>CM041782.1:278605731-279111629 GCA_023374045.1 Limonium bicolor | reverse complement strand
CTTGAAATTGAATTTGGGTCACGGAGTCATGAGTTACAAGCATTCAAAGATGGAGAATACATGTGTGCTGTAGCAAAAACGATTTCAAGAAGGGAGGAAGAGAATGAAGACGGTGGGGACCAAGGAGAAAAGAAGAGAATGAGGTGAGAGGATGACTTTGTAAGATATTTTACATATAAAGCAAATAGTACCTTACTTTACTTACTTTCTTTTCTTTCTTCTAATTAGCTAGCACATGGTGGTGAGTCACCCCATACCAAACCACCGGCCCCCTATAGTCAATAGGGCATCTTATGGTCTTTGTTGACCAATTAAACAACTTATGTTGAGTTATCACTTAAACTAGCACTATTTGAGCACTATTCACAAATTAAGGCACATATTTGTGAAATTTTTTATTTCCCATTGATTTAGACTTCATAATGTGATACTAAGTAGTACACATGTTGATTAAAGAGTAATGATGGACATTTAGCCACTCAAAACCCATTTCCAAGACAATTTTTCAAAAATGTGCTTTAAGATCCTTAAAGCCCATTTTGTGTTTTACCTTGTTTTCAAGCTTGGTTTTCTTTAGTAATTGATTTAAAATGTTCATTAGCATGTTAAAAAGGTCTAGTAATGACCTTTAGGTCTTATACAAGGTTACACCAAGTCTAGAGCAAGTATTTGCTTAATTGACTTTAAGGTTTTTCTTGTGTTTTTTGGTTTAATTGTCTACCAAAGTTTCCTAAGGACTTAATTAGCTTATAATAAAATCATAATTGAATGTTATTAAGTCTTGGTAGGCTCTTTGGGTCCTAACCAAGTTCATTCCAAGCTTAGAGCATGTTTTTGCTCAAACTGTCTTTTAATGCTTATTGTGTTTACTACTATGTTTCTAAGGCACTTTTTAGCCTTTAAATATAATAGTTTAATATTTAAACAACATATCAAGGTTTGGGGTATTTCAATCCCCAACGACAAGTCCCTTCACTGACTCACATTCCCATGGTCCAATGCCTCGGTCGAAAGCCAGGCTGCAGCTCAAACTGAGTCAACTCCGTCCCTTAGCGGCCGCACCCGTCCTCAGCACCATCAGGCCTCCAACAGCCCAACAGCCAAAGACCCCCAACTAGTACGAGTCAGTAAGGTGTGCTAACGCGGGCCACGTCACACCTTGTCTCCGCCCTTGTCCCGATAGCTTGCCATGAAAGGTGCAAGGAGGCATTACACATCAGAGCCGTCGTACGGTTCGGCAGGTGTCGAGTTATTGACTTAACTACACTAAGTTGACCAAAGAGGGTCAAGTTGACCATCTCATTGAATTAAAGAGAACTTGAGGGCCTAAGACCATTAACACCTAAGATAAAGTTACATTAATATCATATAGTATTATGATCTATATGAGTGAGTGTATATATACATAAATATATACCATGATCAAATGAGGGTAAATAAAGTAAAGCTTAAGTCCTAAGTTTGTAGCGTATACAACTATGTTAGTTACTAATATCATAAAATGATAAAATAACTAATCCCGTACTTGAGTACATCAAGTAAAAACCCAACTGATAACGAGTGGCAAACACCGGGGCTAAATACAAGGGATTAATAGTTATAAAGCAAACCGGGATGGTTAGTGATTCACCATAATTAATACTTAGTGTCGTGTTCCAGAGCTAAGAGAATAGAGGACTGGTGCGGGATTCTGAGCTAGCGTCTCATACGTCAGTGAATGATATATTATTAAATGGTCCGATTGATCCTGAGGATTTCCTTGGGTTTGAACATATCTATGTGATGATTGATAAGAGTGATACGTGTGAATTTACATTGATTATATGTTTATATGAATTAATTGCCGACTACCTCATGTTTATTAATTGTGCGAGAATGTCTTTCGAACTGAGGCAATTACCGAATGTGGCTGGAATTAAACAATGAGTTATGATAAGAATTTTATCACCTATGGTAGGATAATAGCATACACTAAATTATCTTAAGTAACCTAAAAGATACCTTAGGTAGAGCATGGTAATACCATCCTCAAAGAAACACATATTCGAACTCAACAATATCCTAGACAAATTCTAGGAAATACACTAAAACCTAGAAGGCTTGTATACTTTTGAGAATTATTCACTATAACACCTAGGGTTGAACCTTAGGCCAGGAGATTAGGCAAACTTATCAAATAGTGAAAGTTGGTAATTGAGAGAAATCCAAGATGTTCTTGGCTGCACATTGTGATCACAATAGAACGGATGACTATTACAGGTCCACTCCTAATATTATATTCCAATAGATCAGAATGGTTGTTGGACAACTACCCTACTGCTGAGGACGGCTTTGGCCTTTGGTAACCCGCCATCTAATAGGGAATAAGAAGGAATCAGCTGCTCTACTGTTGGGTACGGCTACTACCTTTGGTGACCCACCATCTACTAGAGGTAAGTAACTGGTTGTAGACATGTCACCTTCTAACACGACGACTATCAAGGTTTAAGAGTTAGAGAATGAAATACTTAAAAGTTAGCTAACCGTTAGTACGAGACTACAAGTATCTCTCGTAAATATGAATAACGAACAAAGGCCTTGAAGGCCGGATAATGAGAACCAACAAAGGAAATAACTCTCGTATAATTATCTTATGCACTTGTTTATCATATGGATTATATGTGCAATTTATGTGTGGATTTGTGTATGCAAGTTGGATGCTTATTGGATGTTTAATTACCGCACTTACAGCTTTATTATATACATGTAAAATGGAATAACATGTAAATGAACTGCATGACAACTCGACTAATTAACTTAAGGACTTTAAAGGTTCATGATAGTTACACAGTAGCATATTCAGTGGTTGTGTTGAGCCTTTATGAAAAACATATTACAAGTCTGTGATCAAAGACAATGCCAGAGTGCGGGCTATTAGGTAGTTAGTGGTAAACTACCGTTTTGGTTGTACTTTTGGATTATGCTTTGAATATACAGATGTTGTATATATAAGTGATATAGTTTAGATTACTCACATCTTTTGTTTAAGGTTGTATAATAAATTAGACTATCTCTTGGTAATCATAGCATTTGTGGATGGTATATGTACGTATTGGAAGCCTTGTTACTCACATGGGTGAGTAATGACGGTAACACCCGTGTTAGTAAAGTGTTTATGTTTATTTCAGCTACATTGTTCAGTTTAAGTTTAGACCGATTATGTTAAGTACGTGATTAAGAGAAGATTACGAGTTAGGGGTGTTACATCTTTTATTTTTTTCTATAGCACATTGTGAAACTGTATTTTTGTAACCCTAACTTGAGAACTAGGATCGTACATACTCTGCGTCATTCATCAATCTCTTCGTCTGTTTGCGCCTCTGCAGAGATAAAACAATGGAACTACAACATCTCACTACACCCAAGATTTAGGACGGGCAGACCATGGTCACCGATAAAACAATGGTGTTTAGTTCTTGAGTGGCTACAATTGCTTGAATTAGTGTTATCTTTATATTTCTAAATGAGTGTGCAAACGATAAATATAGAAACATTAATTTGTATTGTCTGATTTGTCTTGCCAAGAAGTGAAAGGCTCTGCCTCTGAGTATGCAAATGATGGAATTTATATGGCTATAAAGTTTATACATAAACATTGCCATTGAAATACCCGAAACCTTTATACCTAATTAAAGATAAATTAAAGTAAAGGAGAACTTCAACAAGGATTGGTCATTAAATTATTAATACTAATGAACTTAAATTGGTAAAGGATCACAACATACACTAAGGCATTTATATGCACATAATTATATAGTCCATGAAGGTCATTAAACTTCACACAAAACAATGGACTAAAGAAGGAATAACTATAAGGTGAGATCAACCATTAAACATTAAGTATACTTTCATAACACAATAAAATAATAAAGTATACCATTCATACAAAAACATGCATAAGAAGTATGTCTTATGACAAGACAATAACATGTACTAAAACTAACACATGGAACAAGACCAATGTGACAACACCTAAATACATAATGTTATATATGTAAGTATACAATGTTGCAAAAAAAAAAATAAAAACAGCCAAGGCTTGTGTTCAGCCATAAGACAACAATACAAAAGGGAATAAGAAAACAAGAGAGGGGTAAATCAAGGAGGAAAATAAGGAAGACTTGTACTTACATGTCATAAGTTAATTGTATAATATTACCAGAAATGGACAAAAAACGAAAAGGAGACAACATGTATTGCTCCTCATTACGTAAAAAAGAAAGAAAAAAAAAGAGAAGGTGGCTTCTAATTGCTACCGTACACAAGAGAAGGAAAAGGGGAAAGAAGGAAAAGTAGTACACCTACCTAATACACCTACCTTACCTCTCTTCACTCATTATAATAAAAAAAATTTAAAACCCCCCATACTGCATACTTTCGGCAATAGGAGATAAAAGAAGAGGAGATAAAGCAACCCTAGGTGACTTGAGTTGATTTGATGGTACTTGTGAATAATTTGAGGATAGAAATTGACTTGACTTGTGAACGATTTGAGGATAGAGGAACTAATTGGAAAACTAACTTTTGAAATTCTTGGCAATACAAGTTGAAGATAGGTTGAGTAACAATGGATGAGATGAGTAGTAAATGAGTAAATGGACTCTAGAAATTGGTAAGTGTATGGTTGTACGATTATGACTAGAAAGATTAAGAAGATAGAAAATGAAATTAATGTTTGACTATTTGATTGTGTGAATTGGGGTGGGAGGTGGAACTTGGTTTGCTAGCGATCAAGGGAAACCGAACACCAAAGTGGGGTGGATGGATAGTTCAACACCAATGCTGATCACATTGGGGTTGAATGACTCTTGAAGCTCCGTGTAAGTGGCCACAAGTAATCACACTAGTAATAGGTGAGACTAACATAAATTGGAACTTGGAGATGCATTGAGTTTTCAAAATGAATTTCCAAAATGACTTTGGCAAATGATTTTCTTCAAACTTGAGAATGAGGATTGGTTTTGAAACCACTCCCACGGGCGCTAGTGGATCTTTCATGGCTAGGCACGGGTATCCGGTTGAACCATGGAGGTGAAGCTGGTTGTGAGTCGGTGGAAGCGATGAATAGTTTTGAAACCACTACAACGGACGAGCAAGGGTACTAAGTGACCTGTAGGACGTTTGTAGTGTGTGTTTTGTATTTGTCCAAGGGCCGCCGGATATGAGTAGTCTAGTCAGGGAAGAGTACCCACTTTGGAGCCTGAGGATTCTCTAGAGGTGCAAATGAATTTGATCAGAACCAAAGGACCATAGAGCCAGAAAGAGTAAGTGCTCAATGTCATGATGGCCGTGAACCAGAGAGCGTAAGTGTTCAAACGTGACCGGTACCTGAGGGATCACTCGATATGGGGGAGGACTTAGTGCCTAATTGTCTGCGGATGGACCCCCATTGAGAGGTTGGATAACAGATATTTTTGATTTCTATGAATGCTTGACATGTTGTGTGAATGAGTGGTATGTGTTCAGTCAGTCATTGGAATTTGACAGGTTATAGAGAGAGTATAACCTTAGCATTGAGTACCTTGGTGACTAACAATCTTACACTTACTAACTTTGTGGGCAAAGTTCTTTAAGGGGGGTAGGTTGAAATACCCCGGACATAATTAGGGTGATTAAATTACTCTAATACGATATTGAGGGCCTATTAGTGCCTAATAAAATTTGGTAAAAAGAGTAAATCCAAAAGAAACAAGAAAAACGCTTAGAAAGCGAAAAACGCTAAATTGAGCGTTAAGTGACCCTAAGAGGAATACGACCTCGACAAGAGTATTAAATGAATTTAAAAGGCTTGATTATGCCTAAATAATATATAGGAACAATTCCCGAAGAAAACGGATCCAAATAATGTATTAAAACGCTAATAAAGCTTTTGCGCACGTTTTTCGAGAAAACCCTAAAACGTGACTTTAGGTGGTCAAACGAACCCGTAAAAATACAGTTCATTAAATAACTATAAATAAATATTAATGGAAGCTTAATAGCCATTAAAATTAAAGGAAACGAGAAAATTCGGAAAACGGGCCCGGTTAGTGAATAGTGCTAAACCGGGTAAATAAACGAGTGTTTTCTGTAAAAGATGATGAAAACGCTTCAGCTTGTGCATATATATGGGGCCGGTTTTTAATTAGTCAAGCTGCCTCCACTCACACACACTAAGCTAGAAAGAAAGAAAGAAAAGAAAAGGAAGAAAGGAAAAAGTAGAAAAGCACCCCCCTCTTCTCTCTCCTCCCTTATTTCTTTTTCCTCCTCTCTTTCCTCCTTCTTCTTCCCCAGCCGTCAGCTCTCTTCTCCCTCTGCTGAAGCGATTTTGAGCAGCCTCCCATGGCTTCTCCTTCTTCTCTTGCTTGCCCAAGCTTCATCCAAGCTCCAAATGCAAAACAAATTACATATTTGAACTCCTCTCATCCTCCTCTACCTTTCTCTCTTTTCAAAATCTGAAAATAATGATGTTCATCTCCATGGGTTTTCTCCATTTGAAGAGAAAATAGCATCAATGGGTAGCTTGGAGTCTCCTCTCTCTCCTAAGGTAAAATTCTCCATGAAAACGCTCATTTTTCTCCATCTTATAGAGCTGGCCGATTTTGCCCTCTCACACACGTTGTTTTATTCTTGGTTTTGAGCTTCAATTCAACTCTCCAATGGTGGTTGAGTTTCCCCTTTGATTCATGGGTGAAAGCCCCTCTTAAAAAGCTCCAAAAGGTAAACCCTAACTATGGTGTTTCAAGTCTTTCATTGAATTAGTGTGTTCCCTAGGGTTTAGAAATTTAATTGGGCTGAATTTGTGTTCCTTGGGTGTTGGCATGGAGTTGGGCAACTCCATTTCCATTTGACCTATTTTGATCAAGAAGGAGAGAAGGAGGAGATTGGAAAAGAAAAGGAGAATTTGTGAGCTTAAGGTAAGAAACTCACCTTAATGCTTATTTTGATTATTTTAGAACTTGGGATGGGTTAAATTGAATAATGAACCCAAAATATGAAAAATAATGTGTTTAGTTGATTTTGAGAGAGCTTGTGAATTGTTGGTTTGAATTGAGGGCCTTGGAGCCAAATGATTTGAGTTTGTGGTTATATTATGGTTTATTAAGTTTTTGGAGCTATATTGTGATATTGGTGAAGTTTGAATGTTATGGTGCTGGTAGGACCCTTTAAGGGTGTGGCTAGATTAGGAATGGAGATTGATGAGAATGGTGAATTTGGACATGCTAGGTTTATGGGGAGGTTATGGCGAAATTTTGGTAGAAAAACAAGTGTTTAAGGATGACTTAGTAAACTGGGGGTACTAGGTGGTTGTAGTGTTGTTTAGAGTTGAGTGATAGCCTTGAAATGGCATTTGGAGGACTAGAGGGAAGGAGGTAAAAATCTATAGCAAATAGGTATTGAAATGCTTTGGAAAAACTAGAAAAGAGCAAATGTGCAAGACTTAGGAAATGAGAGTTGAACTTGGGTTTTAGAAGTGCATTTATGTAGGAATGATTTGTAATGGTCATTGATGGATTTGGTAAGGTTGGTAGAAGAGTGTAAACTACCAAAAGGAATTTATAAATGCACAAGAGTGCAAAAGTGTAACAGAGGATGAAATTTTGCAGAGAGTTGAGCAACAATTGAAGTAAAGATGTAACCAAGGATTTGAAGTGGTTTAGAGAGTGTTTTGAGGTGTTTAATTATGTAGGAAATATGTGGAAAGGTTAGGAAATGATTAAGGGTGAATTAGGGGTTGAAAACTGATCAAAAACTGTAGATTTTGACAGTTCCCGGGGTGGTCCGGGTTTGTAAACCCGGACGCAAACCCGGACCACATAGAAAAATAGGCAGAAACGGAATTTAGGGATTGTCCGGGTTTGTAGACCCGGACACAAACCCGGACCATGCTAAAATTGTAACAGAATGTGTTTTAAAGGTGTCTAATGATGGGGAAGTGAATGGTATTGGTTTTAGGTGATGTTTAGGAGTTGTTTGGTGACCTTTAAAGGTCCTAAGAAGTGTAGACAAGTTTGAGAAGTGATTACGAAAGTTGTGAGTTTAAGCACACTTAAGTAAACTTAAGATTAATGGGGTAACAGGGCTAACTACGGGAGTACTAATTTTACATACCGTACTACCTTAATAATAATGGAATCACTTGATATGATTAGTGATTCGGAAGTGAGATCCGAGGAACAAGAGGTGACCCGGTAAAGTAAAACCCAGTGAAAGGTATGATTTCCTCATGCTCTGTATCCTAACTTGGTTACCCCGATTTGTGTGATTGTTTGATTGTGTGATCACCTAACAAGATTAATGCACGAATCGGATTGTTTGCACTTATTGGTGCTTGTATTGTATTGTTGTTTGTTGGATTGCCTTTTAACTAAAGTTTGTATAATTCATGAAATGTGAATTGTGGATGAATTGCTTGCATGTGATTGTGTATGGTAGTGCAACTCATAGTTGAGTCTTGTTTGAGTAGTGACTCGTAGAAAGAGTCCAGTTGTGAATTAACGAATCGTGGAAACCCACTAAATCTATCGAACCAAGAAACGATAACATAAACCTACGAACTCACTAGAACGTGAGAAAGTATACGGGAGTAGTAACCTCCCGATAACGGTTAGAGAACCAAATTGATTTAATCCACACAATAATTAATAGTGGAAATATATGAGTAACCTCTACTAGAGGACTTGATAATTGTTCAAACAGTGAACTGTGAGTAAAGTAAAGAATGGTACGGGAACACCAAACCCCTTGGAAAGATAGTCGAACCCCAATGAGAGGAACCGACTAAAATGAACAATGTCTCGATCATGAGAGTATTTGATAAGTTGGGTAAAACCTTAAATCTTAGAATACTAGACATTGAGGAATTCCCTAAGCTAATAGATGTTATCGAGAGAGATACTTCTAGGCTAATCCTTGAGATTGTGAAATGACTCCGAGAGAGGAGTTTTGGGAATTTGAGTAGTCCGGTAGAGAACTGGACGTTTGTGAACTTGAGGAGCTAAATGCATAACCCCTTTTGTATTTGAAAGCCCGGTGGTGGGTCTTGTGTATGACCCTGCCCAGAGGTCATGAGAATGACTTAACATATACCATTGAGTATTGAGAATTGAGCATGTGAGTCTTGAGTATTGATTGGTGAACTTGAGTATTGAGTACGTGAGTATTGAGAACAGAGTGGTGACTTGAGAACTTGAGAATTGAGTTGAGCATTGTAGGCCTTGTGAGATTGTGAGTAAGAGTAACCAAGAGAGTGGGTAAGACAATGAGCAAATGAGTAAGGCATAGAGAGGTAGAAACCCTCAAGCCTAAGTATATAACAAACTAAACTAACCTCTTGTGTGTGTTAGTGTTTGTGCTCAATGTTGCGCTTTGATTGTGAATGTACATATAATGTATGTTGTATGCATGTTGATTGAAATAAAATGAATCGCATGCTCTTGACCATATAGTCGGCGTACCCTCGCTAGTACGCGGGGTATGCGGAAGTCATATGCAGCAATTTTGCTATGCCCCTTGGGGCGATGTTTTTATTTTCCAGGCACAACGAAGCCGTCAACCGTTCGAGAGTAGGACGGTGTTGTTATTGCTATGGGTAGTCGCATCAGAATTGTAATTGTTGTATTGTGGATTTGTAAGACCGAAAGGTCAATGATAACTTGGGAATTGTAGATACTTGGTATAGAATGTAATTGAAGTTGAATTGTATAATATGGATTGAAGTTGTATTTGATTTAGATTTGGTTAAGTAGTGGAAGTATGATTTGTATAGTGTACTCGGTATAAGACCCATCAGACCGATATTGTATTTGTTGTTGTATTTGAGTTGAGATTGGTCTTGTTAGTCGCGTGGGTGACTAACAGCATTGTTTCACCCTCCTCGTTGTATTGGAAATTTCCGCTGCTTGTGTATTGATAATGGAGATGGGTTAGGAGTTAATTGTGTGATTACCGGAAGGGGTGTTACATGATGTGGTGCTTAATAACCTACACTTGACGTGTTTGCACTCATTTCTCGCATATGGTCACAACTTCTAGACCATTGATTTGATATTTGATGGATTTACGCATTCGATCTGTTACTTTCACGTGATTAGATACACAACTACCAAGTCGGAAGTCTTTAAAGCATATAACGTGGCCAAGGGGTGTGATGAAAGACAACGGGATCATGGAGGGATATTTGAGGTATGTGGAGCTATAAGGGTGACCAAAGCTGCAACTTGCGTCTTCTCTCGGATTCATCTTCCTTGTCTTGAAGTCATCTCGCTGCTTCGTGTTGACGTTGTTTTTGAGCCTCTGGACTTGGACTTTTGAAGTTGTCCTTTACACCATTTCTCTTCTTTTTGTCATTTGGATTTCTTCGAGGCACTTCGGGTTTGCATTTTTGTTTTATCCTTTCTTGACTTCGCCTTCGGGGTTCTTGTGTCTCCCGGTTTTTGAGTTTCAAGGCTGTTTTGATGTGAGCTCTTTTGATCCTGTGCCACTCTGGACCATTTACAGATCGCTTCGTCATGCTAATAACGGCATTGCTTCTTTGGATTAATGAGAACGTTGTTTGAGAGTCGGGCTCCTCGCTTCCTTTGGTCACTGGGTAGGACATTCATCATTGGCTGGATTATTTTGTGGAGTTCATATTATCGAAAAGGGATATATGAAAGGCTCAGCAGGGGTGCCTAGGGTTTAATGTCAGGTTCACAAGCTTTTGCTATGTGGTGCTGAACCTAGGTGCTTTGTCATTCCTGATAGTTGTGTATCCGTTCTGTTACTTTTCACAGGTCTAAGTGTAAATTTACAAAGTATCTCCTTCGGTTGGTGTTATGCCGTTTACCTTATGTTTGAATGTGGTCTCATCGGAGTCGTGTAAAAATGACACGCTCGTTCACTCATGGTTTTTCCGCTCAAGACACTCTCGCGAAGTTTACACTTAGAGACTTGTTTATACGTTTAAACGAAAGACGAAAGATGACAAACTTAAACTCAGATTGCACCGAGTATTGATTTGGGGTTATGACAACAATTTTGACAAGTGTGCACTTGGAACCACTTTGAGGATCATTTTGGATGCTTTGGGATAGGTTGTGGTGTTTGGCAACGCATGTTCAGCCTTTTAGAAACAAAAACAAGACACAGTCGATTTGTCCATAGTCGGGGAATGATTACTTCGTGAATCTTTTCCTAAAAAACAATTTTTGTTTTATTGAATGAATGCACAAAAAAATATGAAAATGGAACTATGCTCTAATTTGTAATCTTAGGAAAACTATCTAAAATGATAAAGGAAGCTAGCTACCATAAAAGTTGGAAGAATGATTGAGAAAAGAAAACTACTTAAATAGAGAAAACTTCTAAAATAGTGATGTTGAACTGTCTGATGCCAACGTACTGAAGACTTGAGCTCTCGACCATCGGGACACCATTGAGATGACCGTGATTGTCTTCGTTCTGAACTTCGAGTAGGCTCCGTAAAATGTCTGAACTAGGAATGCCTATGGGCTATGTAGGAGGAACCTGGGCCTAAATCTCTTCCAAACTGAGAGTGGAGTGCATGGGCTAGAGTGATTCCTAGATTAGAAAGGATGTGTGGGCCTGAATACCCTTAATCTGTAAGTGGAGCAAACGGGCCGAAAGAAGCCACATGTGAATGGGCCACTAGGCCGAGAGAGAAACCTTGAAGCCTAAGATTCGTTTAATGTTCTTGTTGGGCCTTAAGGCCAGAAACTGGAATGAATGAGTTATACAAACTATCTTGAATTCAAACGTTTTACGCTATGGGCCAAAATTCTGGATTGAAAGCAAAGTTTGTGGACCAAAACTATGATTTGGTCGGTGGGCCCAGATGGAATGAGTTATGAGTGTGGTACTTGGGCCGGAATGATTCATGAACTATGAACTGGTGCCTAGGCTAAAAGTTTAGAGAATGTAGCATTTGGAATGTTCTAAGAATTTGGCACCTAGGCCAGAATGTGTTTGGGCTAGAAATAGGGTGCATGGGCCGAAATGATTTCTAAACCATGTCCTAGATGTGAATTGAAATTTGAGCCGAGTAATTCTGATTGGGCCTAAAAGATGATACCTATATCTAGGATTTTAGGCCAAAGCCCGAGTGGAAAGTCTTCATAGACTAGAATAAGCCTTGAAATGGAAAGCCCTGAAGGATTTTCATGAACTGCTTCAGGTGGATTTGTTTTTCATGGGTGTAGAACTAAATTGATAATTCAACTTGGGCCGAAAGAGAGAAATCACCTAAGTGTACACTTTTTGGGCCAAAGCCCAAAGAAACAATTCATTCATTCAAACCAAACAGGGCCTTTGGGTCGCAAACAATAAAGCCGTAAATTCGGGTTAGGCTGAATTTATGTAGGAAAAGTTCCTATCAATTTCTAGGCTTGGTAGTGGGCCGATCATACAAGCAGACAAGGCCTACACAAATTTGACATGTCCTTACTTAACGCTTATCCAATTCGGGTATGTATCGATCCGGAGAGGTGATTGGGGCATGGGCGCAGGTTAGCACAAAGGAATAGGGCTTGCACACTATTATCTTTGGCTTCCCACTTTTTTCACATCACCATGAGGTGTGCGTCTACGGTCGGGTCTTTGAATGACCAAACAAGGCTAGGTAAGGGCACTGCCAGAAAAATGCTTGGGGCTAAAGCCCAGGTATTAAGGGGATGTAGTTAGACGACATCCTCCTCTTTTCCCCCACTTATTCACATCACCTTAAAAGGTGTCAGTTCCTGACAGGGGACCCTAAGGCGGATACCGGGGTGAAATCGGTTTGCGTGGACCCTCGCTCTCATATAATGCAAAGGTCACTGCTGGAAAAAAAGGAATAAACAACGCTTAAATTGGACATATAGAATGTTTATAAAGCGCAGTTTATTCGAGCGACGCAAATGAACTAACATTTTGAATGACGCTTCCAAATGTTCTTTATACTATCTTTAAAGAACGCTTATTTGCAAAGCGTTCTTTATAATGCGAAAAGATGACAACATGAAAAACGTTTTAGCCTAGAAAGCATTCTTTATGCTTAGACAAAAACAACGCTTATATGTGATAAGCGTTTCTTATAATGGTTGGCGGGAGAGCTTAAAGAACGCTTATATGCATAAGCGTTCTTTATATCTTCCTTTTAAATTTTTTTTTCAGAAATCTCTGTTCCAACAAATGCTACAGATATATCATTACATCAGATCAATGCATTGTTGCATTTTTAACACAGCAGAATCCATCACAACAAACTGTAACAGAGAAATTAAATCTATACGAATTCAATTTACAGCAAAACACATCAGATCCCAGGCCAATTGCAACAAAAATTAATCAGCTAGTATATATTAGTACCAAATTAACAGAGATTTGCTAGTATTACCAAACACCCAGACAAAACTTAATTACAATTAAAATCCAAACACAGATGGAAGCTAGCTACTAAGTACTTATGTTTGTACTGCAATCTGTAGAAATTTGATAATGCAAGAAACTTCATTTTTCAACACAATGCAAGAGTAGTTGAACTCATGGGGAACAAACTGCATTTACAGGTGCAAATTAGTTCAGTTCAGACACAACTTCAAAGAAGAAAAGAAATAGCTGCAGCGCGTACTCATGACTTCTGCTAATCTTCATCATCATAAGCTATTGATTTCGTCCAGTAAGCGCACATGTGATCCTTGACAAACTCTAGATCGGCAAGTGAATAAGTAGCTCCTTGTTTTTCGAAGAAGTCAGTAAGCTGCACGCAAGAATTATAAAAGCAATTAAGTACACCATTTAAACATATCCAACCATGCACAAACAGTTAAATTACTAATTCAAACACAAGACTTATAATACATACTTCATTGACATTGCGGACTTTATCGATGTTGGACACGATTTCGTACATGTATCACATCACAAAATATCCATAACTGCTGCTATCCGTTGCCTGGGACACTATTTTCAATAAAATTATATTATTAATTATATATATACACACTAATATACAAATATATTTACGTATGCATGAGTAAATAGAATGTTTTTTTACCTTTTTCAAATACTGTACATTCAAAGGAGAATTCCTTTGCCCGACACTGCACATACCTTCTCTAAAACCACTGAAATTAATTAAAACAAGCATTTAAGTGACAAGTAATAAAAAAAGTTTAAATTTTATTTGTGAAATGAAAATATGCACTATTTACTTACTTTGTCAGCAGAGCATAAATGGTGATGTTCCTAATTCCTTTAATAGGGTCAATCACTATACAACGTGATGAGTAAGTACAAACCACTAACAACAACCAATGATTGCTACAAGTGCAAACAACAACAAATCAACTTCAGCTTCGAAATATATATGAGTTAATATAAAACAATAAAGACAAACGTATAAGGTGGTCAAGCACGCTTACATCTGATGATATGGTATGAGCACAAATCGGCTTTTCCTGGTAACCGCCGCAATTATGGCATTGCGCACATGGCTCTGACACGCAACACTGTCTCTCGTAGCTTCATCGGCAGACATGATTTGTGGACATAGGAAGGTGATCGTATTTTCCATTTTGTTTGACGCCAGCCTCGATAGTAAGGGCCTTTGATGACAAAGGCATTAAATTAAAATTATACATAAAACTTACTATTATCTTTGATAGAGAAAAATGTGATACTTACAAGCAGTACGATTGAATCACCGAGATGTTCAACATATCACCAAGCAGCAGCTCCTTGACATCTCTAATACTGATCAGCAACTCCTGGGATTGTTCGTTGTGGAACACAGACGCTGGAACCTTAAGGATGAACTGAATGAAATCATCACCCTTCCTGAGTATCATGTTATATAAGACCTGCTGACGCTTTCGCAGTGTATTCACCAAATTTTGGGGAAGAATGAAATCTTTTCGAAGTGGACTGATGTAGTGATCATCCTGCTGACCCGATGGTCCCTTTCCTTTCGACGACGCACGGACTTGCTTACCTTTGTCAGCAATAGGAACAAGTGCCTAAGAAATGACAAGTTAGTATACGTTAGGAAACTATTCCCAAAACTGCAGTTATATATGGAATGTTAATTAGTAAACAAATTTAAGTTCTTTTGCTTACCGTACTATCAGATAAATCCACCAGATTGCAAGGCCACGGTACTTGTGAGCCGCGTGCTTCAATGACCGTGCTCCAAACCCATCACTCCATCGGTAGTGGAATGGTATCACAACCTTGACAGACACTGTCTACGAACACACGGACGTACCAGGGCGTAACTCGCTTAAAATGACATAGTGACGCCGAATCAGTCTGTAGAATTGTGCCTAATGCAACCATAAAGGTGCCATGTTCATTGATCTGCAGAAGACGACACTTTTTGGTTTATTAATAAACGAACAAAAACAATTAGATTCATATATATATACATTGCAACATGCATACTTTTGATTAATTAAAAAATAAATAACGACAAACCATTGAAATTCACACATACCTGAAGCTTGGCATATGGGAATGAATCAGAAGGTGCAAGTACAGTGTAAGAATGAGAAACCTGAGACGGTACAGGGTGGAAGCAGGTGCAGGGGTGGAAACGGGTGCAGGGGCATACACTGATGAGCTGGAGGATTGATGCCCCTGACTCAGCTGTTGCATCAATCTTGCTTCCGTTTGTTGCAACTGCTGCTGCAAATTAGATTGGAATTGTTGTGAAACTTCCTTTCGATGTCCCTCATTTCTTCCTCTCTCCCCATCCGCTGGGAGCGCGGAAAAACATCTCGCTGACGCATTGCGGATCCAAATCCTCGAACTCTCCCAGGGTAATCCTTCTTGCCAAGCGCTTTGTTCAACGGATCATCCTGACTATGAGGCTGGCCAAGAAAGAATCAGCACCCTCTGCAGTCTTGTACACGCAAAAAAAATGTAAATTATGAATTAGATCAAATAAATAAAACATACATAAATTGTAAGAAAAATTTATAAACTATTAAATATTACTCAGGACACTCACAATTTTTGCAGCTAAGTCTGTAGTCTCCTTTCCGCGGATAATACATTTCACCGTCCTTCTCTAATTGGAGGCCAAGCATGTATGCTTGTGCCCAATTCACCTCATCCGGACTCTGAATCGGCTCAATTGTGTCGTCCTCACATACATGCTTCAATAACCCTTTTCAATCCAGCCTGGTATACGCCCCGTGTACCCAGCTCGGCCCATGTAGTGTGGATTCTGATCTTTCAAGCGATTTTGTCGGGCTTTTTCCTGAACTGCCCGTGGAAAGAATTAATACAATTCATTTTAACTTTATCCTTTTATATTAACAACATAAACTTAAAAGTTAATCTATGAAAACAATTACGTACCCTGAACTCAGGGGTGATATGTGCTTCATAGAATTCCTTCCACTCCTCCTCAGTGATCATGCCAGCGTACATGTAACACCCCTATAATAATAAACAACAGCGGAAAATAAACTAAAGGTGCTACAGACCATCGGGCTCCAAACACCCGGTACCAACCTCACCAACTACAACCATTACAATTAACTAAGTTACGGTCTGAACTTCGAGAAAACTTAACATAAACATAACAATAATAAATACATTCACTCTCCATAAACCTAATCCCATCCCAATCACTCATGCTCTTCGTGGCCACCTGTAAATCAATTTGTACCTGCAAGATGAAACCAAGCAGCCCACCCCGAGAGGGGTGAGTCAGTTCCCTGGAATGGAAATGGTACAATTCTCCAAAAACAACTTATAAAACATAACTCTTCAAAATAAACAGTAACTTGAAATCAAACTCTTGAAAGTAAAATAGGGAAAGGAGGCACTTCAAAACAATCAATCATAGAGAAAAGAGGACAAGGTAAGGATAGAGACAAGAACTTAAAAACCAAGTCAACCACTTAAGAAGTCACACCATATAGTTAGTAAGCATCCAATGCTCAAGTTAGAACCAATTACAGTTAGGAGTAGAAAGACTCAGGTAGTCACAAAGGACTAGGAATGATATGAATACCCATAACCCGTGGTAGACAGTTTATGTCCCCACCATTTCAGAAAGCTGAATCCCATAGACAAAAATATACTCAAGAGTGGAATAAATTCACTGGGAGAGATGGCCCCCACCGCCAAGTACGTACTTTTAGGACAGAGGATATACAGCCCCTCACTGTTCACTACGTCCACTAAGGACAGGGATATACAGCCCCTCTCTGTTAACTACGTCCACTAAGGACAGGGGATATACAACCCCTCTCTGTTAACTACGTCCACTAAGGACATGGGATATACAACCCCTCTCTGTTACCGATGAAGACGCGTCCACGTCACCCAAACAAGACCCAGCTCATGGATGAAATGATATCCAGAGTCAAAAAGAATTTACCAAAATTGACCTTTTCCAAATTCCCACTAGATCACTAACTACCCAGAGCAATACCAAAACACTCAGTCCTACAGAGTGCAGAAGCGTAAACCCTAAGCAGTCAATGTCTAATGGAACAACCGAATAGAAGGAATCAATACCCAAGTGAGTTTCACATTCGAGGCTCAGTTAGCCACACAAGCTGAATTAGTCACACAACCATTTCTTTTTGAAATCCATTCAAGCTCAGTTAGTGTTTTTCGAAAACGTCTCATAAGTCAATCAGTAAAAGTATCGGAGTACGAGAAATCGTACCTGGTCAACGCTGTAGCAGTTCTAGTCAACTCGTGCAAACATTCAACAATTCTCTGAGGAACATTGAAGATAACTTACTATCAATAACCTGTACCATAAGTTAAACTTAATAAATTCCTCTCTCTTATTCCAAATCTCAATTATCTTATAAGCCCTCGCTTAAATGTTATGTATAACCTTTGACTTATTTTAGAAGGTTGTATAGCCCAAGGTTGTAGGATCAAGGTATGTATTTTATTAACACCTGCTAACTGTCCACACCTATCCACTTTATTCATATTTAACCACAATCCCACAAACAAAACTTTTAAGACCTTTATATCATAAATGTGTTTATATTATATAATTAAATCTAAGAATTTCAATAATAATCTTAAACTCAATACCTTTATTCTTAATTTAGAATAAACATTATATTATTGACCTATGATGGATTCATCTCAGAATACTATACTATTATCTCACAATGTAAAGATTATGTACTTAAACAATATCTACTAGATATCCCATTATGATTAAGTCTTTCCCTTAACTTAATTAAGATCTACATCTTGTATATTGGAATCGTAGTGTTGTAGACGCGTTTTAGTAAAACTTAATTGAACTGCTAAACTCAATTATCTCATCTTTAGTTCAGGATGACTTTTAATTACAACCATCTAACAAACTTGTCATAAGATGTTAAATAGCTTCTCATCCTGAATAACTATACTATAGTTAACTTAGTTTTAACGAATTAATCCTACACTTAGTATTCACAAGGTATATTATATGTTTTATTATTACCTATACAATAAGGTGTTTAGTATAACCTTTTATGTATCTTTACTTACATTTAATTTCCTAAATGTTTTATTTTAACACACATTCTCTCTATAGACTATGTATAATCCTTTGCACTAAACTTCATCAAACTTAAGCCTTAAATACGTTTTAAATTGTTTACAAAGCCTAAGGTTTCAAAGGAATAACCTAATAATTATTTTCCTTTATTGTATTTAGGATGGACAATATATCTACATAGAGTAGAATTTATCAAAGAATTAATTCTGGTTCGTAAGTGGAATTGTTAATTATTTAATAAGATAATCTATTATGAAAATTCTCATATTTTATATTCAAATAACCTATCATTATTTCCCATTACCGTAAAGTATATCAATATAATATCTTATGTAATTTAGTTTTATCTAATAAAGGTTCAAAGGTTTTAAGTATCAAATTCCTATTCATAAACCTTCTATAAATTCTAACTACTAAATATCTCACTTAGTTGTAAACTCACATCACATCCAAGTATTGGTAATAAATGTTATAAATGTATTCATATGGCTTATCTAATGCCAAGAAACTTAAGGATTATTATTTAGATAAATTTCCAAATCATAGTTAATATAGTTTACACATCATAATCCTTTTAATGATTTTATCCTAAAACATTAAGTTATACTCCAATACCATAAATGTTAAAAAATGATTAAATCTAGACTTACTAACCCACCTCACATTTAGATGTAAAAGTATTTTATTTTTTATTTATTGTTTATATATTAAGAAATTTAGATGTAAAAGTATTACATTTATTTATTAATTATATAATAAGTTCTATTTGTGTAAATCTAATTACAAATATTCCTAAGTCCCAACTTATTAATTACCTAACCAAATATAGACTTACATTGTGGTCTTTGACAAATAATATTACACATGTATTTTAATATGGTTTATATAACCGTAGAAATCCAAGATAACTCTTTAAGCTTAATTTCATAACCACAATTCAATACTACCCCATATAATATTCTTTTAATAGTATTATGTATAGGTTCAGTTCCACTTATTAATTCCTTCATATTCTATTTGCTATAAGGTATTTTATGTCTTTTATTTATTTATTTATCGTATATGATACTAGGATTTATTCAAGACACTCTTTATGTAGTTTTATTGCTGTAACCACCCTACCGTTAATCCTATGCTTACCGTCTAATCATCCTCTTAATCCTATCAGTACGCAGCGGAAATACTACTGTTACTACGGCGGGTGATACAACGCCGCTAACCGCCCATACGGCTAGCTAGGCTATTCTACTTACAGTAACGGTCTGATGAACATAATATACCGAGCTACTAAATTTCTTACCAATACCGGAAATATGACATACTTACAATCCTGGATCACCGAGTATTTAAAGTATATTTAATTACATTCCCATTTCCAACCTACCAAAAGAATGAGTTTAATCACCTACTCATCTGTACCAATGCTCCATTCTATCCATGTCCAAAAAGGTGTACCCCATGGTACACCGGCTAATCAAAAAGCTACAGCCGTGTACTACTTAGTACACCAATCATAATTCATTGTTTACAACCAAAGGAAAACAAAAGAAATTGAACTAAGTCTTGACATCTTCATCCTTCGCGAGTACCTGCGTGTAGTAAAAACGGTGCCCCAAGGGCTCAACAAAAGCTGCGCATAAACTCCGCATATACCGAGTGCTAGCTAGGGCACGCCGACTATTTGACGTCCACTAACATGCGATTCATTAATTTCATACATACATGCTTTACATACAACATACATGCATTTACAATACATTACACAATCCAAGGCATCAATACAATAGTGCATACAATACTTACCTTCACGATGTTAGCCAAGTTACGCATCCGGGTTAATCGGAATGCTGTTTACCCTTTTACTCATTTCACTTACTTTCTCTTACTTGCACTTACTTACTTTCATTACTTTACTTACTCATTCTTACTTACTTGCTTATACTCAAGTTAAGACGTCGGGACCTCCGGCCCTGGGACTACTCCGTCCCACCTCCGGGATTTACTTGACTTACCGATCTGGGATGCTACCCACTTAAGGGATTTGGGCCGCGGACCAGTTTAAGAGTCAGGAATCGGATCCAACCTCTTGTGTCTCCTCATCCTCACGCGTGGCCGAAACTATATCGGACTTATACTCATTCCAATTTAATTACCAATTTAAGTTAGATTGGTTAGCTTCTTAGGATAAGTTAGAAGTCCAAGCACATTCAACATTCGGTCACAGTACAGTATATCATACATACACACATTCATTATCATCCAACATTTCATGAATATACAAACTAAGAGTTAAGAAATATACACAACATACAACACTACATATTTCGCAAGTACGCATAGTAACTCCGATTCGTGCATTTATCTTATTTGGTGATCAATTAGCACACAACACACAAATCAGAGTAACCAAGATAGCATACGGGGCATGAGGAATTCATACCGTTCACCGTTGTACGTGTTTCCGAACGTCCTCCGGTGTCACAAATCAAATCCTATGATATACATAATAATCAAATGATTAATCTAACTATCATTAACTTAATTCGATTACTCTTACGTTTCCTAACTCATACTTACTAAGTCTTTTACATTCCTTACACTTGTTTTCATTTACTTACCTTTCATTACTCATCCATGGTTTACTTACATATATACATACTGAAATACCCCAAACTTAGATATGGTGTTTAAATGATAAACTAAGATATAAGGAGGCTAAATAATGCCTTAGAAACATTAAGAAACATTTCTAATCAAAGAAAATATAAGGAAACACCAAAAGAGCAGTTTAAAGCAAAAACGTGCTCTAAGCTTGGAGAGACATGGGAGAGTACCCAATATTGTTCTAAGACCTTAGTAATATCCTAATGGTCATTTTAAGTCAATTACCAAAGAAAACCAAGCTTGAAAAACTAGTTAAAACACAAAATGTGCTTTAAGGAGTCTTAAAGCACGTTTTTGAAAAATTGTCTTGTAAATGAGTTTTTGAATGGCTAAATGTCCATCATTACTCTTTAATTAATATGTGTACTATATAGTATCACATTTGGAGGCCTATATCAATGGGAAATCAAAAATTTCACAACAATGTGCCTTGTTTTTGATGAATAGTGAATTAATTAAGCTAGTTTATAACATAAGTCTATATAAGTGAGACATTTGGTCAACAAAGACTAAACTACCCTCATTCATTAAAGGGGGCCGGTTTTTTAAGTGTGACTCACCACACTTATCTAACTAAGTAAAGAGAAAGCAAAAATAAGTAAGTTATAAAGTAAAAACACTATTCACCTTTTAAGATAAATATCACATTTACTTACCTCTCTCCTCACTTCTTCATTCTCCCTTGTTCACACGGTTTCCTTGCTCTCTTTCTCTTCTCCATTCACGTAGAGCTCACCTCCATGAAAGCTCCATCTTCCCTTGGCTACATCTTGCTCATTTTAGCTCCAAATCCAAAACAAAATACATACTCTTCTTAGTTAGCTCAAGCTCCTCCTTTCTATCTTTTCAAAACTCCAAGAGCTTCATTTTGGTGCCAAGTCAAACCACCATTAGAGGAGGAAATTCAAGTTTTGGAGACTCCATTGGCATCTCCATTCTCTTAAGGTAAAGAAAGTGTAAGAAAATCTAGGTTTCCACCATTTTCTTCACATGTCCGAAATATATACTCATCATGGACTCCATGTTTATGCCTTGTTTTAGCTTGTTTCTACTCTTCAAAGGAGAGAGGAGGTCCTTCTTGCTTCACATTCAAGTTTGTCTTGAGAAACCAAGGTAAAACAATCACATTAATACCTTAAAACATATTTTTAAACCTAGGGTTTGTTCCTTAGGGTTAATGTTTTATCTAGTACTCATTGGAGTCATTGGATATTGGTTAGAACATTGGCAAGGAGAATCACATTGGTGACCGAGATTGAACAAAGAAAACCTAAGGAGAAAAGCTTTTAAGCTTGTGAGAAACAAGGTAAATTACTTACCTTAAGGTGTCTTGTTGTTTAAGGGAATGAGATGTGGGTATATGATGAGTTTAGTGTAGTTTTATATTGGGAAGGTGCTATAAAACCTAGGAGAAACATGACTATTCTTGTGAACTTGTGACTAAGGAGCAAATGAGAAAAGAGATAGTTTAAAATATAAAGGTGAAGTACAAGAAGCATTTTATTTCAATGGGAGCCTTGTTGAGTGTATTCGCAGGTTGAAGGCAAATATATGTGGAAATTCAGTGGTTAAGATTATTGTCATTTAAGGGCCTAAGTGCCAAGCATTTTAAGTTTAAGCACTATATGATGATGTGGTGTGGTTTTGGTGTAATTGGGTGTTAAGCTATTGTGATGAGAATTTGTGTGGTATTGGTTGTTTGATGGAGAAAAACCATGTGTTAGGAGGTACTATATACTAGAGAACCCATGGCAAAATTTAAAGGAGAGTTTTATGTGTTTTAGATATCCTAAGGGAATTTAATGACTAAGGAAGTACTAGGATGTTCTATGGGTTGTCTTGAAGAAAAAGGGTGAAGTTAAGGTGTTTTAATGACTTATGATGACTTAGGTATCACCATGGAAGATTTAGGAATCAAGAGAATGCATTCGAGTGTTTAGGACTTAGGCAAATGTTGATGCACAACTAGAAGGAAATAATGTGATGATGTGGAAGTTTAGACTTGTTAAGGAACTCTAAGAAATGTTTAAAAAGTTTTAGATAGTGAGAGATGCTTGGGAGATGATGTTATAGTGGTGAAGAAACATTTGGCATAGTGGTTCACTAGGTATGAACCACCACCTAGAAACCTAGAGGAAAGCATTACAGTGTTAGCATTATTACAAGGAAAATGCATAATGACTAAGATGGATTTTGGTGGGTGAATTAAGGTATTTTAAGGAGGGCTTAAGGTGTATTTGAGGTTCCCAAATGGGGTTATAACATATTAGAATATATGAGGAGAAGTTTGAGTTGAAAGAGAATTTAGACACAAGTTTCTAGAGCCGACCGGCCTTAGGACCGGACTTGCAAGGTCGGTCGGGCTCTGTTACACTACCGGAAAATGTTTCTGGAATCGACCGGACTTGGGGACCGGACTTACAGTCCGTCGGGCTTGTTTTTGTGAGGGAAAATGTTTCTGGAATGGACCGGACATGGGACCGGACTTGTCAAGTCCGGTCGGCATGAATTTTTGTACGGTTATAAGTCTCTGGAACGACCGGACATAGGACCGGACTTGTAAGTCCGGTCGGAGTGAATTTTCCAACGGTAAAAGGGTACTGGAATGGACCGGACTTGGCAAGTCCCGTTCGAGCCTAAAAACACAAAAAAAAAAAAATTCAAATTCTAAGAATGGTAATGGGTAATGAGTATGCCCTTGGTAGGGTAGTAATGATTGGGACCCTAAGAACTTAAGGAATTAAGTTAAGATTAAGTATAAGTTTTAATGTTTAAAGTTAAGTTTGTAAGCTAAGTGAAAAGGACTTGAGAGGTTATTGAATGGAAGTACTTAGGAACTAAGTGAGTTAAGTAAGGTGCAAACAACTAATAACCTAAAAATGAATGAATGTTTTAGGTTTGTGAGTTGGGACCCCGAAGAAGATTAGTCAAACAACGATCGACGGTGAACGGTACAATCCTTCTTGTGACCTGCTTGCTAACGAGGTGTCCCTCGGCTTGTGTGCTATCTGTCTACTTGTTATGACTTAAATAAGATAAAGCATGCAACCGGTTATATTTATTCTCGTTGTGTGTGTGTTATATTTACACTAACCCGCGAGACTTGAGATTGTTACTAACCAAGTTTAGTACTTACTGAGTTAAGAATAAGATTTAAGTTTGATGGTTGTTGGTTAATGCCCGTTAAGGCTTAGCTAGCACATGGTGTTTAAGAGGTCTACTAACTGGAACTTGAGTGAGGAAACCCGGGACCGATCTCCGGTCATGCATGCTAAGGAAAAAGGGGGACGTTATCTGAATCAGATCCGCCCTCCGCTTAAGGACTTGTCTTCGGACTTGTAGCCTAGGGCCGGTTGCCGGCTCATCACGCTGGACTCCCGTCCAGAGTAGTGGCATTAAGATGGTGCAGTGGGATCACCTAAATCCCAGGTTCGAATTAAGCTACAACCAATCCCTTCCAGGAAAGGTTTTGTATACTGAGATTAAGATTAAGATTGAGATTAAGATTAAGGTAAGGTAAGGAACTGAGATTAAGGAAATGAGGACTAAGGAGGGGGTTACTAACCCACTTGATAAGGGAATGCTTGAGTCGTTCATTTTTGTGAACTATATATGTTCATCTGTGGTTATTGTTATTGCACTTCATATTATGCTTGTGTATGTAATCAATTTCCATGCTATCGACAATTAGTCGTCGTAGCCCCGTTAGCTTGGGGGCCATGAGAGGGTGTACCAGCATTTGTGCTGACCCCTCGGGGGCTATTTTTACACTTGCAGGTAAGACCCATGAGGACGCACTACGAGAGTAGGAGCGGTTAGACTTAGGTTGGGACATTTATTTTGAGTTCGGTTCGCCTGTGCACCCGACTGCTTATATTAAACTGTTGTAAGTTTGAGATTTCGTTTGAGATACTAGTACTCGGTTGGTTGTGGGATTGTGGATGTTGATGTTTTGAGATGGTTAAGTATTTTGGTTAAGTATTGTAAATGTTAAGCCGGTATATTCTAACGATCAGACCGTGGCAAGGTCCAGGTGTTGTATATTACCGCTGCGACGTATTCGATTAAGTGTTCAGATTGCGATAACCACGATAGGCTTTGGATGGGGTGTTACACATACATATGTATAGGTGGGTATACGTATATATATATATATATATGAGCTTACAGTTTTTTTTTTGTAAGTAATGGGTCGTCCGACCCAGCGTCCGACCCAAGCCCTGGGTCGGACCATTCCAGTAGACTCCCGTTCTCTGAAATTCTCCCCGTCCGACCCAGAACTATTTCCGTCCGACCCATACCCTCTGGGTCGGACCGTTCCAGAAGGTTTCGGTCCCGTGTCCAAGCTCCGTCCGACCCAGACTCTGGGTCGGACGAAGTCAGAAACTTCGACCACTATTTTTTTTTGCCTGTCCGACCCACGTCCGATCCACGGTCCTGGGTCAGACCATTCCAGAAGGTTGATTATCATTTCTTAAGCCCCGTCCGACCCACCGTCCGATCCAGACTCTGGGTCGGACGAAGTCAGAACATTGCTACAGGTTTTGTTTTTCTTTCCCAATTTCACACATGGCTTCCCCAATCTTCCTACATACATCCTAACATGTTTTAGTACGATTTAAACACCCTAAATCATGCCAATTCATTTCCTAATTCATTACAAAATTTTATACTAACTTATATACACAATTCTCTAAGTTTCTACTCAACACTTACACAGTTTTCTTCCCTTACCATATTATGCTACATTTTGACATTTACACCTCCCTTCTACATCTCCCTCTTCTATTGTCATTTCTAGTACCTCTAATACATTACAACTACATTACTATCTCTCCTAATATACCCTCTATCTTTCTCTAACAAAATCTGTTACAACCTATGCCATTCACCTAGTTTCTAATCTCTTAAGTCCACTAGTTTCTAAGTAAATTTTGCTATAGTCTCCTCCCCTATAATTTTACACTCTCACCACGTTGTTTTACTCACATAAATGATCCACACCACCTATTTATAATCAATATCAATATTCCCATCTCTCATACACAAATACTACACTAAGCAACATTTATTTCCTGCACTCAAACATTAGCTCCCATTTATGTCTTAACAAGTTTTAGAATGTCTTTTAAAGGTTTAAAAGCTTGTTTCCCTCCTCCTACACATTACACTACCACTATACTAACAATTTACAATACATATTTTCATTTCTAAAAATCTGTTACATAACCATTTACAAAGCTATACAAAGATGAGCTTAATTACCTTGTTTTCTTCTTCTAGATTTTCTTTCTCCTTCTCTCTTGCTTCTTCCTTCTTCCTTTTCTCTCTACCGGTTATGGTACTTCAACAAGTCTAACATTATAACCCATACATACAACCATTTCAATACTAAACTAACCCTAAACATTGTTTAAGCTTTAATGTAAATTTCTAGGGTTTAGAAACTTCATTACCTTGAAAGGGTACAAGTGCTGTTTGGAATAGCTCAAGAATAATGTTTCCCACCTTCCAAGAGTGCCAAAATCAGCTGGGTACAAGAGGAACCAAACAAGGTTTAGCTAGATTTTCGTTTTGCCTTTGAGGCTAGAAAAAGATGGAGTTTTTAAGGATATTTTTACCTCAACAGAACAAGGAGAGGAAGGTGGTGCTAATGGTGGTCTTGAAGCTCCAAATGCTCCATACCCATGGAGATGAAAGTTGTTGTTTTTGCATTTTGGAAAGATAGAAATGCTCTACTTGGTGAGAGGAAGACAATGGTGTAATTTTTACAATTTTGGAGGAGGTTCAAGCACTTAACAAGATGAGAGAAGATGGAGTTTGTGAGTGGGTCTTCAAAACTCCATAGAAATCGCATGGGAAGAAGAAAGAAAGAAAGAGAGAGTGTGGGGGTGGGATGTACATGAGTGAAGATAGAATAGAGAGGAGAGAGAGTGTAAAGTGAGTGTGGGGTTGTTTTATTATTTTGTTGTTTTGTAAATAAGGGAGTGAGTGTGTGTGAAATACCCCGAACTTAAATATGGTGATTAAATTATTCTAATATAGTATTTAAGGGCTTAATAGCGCCTAAGTAATTTTTGGTAAGGAAAATAAATCCAAAAGAAATGAGAAAACGCTTAGAAAGCGAAAAAACGCTAAATGAGCGTTAAATAACCATAGGAGGTACGAGACCTCGGTTATAGTATCGTAAGGATTCCTAAGGCTTATTTATGCCTAATTAGTATATGGGAACAACTCCTGAAGAAAACGGATCCAAATAAGGTATTAAAACGCTAATAGAGCTTTAGCGCACGTTTTTCGAGGGAACCCGAAAACGTGACTTTGAGCGGTCAAACGGACCCGTAAAAATTATAAATCATTAAATAAATATTATTAAGCATTCATGGAAGCTTAATAGCCAATGAAATCAGTAAAACGAGAAAATAGTAAAAACTGTCAAAAACGGGAAGTTGTGGGGTAAAAGCATAAATAAACCAAACTAGTGTGTCCACTATTGTCAATAAAATTTTTAAAACCCACAAAAGGCTGTGTACAGCCGATTCCCTTCCCTCACACACAACAAATAAGTAAATAAAGAAAGAAGAAAAAAGAAGAAAGAAAAAGAATACAAAAAGGTAAAAAACACTCTCTTTCCTCACTTTTTCTTCTCTCTCTCCTATTCTCTCTTTTCCCCATCGTGAGACCTCTCTTCTTCCCCCCATTGCAGCGATTTTTGCAGCCTCTCATGGCTTCCATGGCAACTCCATCTTCTACCTCATGCTCTAGCTTCACTTGAGCTCCAAATGTAAAATAAAATACATATTTGAACTCCCCTCTTCAAGCTCTACATTTCTATCTTTTCAAAATCCGAAAATGAGCAACTTCATCTCCATGGGTTTTGCCCATTTGAAGAGGAAATGGTACCAAATCGAAGCATGGAGTCTCCTCTTCCACTTAAGGTAAAAAGATTCAAGAGAAAAACTCATTTTCTCCATTTCCATGCCTTGGCCGATTTTTGCCCCTCCTTGTAATGCCTTGTTTCTTCTTTGTTTGAGCTTGGTTCAACTCTCCAATGGTGGAGGAACTCTCCTTTGTATTCAAGGCTCAAAAACCTCTCTTAAAAGCTCCAAGGTAAAAACCCTAACTAATGGTAATTTAAACCCTTCATTGAATTAGTGAAGTTTTAAGAGATTAGGAGCCTAATTATATTCTCCTTATGTAATTTGGGTGTTGGGATGGAGTTTGGAAACTCCATCCCCTACATGGCCGATTTTGCAAGCAAAAGAGAAGGAGAAGAAGTGGGAAAAGAAATGAGGGAAAAATAAGCTCAAGGTAAGAGCTCTTCCTTAATGCAAAATTTTAATGCATTAGGATAATGGGAATGGGTAAACCAATTTAAAGAAACCAAAATAATGTAGTAGAATTGTAATTGTGGAAGTTTGGGTATTTATGAACAAGTATGTGAATTGTAGGCCTTAGAGCCAAGGAATTGTGTATGTGTATTAATATTGTGTTTTGAGGAATTAATGATGTATTAAGATTGCTTGTATTGCTGGTAGGACCCTTGTATGGGTGTGGCTAGAATAGGAATGATTTTGGTGATGATGGGTATGTGTGGATAAGTGAGAATTGTAGGTGAACTATGGCAAAATTTTAGTAGGAATTGTGCATTAAGAATGACTTGGTGAATGGGAGAACCAAGGTGTGTATTGGAGTTAGTAGAGATGTTTAGTAACCTTGGAATGGTAGTTGTAGGATGAGAATAAATGGGTGTAAAATCTGTAGCAAATAGCATGTGAAATGCATTGGAAAAACAGAGAAAGAGTTAGTGCTTGTAACCTTGAAGATGGAGATTTGACTTGGGTATAGGTAGTGTAGTCGATTGGAAATGAATTGGAATGGTAAAATGAAGTTAGGACAAGATGCAAAATGCAAAGAGAAGTGTAGAAATGCACAAGTGTGCAAGTTGTAGAAATGAGAATGGAAATTTGTAGAATTTGAACAAGAAGTTGAGTAGGTATTGGACCATGGATTTAAGGAGTTTTAGTGAGTGTTTAAGTGTGTTTAATTATGTACAAAACATGTGGAAAGATTATGGAATGATTGGAGGTGGATTAAGGGTTGATTTGGGGTTGAAAAATGACCTTAATAGCAGTTTTTAGCAGGGTCCGGGACTTAGGATATGTACCAAGTCCCGGACCGCTTCAAAAAAAGGCCCGAGAGTGGATGCAGGAATTGGTCCGGGACTTAAGTCCAGGACCAAGTCCAGGACCAGGTCTAAAAATCAGCCGAAAGTACGCAGAAGCATTGGTCCGGGACTTAGGGTCCGGACCAAGTCCCGGACCACCCCCAAAATTGTGCAGGAAGTGTTTTTAAGGGTTCTAAACATGGGGAATTGATTGGTAATGGTTTTAGAAGTTGTTAAGGCCTTGTTTGGTGATGTTTAAAGGTCCTAAGAAGTGTAAACAAGTGTAGGAAATGAATGGGAAGTAAGGACATAGTTTGACATGAGCGAAACTAAGTATACCGGGATAACGGGGTAAGTACGGGAGTAGTAATTACTTGTGTATTGTATGAACCTAGTATTAATAACAATGTTGGAAACATTATCAGTGGATCAAGTGTGAACCAAGGAACAAGGGAACACACGGTAAAGCTAACCCCGGTGAAAGGTATGATTTTCTCATGCCCCGTATGCTAACCGAGTTACGTTGATTTGTGTGCTGTATGCCGGCTAATCAAGACTAAAGCATGAAAACGGTTTATTGCCTTTCGTTGTATGTCTTGTTTTATGTTGTATGAGCTAACCTTTCTTGATTGATTGTGTGGCCTCACTTAGTGCGTAGACCGACTCATAGATGAGTCTCCTTGTGTAGTGACTCGTAGTAAGAGTCATGGAGTGAACTAACGGGAATGTAGAAACGCACTAAACTAATGAACCAACGAACGTTGACGCAAACCAATGAACTCACTAGAATGTGAGAGAGTGTACGGGAGTAGTAACCTCCCGATAACAGTAGGAGAATTGAAATGAATAATCCACAAACAATAAGTAGTGGAAGTACATAAGTAACCTCAATTAGAGGAATCAATGTTGGTGCAAGTCATGAACCTTGAGAGTAGTAAAGAATGATGAGGGATCCCAAAGCCCTTAGCAATTAGTCGACCCACTATGAGAGGACCCGACTGATGTAAGTAATGTCCCGAATATGAGAGTATTCGATACGTTGGGGAAACCCTTAAACCTGAGAATACTAGACGGTAGTAATTCCCTAAGCTAGTGGAGGTTATCAAGAGAGATACTTCTAGGCTAATCCATGAGATTGTAAGATACTCCATGAGAGGAGTGTTGGGAATTTGAGTAGTCCGGTAGAAATGGACAATTGTATATTTGAGCTAAGTGTATAGCCTTCGAATTGTAGGCCCGGTGGCGAGTCTTGTGTATGACTCCGCCCAGAGACCCAAGTAATGAGTATTGAGTATTGCGTAAGTATGAGTATGTATGAGTAAGTATTGAGTATGTATAGTAAGTATTGAGTATTGAGTATGTATGAGTAAGTACCGAGTATTGAGTATGTATGAGTAAGTACGGAACATTGAGTAGTGAGTATGTACGAGTGTAGTAACGAGTATAGAATAAGGAGTGTGTACGAGTAAGGGTATGAGCATGGAGTGATGAGTATGTAAGAGTAAAGTAATGAGTAACAAGTAAGGAGCAGGTACGAGTAGAGTAATGAATATCGAACAACCCCGAAGTAGTAACGAGTAAGTAACTAATACGAACGGTCGACTATCGAATTGTCTTCCTTAGTAGATATTGAACCTTGTATGTGAATGTAAGTATTGATGAATGTATTGTGTAGTAATAGTATGTATGCATGCATGTAAAATGACCTCCATGTATATCCGACCCAAAGTAGTCGGCGTACCGCGGTTAGCACGCGGTATATGCGAATTTCATGCGCAGCGTAAGCTGACCCCCTCGGGGGACCGTTTTTAGTGTGCAGGTACCCGAAGCTGATCACCGTTCGAGAGAGTAGGACGGGGACTGCTACGTAAGCATGGGTAGTTGTATAGTAGGGATTGGTACTTGTATTGTAATGCGAATTTGGAAGCTTAAACTGTATCGGTAATTTAAGGATTTTAGTATACTCGGTATAGTAATGTATTGGAGTTGTAATTGGATTATGGATGAGTATGCAATGGGGAGTATTGTATTGTTTAGAGTACTCGGTATGTTCATATTCATCAGACCGATAGTATGTAGTATTGTAACTCGCCTTGTTAGTCACGTGGGTGACTAACGGCATTGTACACCCGCCGTTGTGTAAGGAGTATCCGCTGCGAAGGTAAGTATTTGTACAGTAATGACGGTATTAGCGGTAGGGGTGTTACAAAAAGTGGTATCAGAGCGAAGTATCGCTCTGATGGATGAAATACCGAGTTTAGGAAAATACCGAGTTAGGAATTAGAACTTAGGGCTAAGGGTTGAGTGTTAGCGTGAGAGGTACGCTAGTTAGGAACCCCCGGGATCCGGAAACCTACAACACCATACCCGCCCTCCGCAACCCCCATATAAAGTTGGAACAATAACGCCAGAGAGATGGAAAGACCTCTCACACTCGGGTAAACCCGATCTGGCAGTTACAAGTAAATCTTATTAGAAAAGAACCTGTCATACGGTAGAGTCCAAGAACTGGAAGTCCCGAAGATGGTTCCGTTGGATGATGATGACCGCACCTAATGGCGAAGGATTGAAGATCCTAAATAAAGGATAGTGGAATTTATGGCACCATGGGGCGACATGCTTCGCAGTCGCGAGAACCATGAGTAGCCAGCAAGGAGAGAAGCACAACCGCACAACGAAGCAAGGAAGATGGAGTAACATGCCCGAGACAGAAGAGTCTACGGACTGTAATGTTTGATAATACCAATAACGGTATACAAACCGACTAAGGAATTAGTCGAGTTTGGAGTAACACTAAACCTACAGGCCAAGATGCTGTAATAACCAAACAACATAGTTCAGATGACAATGAAAGTATTCATAAGACATACACCTATAGGACTACAACGTGGTTCCTAAGGATAAGTCAAGTCTCGTTAACCACAGTGAAGGTGTGAGACACCCGGATTGATAACAGTCATGTCAAGAACATTGAGAAACAACTCAGGAGATAGACCACCAAGGTCAAAAGATCCAAAGAAGATCTAATAAGACCACCAAGTATGGATGGGAACGATACCGTAACCGGTATACGTTAACCGAAAAACAACCTACCCGCGCACTTGCCCAGGGCAAGTGCAGCAACTACAAGACGGTTGGAAGACTTTTAACAACCCGCAAATACTTGCTAAAGTACCGCTATGACGAATGGAGCAAATATAGGATTACCAATCCTAAGAAATCGAAACAATGAAACCTTGGAAAGGCCTAACGGCCCGACCAGTGTATCAAGAACATTCCAGTCAGCAGGAAGCTGGACTTGGTCAGGACTTTAGACATGGCAATGCCATGAAGAATTACTTTTCACACCGAACTATTATTTCAAAACCCAATTTTTTTTCTTCAAAACCACAAACCTTCTTTTAAAACTTGGATTTTTAAAACCAAACCGACGGAATTTCGGTGAGTATCATAGAATGATACAAGAAGAGTTGACAATAGAATACTTCACCTAGGCGTGTGACGAACACTACGAGTGTACCCAAATATGGGATGTGGGACGACCGCACTCCGAAGGAGCTTGCGGGCCTGACGGATAGTTAGGTAAGTGGTAACGTGCCAAGACGGTACCCCACGTATGTATACATGTAGTGTACGAAACACGGGAAGTAGTCAACTCTGTTCTACGGACCATAAGTAGATTTAAAACAGAACAACTGGTTACCTCAACCGAACAAAGGAACTCAGATAAGCTACAAGCTAAGGAGTCAGAAACTCACTACAGGAGAACCATTAAGAGTTGAAAGTGCAAGAAGCACTAACAACGGGATAAGACATTGGATATGTCTCGAATATATCTATGTAAAGCAGGATAACTGGAAGGAATACCCAGTCTAAGCACAGTAAGGCAAATGCCTAACATTAACACATCAGTGTTCAATGAACGGGATAGAATCCCCAGAACAACTACCACAAACACACAGGGTGATGTTATAAGGTACCAGAAATACCATTCATCACCGGAAGGGATATCAAACCCGTTATAACACAAGGAAAAACACCAATGGTCTACCCTAAGAACGGGAGACGTTACAACCCCTAACGGGATGACTCAAATCCAGAACCGCAAGGTAGGATGACGGACTGAACATACTTATAAATATCAGCCAGAGGTGATAGCATAATCAATAACACCCAGGAGCAATCCATAAAGGGTATCAAGTCAACACAGTTGAATGAAATGTCATGGTAAGAACACCACAATTGGAACGAACATTCGGTTAGAACACCGAAGGGATCCCACTTGACAGGGGATACCCCAAATCAATACCAAGCTACAAAAAGGGTCCCCAACAGACAAGCGTGATGTGACGATCGTGTCAGGGAGCCCAGTATCACCTCCAAATCCAGCGATGGTTATGGAGAAATAATCACTTGGGAACAGCCTATAATGAGCAGAGCTCTAGGCAACATGGCTAGTAGGCCATGAAACTGTTACCACACCCCGGTTGCAAAACCAATGTGAACTATACGGAAAGTGGTCAAGGATGACACCGATAAAAGAGTGACAACCAATAATTGAGGATGCCCCTCATAAATGTGAGACCGCAAGAGCGGTGAACACATGGACCCCAAGAAGGGGATATCATCAGTAACTGTCGGGAAATATATTCCTTTAAGAACTACTAACGTAGTCAAGCTTGAGCATACAATTATTGTCAAGCAATGTGAAATAAGCTTCAACAGCAATTGTTGACAACCAAGGAGTAACCGGTTATAAAACCAATGATGCTCAGGGAGCTCAGAAAAATAAAGGAATACTATATTCTATATTTGCCAAATACATGGGGAATCATTGTATAAATGATAGAGATACATGAGCTGAAGCTAGCAACAGTGGATGCCATGTAAACCAATACTGTGGAATCAGTAAGAACATGGTGCGCGGCAGGCGACCAATGTATGTGAATAATCACCCAATGCTATGGACTTGTTAATACAAGACGGTAGATAGACCGGGCAACAAGCCAGGAGTCTGCACCAAATGATGAAACACCACCTGAAGGAGTAACGATCATTCCTATCGCGATCACATAAGAGAGTTATTGCCAGGAGTTTACGCCTCTGCACTCTGTAGGACTGAGTGTTTTGGTAGTGCACTTGTGCAGTTAATGATCAAGTGGATAGCTAGGAAGATGGAAAAAGGTAAAACGTGGTAAATTCTTCCTTTCACCAATGAACATGGCATAAGCCAGCTAAGCAAAAGCTTAGAAACAAACCGTACAGCCTAAGGCCAAGGAAGCACGAAGAGTGTGGAACACACTAATAATCACAAGATGTAAATTCCATTGGAATAAAAGTGAAAGGAGACTTAAGAAAGTCAGTAGGACCGACGCATGGAAAATGCAAGGTCATACAAGCAAAGAACACTTGTATCAAACAAAATACTGAGCATAATTCAGAAGCTACTGACAATGGAGGAAGCACTACAACTAAGTAGTGACTTAACCTCACCCGACAATAAGTCGGAGGAACCAAGTGAATGATCACTACAAAACACAACAGTATGTATATAGATTGCCAGAGAGCTGGTTATGAATCTAAAACTCATTGAGTTCACGCACGGTAAAGGAATACCACGCTCGATGGAACAAACCTTATTCCCACGAAAAGAGGGGTAAAAAGGTGATGTTAAGGATAACAAGAAGGGCGAATAACCCGAGCTATCAGAGTCACGCAGCAGAAGCTAGCGGGCCCAAAATTCTAAGTGAAATACACCTAGTGAATAAAAGGTCAATCATCAATGCCTTGAAGCCATTTAGGCTAGAACCGAACCCGGTTCAGAGTTAAATAAACTCCGATGGAATTTCTTGATGAAGGGACTAACCGGTAATACGGTTAAGACCTATTGATCAAGGAACATTGTATAATAGACCGCATGGAAGCTGAACCACTCCATGACGGCTGAATGCCTTCGACCAATGTCCAATGATGACACATGGTAGATTACGTGGGCGTAATCCCTTTCAAGGGGGGTAGAGCGAAAACCGCGAAATGTACGTTTTACGTGATAGGTGCGTAAACTACAATGCGCATAGCGCAAAAGTATTTGTTTTGATGATTGATACTTATGTTACATAAACATTTGTATTCACTCATCGTGTAATTATGGTTATTTGGGAAATAAGAATAGGAATGGAGTAGAGAAACCCCAGGGGAATGGAAACCCCGATTGGTAATAGTATGAGGAATGAGTATGTATGGGAGACTTGAGGAGTATAAATTGGTATGGAACCGATGTATGTAATGAGTATAAATCGGTATGAAGCCGATGTATTTTATGAGTATAAATTGAGTATAGTAAACTAATGGGATATTATACCCATGAATTTCCTAAGTATAGTAGTTGGAAGATGCAGTAAAAATTGATGAGATGGTTAGTAAGTAAGTAAGTGAATCATATAAATGGGAAAATGTATGTGCGTGATTATGAGTAGCAAGATTAAAAAGATAGAAAACGAAATAATGTTTGACAATCTGTCTGTTTGTATTGAGGTGGGAAGTGGAACTTGATTTGCTAGCGATCAAGGGAAACCGAACACAAATTGGGGTGGAAGGATAATTCAACACCAATGCTGATCACATTGGGGTTGAAGGACTCTGGAAGCTCCCTTAAGTGGCCACAATAATAACACTAGTAATAGGAATAATCATCATAAATGGAATTTGGGAGATGTATGCAAGTTTTCAAAATGAATTTCCAAAACTAATTTGGTACAATGTTTTCTTCAAACTTGAGAATGAGGATCGGTTTTGAAACCGCTCCCACGGGCGCTAGTGGATCTTCCATGCCTAGGCACGGGTATCCGGTCGAAACCATAGGAGGTGAAGCTAGTTTTGAGTCTGTGGAAGTGTAGAGTAGTTTGAAACCACTACACCATTCGTACGGTGACAGTGTGTCTTTTGTATTTTTCCAAAGGCACTGGGGCAGCGTAGTCCCGAAGTAAGTATGAGTAAGTATGAGTAAAGTATGAGTAAGTAAGTATGAGTAAGTGCCTGAGGATCTCTATATGTGCAAATGAATTTGATCAGAACCAAAGGACCGTAGAGCCAGAAAGTGTAAGTGCTCAAGTCATGACGGCCGTGAACCAGAAAGCGTAAGTGTTCAAACGTGACCGGTACCTGAGGGATCACTCGCCATTGGGGGAGGATTGTACCTAATTGTCTGCGGATGGACCCCCTTGGAGAGGAGTAAAACGGATATTTTTGATTGCTATGCATGCAGTGACATGCTGTTTGGATGCGTAGTATGCATCATGTCAGACATTTGGAGTTTGACAAATTATATGCAGAGGTTATAACCTTAGCATAGAGTATTTATACAAGTAACAGTATTAGATTCACCAACTTTGAGGGCAAAGTTCTTTAAGGGGGGTAGATTGAAATACCCCGAACTTAAATATGGTGATTAAATTATTCTAATATAGTATTTAAGGGCCTAATAGCGCCTAAGTAATTTTTGGTAAGGAAAATAAATCCAAAAGAAATGAGAAAACGCTTAGAAAGCGAAAAAACGCTAAATGAGCGTTAAATAACCATAGGAGGTACGAGACCTCGGTTATAGTATCGTAAGGATTCCTAAGGCTTATTTATGCCTAATTAGTATATGGGAACAACTCCTGAAGAAAACGGATCCAAATAAGGTATTAAAACGCTAATAGAGCTTTAGCGCACGTTTTTCGAGGGAACCCGAAAACGTGACTTTGAGCGGTCAAACGGACCCGTAAAAATTATAAATCATTAAATAAATATTATTAAGCATTCATGGAAGCTTAATAGCCAATGAAATCAGTAAAACGAGAAAATAGTAAAAACTGTCAAAAACGGGAAGTTGTGGGGTAAAAGCATAAATAAACCAAACTAGTGTGTCCACTATTGTCAATAAAATTTTTAAAACCCACAAAAAGGCTGTGTACAGCCGATTCCCTTCCCTCACACACAACAAATAAGTAAATAAAGAAAGAAGAAAGAAAAAGAAACAAAAAGGTAAAAAAACTCTCTTTCCTCACTTTTTCTTCTCTCTCTCCTATTCTCTCTTTTCCCCATCGTGAGACCTCTCTTCTTCCCCCCCTTGCAGCGATTTTTGCAGCCTCTCATGGCTTCCATGGCAACTCCATCTTCTACCTCATGCTCTAGCTTCACTTGAGCTCCAAATGTAAAATAAAATACATATTTGAACTCCCCTCTTCAAGCTCTACATTTCTATCTTTTCAAAATCCGAAAATGAGCAACTTCATCTCCATGGGTTTTGCCCATTTGAAGAGGAAATGGTACCAAATCGAAGCATGGAGTCTCCTCTTCCACTTAAGGTAAAAAGATTCAAGAGAAAAACTCATTTTCTCCATTTCCATGCCTTGGCCGATTTTTGCCCCTCCTTGTAATGCCTTGTTTCTTCTTTGTTTGAGCTTGGTTCAACTCTCCAATGGTGGAGGAACTCTCCTTTGTATTCAAGGCTCAAAAACCTCTCTTAAAAGCTCCAAGGTAAAAACCCTAACTAATGGTAATTTAAACCCTTCATTGAATTAGTGAAGTTTTAAGAGATTAGGAGCCTAATTATATTCTCCTTATGTAATTTGGGTGTTGGGATGGAGTTTGGAAACTCCATCCCCTACATGGCCGATTTTGCAAGCAAAAGAGAAGGAGAAGAAGTGGGAAAAGAAATGAGGGAAAAATAAGCTCAAGGTAAGAGCTCTTCCTTAATGCAAAATTTTAATGCATTAGGATAATGGGAATGGGTAAACCAATTTAAAGAAACCAAAATAATGTAGTAGAATTGTAATTGTGGAAGTTTGGGTATTTATGAACAAGTATGTGAATTGTAGGCCTTAGAGCCAAGGAATTGTGTATGTGTATTAATATTGTGTTTAGAGGAATTAATGATGTATTAAGATTGCTTGTATTGCTGGTAGGACCCTTGTATGGGTGTGGCTAGAATAGGAATGATTTTGGTGATGATGGGTATGTGTGGATAAGTGAGAATTGTAGGTGAACTATGGCAAAATTTTAGTAGGAATTGTGCATTAAGAATGACTTGGTGAATGGGAGAACCAAGGTGTGTATTGGAGTTAGTAGAGATGTTTAGTAACCTTGGAATGGTAGTTGTAGGATGAGAATAAATGGGTGTAAAATCTGTAGCAAATAGCATGTGAAATGCATTGGAAATACAAGAGAAAGAGTTAGTGCTTGTAACCTTGAAGATGGAGATTTGACTTGGGTATAGGTAGTGTAGTCGACTGGAAATGAATTGGAATGGTAAAATGAAGTTAGGACAAGATGCAAAATGCAAAGAGAAGTGTAGAAATGCACAAGTGTGCAAGTTGTAGAAATGAGAATGGAAATTTGTAGAATTTGAACAAGAAGTTGAGTAGGTATTGGACCATGGATTTAAGGAGTTTTAGTGAGTGTTTAAGTGTGTTTAATTATGTACAAAACATGTGGAAAGATTATGGAATGATTGGAGGTGGATTAAGGGTTGATTTGGGGTTGAAAAATGACCTTAATAGCAGTTTTTAGCAGGGTCCGGGACTTAGGATATGTACCAAGTCCCGGACCGCTTCAAAAAAAGGCCCGAGAGTGGATGCAGGAATTGGTCCGGGACTTAAGTCCAGGACCAAGTCCAGGACCAGGTCTAAAAATCAGCCGAAAGTACGCAGAAGCATTGGTCCGGGACTTAGGGTCCGGACCAAGTCCCGGACCACCCCCAAAATTGTGCAGGAAGTGTTTTTAAGGGTTCTAAACATGGGGAATTGATTGGTAATGGTTTTAGAAGTTGTTAAGGCCTTGTTTGGTGATGTTTAAAGGTCCTAAGAAGTGTAAACAAGTGTAGGAAATGAATGGGAAGTAAGGACATAGTTTGACATGAGCGAAACTAAGTATACCGGGATAACGGGGTAAGTACGGGAGTAGTAATTACTTGTGTATTGTATGAACCTAGTATTAATAACAATGTTGGAAACATTATCAGTGGATCAAGTGTGAACCAAGGAACAAGGGAACACACGGTAAAGCTAACCCCGGTGAAAGGTATGATTTTCTCATGCCCCGTATGCTAACCGAGTTACGTTGATTTGTGTGCTGTATGCCGGCTAATCAAGACTAAAGCATGAAAACGGTTTATTGCCTTTCGTTGTATGTCTTGTTTTATGTTGTATGAGCTAACCTTTCTTGATTGATTGTGTGGCCTCACTTAGTGCGTAGACCGACTCATAGATGAGTCTCCTTGTGTAGTGACTCGTAGTAAGAGTCATGGAGTGAACTAACGGGAATGTAGAAACGCACTAAACTAATGAACCAACGAACGTTGACGCAAACCAATGAACTCACTAGAATGTGAGAGAGTGTACGGGAGTAGTAACCTCCCGATAACAGTAGGAGAATTGAAATGAATAATCCACAAACAATAAGTAGTGGAAGTACATAAGTAACCTCAATTAGAGGAATCAATGTTGGTGCAAGTCATGAACCTTGAGAGTAGTAAAGAATGATGAGGGATCCCAAAGCCCTTAGCAATTAGTCGACCCACTATGAGAGGACCCGACTGATGTAAGTAATGTCCCGAATATGAGAGTATTCGATACGTTGGGGAAACCCTTAAACCTGAGAATACTAGACGGTAGTAATTCCCTAAGCTAGTGGAGGTTATCAAGAGAGATACTTCTAGGCTAATCCATGAGATTGTAAGATACTCCATGAGAGGAGTGTTGGGAATTTGAGTAGTCCGGTAGAAATGGACAATTGTATATTTGAGGAGCTAAGTGTATAGCCTTCGAATTGTAGGCCCGGTGGCGAGTCTTGTGTATGACTCCGCCCAGAGACCCAAGTAATGAGTATTGAGTATTGCGTAAGTATGAGTATGTATGAGTAAGTATTGAGTATTGAGTATGTATGAGTAAGTACCGAGTATTGAGTATTGAGTATGTATGAGTAAGTACGGAACATTGAGTAGTGAGTATGTACGAGTGTAGTAACGAGTATAGAATAAGGAGTGTGTACGAGTAAGGGTATGAGCATGGAGTGATGAGTATGTAAGAGTAAAGTAATGAGTAACAAGTAAGGAGCAGGTACGAGTAGAGTAATGAATATCGAACAACCCCGAAGTAGTAACGAGTAAGTAACTAATACGAACAACCCCGAAGTAGTAACGAGTAAGTAACTAATACGAACGGTCGACTATCGAATTGTCTTCCTTAGTAGATATTGAACCTTGTATGTGAATGTAAGTATTGATGAATGTATTGTGTAGTAATAGTATGTATGCATGCATGTAAAATGACCTCCATGTATATCCGACCCAAAGTAGTCGGCGTACCGCGGTTAGCACGCGGTATATGCGAATTTCATGCGCAGCGTAAGCTGACCCCCTCGGGGGACCGTTTTTAGTGTGCAGGTACCCGAAGCTGATCACCGTTCGAGAGAGTAGGACGGGGACTGCTACGTAAGCATGGGTAGTTGTATAGTAGGGATTGGTACTTGTATTGTAATGCGAATTTGGAAGCTTAAACTGTATCGGTAATTTAAGGATTTTAGTATACTCGGTATAGTAATGTATTGGAGTTGTAATTGGATTATGGATGAGTATGCAATGGGGAGTATTGTATTGTTTAGAGTACTCGGTATGTTCATATTCATCAGACCGATAGTATGTAGTATTGTAACTCACCTTGTTAGTCACGTGGGTGACTAACGAACATTGTACACCCGCCGTTGTGTAAGGAGTATCCGCTGCGAAGTAAGTATTTGTACAGTAATGACGGTATTAGCGGTAGGGGTGTTACAAAAGCGCTCTAGGCGAGAAGTTGGGGATGACCAAACCGGCCATTTAAAGAAAAAGAAGAGTCTAGAGTCTCCTGAACGTGCTGACGCCGGGTTTTCAGGTACATGGCACGTGAGCCCCAAGTCTGGGCGCCGTGTCTTCCTTCCCCTCACCCCTGGTTCGGTTTAGACCTTGGTTCTCGCCTGGGGCAGGAGTCCGGTCATCCGACTACTATTTGCGAGCAATTTCCTGATTTGACAAGTTACTTTTCCTCAGATCCCACTCAGGAAAATACCCTGGAGGCCACAAGCTTCCGCGCTGGTCCTTCAGCTGAAGAAGGTTTTGGTTGCTTCGTCGCTTTTCTTGTTCCTTACTCCTCTTCCCTTTTTTAGTATCCTTTCGTTTCCAGTTTCATCCTTCTGATCCTAACAGTTTTTATTATTGCGGCAGTCCCTGCTCCTACCAAGAAAAGACTAAAAAAGAAAACCACATCAAAGCCGAAGGTCACAGAGCCAGAGGTATCAGGGCAAACCTCCGGTGATCCTGAAGTTTTAGGATCATTCTTCGTTGATGTTGCTGCGGCCACTGACGCGGCAAGGGATAGAGCAACGGAGTATCGTCAGGTGCCGGAGGATCCTGAGCTCCGGAGTAAGTAGAGATAGGACTACATAGCTTCTTCCTCTTCCTCTCCTCCTTCTCCCGCTCAAGAGTCCTACACTGGACCCTCCCAAAAGGAAGGGTGGTTTTACCATTGCGGGCACCCTCTTCCTTTGATATCCTGCGACGCTGCCAAGTACTCCTCCGTCTGGAAGGAGGCAATAAAGAGATTTGGTCATCCAACGGGATCTTTGCTCCTCTGGCCACCTTTACTACTACCAAGAAAAGGCTGCGGCTTGGAGATGGGGGGGCAGATGCTATCATGCGGCATTCCCTCCCAGCAAACGAAGTGTTTGACATGATGTGAGGGGGAATTTTTCAGGTTGGCATGGGTATCTCTTTTGTGTTCCTCTTTTGTTTCGGCTTGGCCTTTTCCCTTGATTTTATGAATTGTGTTGTTTTTTAGGTGATGTCCATGGCCCAAAGTGCTGAGGTTCACTTTGGCAACCTCCAATCCAGGCTTCGCTATGAGGAAAGTCGAGCCAATAATGTTGAAGAGGAACTGAAGCTGTCCCGCTCTTCTTATGACGCTTATATTGACCAGGTCGAGTATGAGATTGACCGTAAGGCAAAGGAGAGAACTGAGGCAATAAACAAAGACCTGCAGTTGTCCCGGCGGGAATGCGAGCGTCAGCGTGATGAGTATGAGCTGCAGCTGAAGAAACTCCGGAAGAGAACTTTTCTCTAAGAGGCCGGATCAAGGAAGCTGATGATACTTTGATAGAGGTATAAAACCATCTCTTTTTCCCTTGTGAAAGATAAGCTGGTTTGGTCCTTCTTTGATCTCGATATTATGCTGGATCAGGTGCGTTCCATGAACCGGAACGAAGTGAACAATCTTCAGGCTGAGAAGACCTTCTTCTATCAGGAGAGGAACTCTTTCAAGCAGGAGGCTGAAACGCTCGAGCTGGAGAAGCAAACTCTCCAACAGGAGAACGAAGCTCTTGTGAAGGAAAAAGAAAAGCTTATTCAGGAGCTTGACCATTTGTTGGATGAAAAGGCCACGCTGGAAGAGCAGTCGAGGTCCTCCTTTGATCAAGAGAAGCAGTCTCTGCTCCGAGATTACTCTCTTTTGGAAGAAGAGAAAGAAAACTCTTGCTTCGGACAAAGCTGCCCTGATAGAAGAGAGGACCAGGCTGGAGGAGAAAGTAAAAGAGCTGGAGGAGGCCAAGTCTCGCTCTCAAGCCGAGAATACCGAGCCATCGGGCCATGTAAACTTTTAGGCCTTCAATTTTTGTTTCTCCTCTTCCCCCTTCTTTTTCTTATTCTTTTATTTTTTGCTCCGGCTAGGCTTGAGTTCTGCCAACTTACTGAAGCGTGTCACTAAGTTGAGTGGTCCGATAGCCCGTGCTAAGGAGGAGCTGTCATCTGCCAACTCTGAACTGAACGTGACAAGTACCGATCCCAAGTCCTGACCCTTGAATCTCAAGTGGCCAGGCTCAAGTCATTCTCCCGGCAATCCCAGGAGGAGATACAGAAGCAAGGCACCATCAACGCCCATTTAAAGGAGTCCTTTGCTTCTCAGTGTCGCCGGATAGTTGATATATGCCAGCAGATTGTCTCGGATCACTCTCTCAAGAAAGGAGAGTTACTGGACGATGACCTGTACAACAAGCTGGAATTCAAGGCTGTTGCCGAGAAATCCAACTTCTTCTTGGAGCTCGAGAGATTCTGCCGCTGTCCCGGAGAGACATGTTTTGGTGCCGGTGAAGCCTCATTCCTTCCAGCTGGAAGCAACATTCTGCCGTCCGCCAGAGGGATGCAGCGCCTTTCCAGGAGGTCCAAGTCCTCCGAGAGTGTAGCTGGTAGCGGCGATAGATTATTAACTGCCGAAAAAGAAGCCGCCGAGAAAGAAGCTGCAAAGAAAGTAGAATAGAAGCTTTTTTATCTCTAGAGGAGTTTTTGTTGCAACATGTATTTTCTGTGTTTGTCGAATGATCATATGTTGTAATTGTTTTTACCCCACACTTTTTGGAGAAATATAAGCTATATTTTTACCATCTTTAGTTATTTGTCTGCCGGAGCAACTCTATTGAGCCAAGTTTTCTATAGCCGTGATATTAATCTCTCTTCTCTTCTACTTTTCTTTTAAATGGTGCATGTGTGGTTATCTTATGCAAGTTATGTCGGCGGGGTTTACGGCTTTGGACTTTTGTTCGGGCTGGCCCTTTTTTTCTTTTTAAAGCATGGTTATCTATGGTTTTTAGCCAGATCTTTTAGGATATGGAGTATGGGAACCTGCGGCCTGTTGGCTGACGCCTATTTTCAAGGTAATACAGCCTACAGCTTATTGGTCGGTTTTTTTTTAGGCATGACAACCTGCGGCACGTTGGCCGGATGTTTTTTTTTTCAAGGCATTAAAGCCTGCGGCTCATTGGCCGGTGCTTTCTTTTTTCTTTCAAGGTATGATAGCCTGCAGACGTGTATATCTGAGTGGTTAAACTGGTGTAAAAATAAAAGAAAGAAATTAAAAACTCAAAATAAACGTCGGGCTGCAAACAAATCCCGGTCATGGTAGTATAGTGAAATGTAAGCGACCGGATGTCGAACCGTGAGACTAATGTGCATATTATAGTACCTAAGCGTGTCACAAAAAGGGGGGATTAATTGACTTGTATTATAAATAAAAAGGAAAGAGGAAATAAACTAAGTAAATAGATAAATTAAACGGGACTCTGGGTTAGGTTAATATAATCTGCTTAATTATGCTATCTCTACTGGTTTAATATAATAATTTGGCAAGATTCCTGTTTTTATCTTAAGGTCCGATGAAAACTCATAAGAACTCGTTCCAGATATGCAAGGTCCGATGAAAACTCAAGCACCCACTGGTGGACGACAGAGGAGTATGAGGAATTTTATTCTTGCAACTGAGTACTAACTTAAACGATGAAAATAAGTTTCCTCCAGTTTTACGACTTAATTAACCTATCTATTTTTCACCGATCAGATTAGAAATAGATTTAGTAAAGCAATTTAATAAACTCATGACATTTATTAAAAAGGTGCGAGATAACCTTTAATCGTAAAAACTGTATTTAAATTAAAACCAGTAAAAATATTGCATAATTAATACAAACACATAATAACCATTCCCAGAGTATAAATATTCTAGCCTAACATATTAAATAGATAAACAGAAACAAGAGTAATAGAAATCATCTGTAGTCACTCCTGCATTCGCTCTGCTATTTTGTATACGTAGGACTAGAGGTGGATATGGTGGAATGTAAAATAAATAAAATGGAGAAGATGGGAGAAGAGAAATGGGATGAACGTGTGATGTGTGGTGAAGTGGTATGTTGGGTGGTGGATGTGTTTGGTGGTGGATCTCTCCCTGGAAGCAGAAGGCTCGTGGGTTTATATAGAGGAAAGGAAGATTGAAGATAGAGCTGGATCACGCGTGAAGAGATTTGCTCATTGATTGCTCAGGGGACAGAACGCGTGAAGAGTAGATGGATAAGTTGCAGACAGGTCGACGGGCGAAGTCGACGAGCGAAGAAGAAAACTGGCGCGCGCTGATTTTTAGTCACGTCCGCTTCCTGTCCGCGTGGGCGTCCGCCTCGTTTTAGGCGGTTATAAAGGAGAGTCCGCTGGCTAACTCACTCACGTCCGCATGAGTACCTCACTCACGTCCGCCTCTCGAACTCACTCACGTCCGCCTTGTTTTAGGCGGACACAGAGGCGGTTGCCTATAGTCTCGTCCGCGTCTCCGTCCGCTTAATGCCATGCGGTTGCTGTGAGGTCGTGACTTATTTTGTTCTACAAACTTTGACCGGCTCTAGATTCTTCGTTTGTTTCGACTCCGTTTTCTGAGCCGTTTGCGTCTATGCGTTCATCTCTTTGTCTACATTACTCCCAGCTTGGTTTTCCTCATGTTTAACCAATAAATTTGTGAGATAGACAATAAAACATAAACAAGGGGAAAACTAACCGAAGTGGAGAAATGAGCAAGAAAAGTGCTAATATTATATATGAAATACACCTATAAAACATGCTCATTTGGACACTTATCACACCCCCACACTTATCTTTTTGCTTGTCCTCAAGCAAAACTACGTACCCAAGTAAGTAGGGAATGCTCAATACTAACAAATATTATTATGAAGGGTAGGATAACATGTTCTTTCAACTTATTGAGGAGTGTGAAAAATCAACTACTGGTGGCATAGGTGTGCTCTGGGTAAAAATAAAATATAGAGTTTCGGGGTATGATCTAAGGTACTTCAATGTTTCATTTAGGTGACTCTGAGAACTTTTACCATGGCCAACTTCTCTCAAGAATGGGCATTGAGGAGAAAACAAAAGGAAATAGATTCATGCATTTGTTTCACTTTTGCATAAGGGATGAGAAAATGTAGGCATCACGCCTTTGTATTCAAGAACACTCAACTCTCTTTGTTGGTTACCAATGGTGTCTCGCAAGTCCCTTATTATTTTTTTTGTATTTTACTTTCATTTTTTTTAACAGAGAAGCACCCCTTAGCAATCCCTAAGAGAGAAGACAGAAATAAACCCTGAGCAATAAAATCCAACCATTTGCAGATTATTTGGTCACACCGCATATAAAATTCTCCTCAAAAGTAATCAAAATTTTTAAATTTGTACCATTTATCCCACAATTCATAACAGTATTTATTCTTAAAGAGAACAACCCACATATAAAGGGTCCATGATATTGAATTGGACAAACGCAAGATATGCAGAGAGATTAAACATTTAAGCACAAAATTCCACCGAAAAGGGTACACTACCCATACTTAATTTTGAACAATGTCCTCATTGTTCACCAGAAAAACAAGGGAAGATTTCAGAAGACCTTTTCGGTAAGTAGATAAAATAGAGATAACACAAAGGTCACAAATAAACATTTAATCACATAAACGCTCCTCTGCAATTTTTATTTAAATAAAAGCATAATTTAAAGAAACTGGTACTCCCCTGATATTATTTTTGCTTGTTGGTAAAGGAGTTCCCCCACACTTGAGCTTCAGCCTCAAGTAACGTAGCTTGGTTGCAGTGTGGATATGAAGGTGCACCTGCATAAGACACTAGAAGCAACCATACTACAAACGGAGTTAAAAGTTAGCAAAAATAAAATTTAAAGAGAACCTGAAAATTAAAAAGAGCATAAAAGCAAATAAAATAAAAGTTCATCCGGGTTGCCTCCCGGGAAGCTGCCCTTCTTTAACGTCTTTGGCTAGACGCCTGTTTCGTTATCCTGGATCAAAAATATAAGTAGACAACAGTTCTGCCAGGAAAACGGAGTTGACAATAATTTAAATCAAACCACCTGGATCAAAACAAAACGTTACTTCGGCAAATATAATAGGAAAATGAATACTCCACAAAATTTGGTGTTTGAGGAGGTACTGCCGGTAACGTAGTTCTAACAGAAGTCCCGATGGTGATGATTTTTCTTCCTCAAATTGGAGGATAAAACATCCTCCTCTTGTAGGTGAGGCTCATAGAAAGAACGCTGATCGATATCATCTTCAGAGAAGTTGATTCTTTGAAGGTGATAGTGGCGTTTTGTTTGGATATTTTGGCGGGAGGTGATGGCAATTCCTTCTCTTCATTTTCGAGGATGTAAATATCCTCATCTTCTGGATAGAGCACAGAGAAGGATGGAAACTGGCGGTAGGCGATTGTAGAGGGAAGAGAATAACTTACATCCGTAGTGGGGTGTTCTACCTCATGAACTGTTTCGTTCTTTGGTTGCTGTTCTCGTTGAGCGATTCTCTCCAGGTAATCTGGTTGATCTTCTAACCAGAGTTGTTCTTGGAATATGAGACAATCCTCATAATCATGAACTCCCCCACATACGGAGCAGTATAAATACTGTGAATTGCAAAACCCTTGTTCGAACACCTGTTCCATTTGCTGCGTACAGAAATTTTTTTTTTGTATGTTTTTGTATATAAAACGTAACTACTGAATAGATTAGAAAATAAAATGATTATAAACAAACACAATAATAATAAGTGGTTTGGTGAAGAAATGAAGAAGTTGGAGCAAATGAGGATGGGCTGGAGTTGCGCGAGCTCGTTCTTCTCTTCTGGAGTGAATTGGAGACGTCCGCCTGGATGTCCGCTTCAAACAAGGCGGACACGGCTTGTAGTAGAGATCGTGGCGTGAATCAGAGACGTCCGCCTGGACGTCCGATTCAAACAAGGCGGTCACGCTTTATTTTGTCCGCATGTCCGTCCGCATGAGGTTAGGCGGACACACCTCTGTTCGACCTTTTTTTTTTTTACGTACGTACTTACTGAAACATTAGAAAACAAACATGATAATAATAAACAAGATATAAAAGATAATTAATATAACAAAATAATACAGACAAAATATTCTAATATAACAAGTGAATAATCCGGGCTTAGGGACTAGAATAAATCTAGTCCCCGGCAACGGCGCCATTTTGCAGACGTGTATATCTGAGTGGTTAAACTGTGTAAAAATAAAAGAAAAGAAATTAAAAACTCAAAATAACGTCGGGCTGCAAACAAATCCCGGTCGTGGTAGTATAGTGAAATGTAAGCGACCGGATGTCGAACCGTGGACTAATGTGCATATTATAGTACCTAAGCGTGTCACAAAAAGGTGGGATTAATTGACTTGTATTATAATTAAAAGGAAAGAGGAAATAAACTAAGTAAATAGATAAATTAAACGGGACTCTGGGTCAGGTTATATAATCTGCTTAATTATGCTATCTCTACTGGTTTAATATAATAATTTGGCAAGATTCCTGTTTTTATCTTAAGGTCCGATGAAAACTCATAAGAACTCGTTCCAGATATGCAAGGTCCGATGAAAACTCAGGACCCACTGGTGGACGGCAGAGGAGTATGAGGAATTTTATTCTTGCAACTGAGTACTAACTTAAACGATGAAATAAGTTTCCTCCAGTTTACGACTTAATTAACCTATCTATTTGTCACCGATCAGATTAGAAATAGATTTAGTAAAGCAATTTAATAAACTCATGACATTTATTAAAAAGGTGCGAGATAACCTTTAATCGTAACAAACTGTATTTAAATTAAAACCAGTAAAAATATTGCATAATTAATACAAACACATAATAACCATTCCCAGAGTATAAATATTCTAGCCTAACATATTAAATAGATAAACAAAACAAGAGTAATAGAAATCATCTGTAGTCACTCCTGCATTCGCTCTGCTATTTTGTATACGTAGGACTAGAGGTGGATATGGTGAAATGTAAAATAAATAAAATGGAGAAGAGAAATGGGATGAACGTGTGATGTGTGGTGAAGTGGTATGTTGGGTGGTGGATGTGTTTGGTGGTGGATCTCTCCCTGGAAGCAGAAGGCTCGTGGGTTTATATAGAGGAAAGGAAGATTGAATATAGAGCTGGATCACACGTGAAGAGATTTTCTCATTGATTGCTCAGGGGACAGAACGCGTGAAGAGTAGATGGATAAGTTGCAGACAGGTCGGTGACGGGCGAAGTCGACGAGCGAAGAAGAAAACTGGCGCGCGCTGATTTTCAGTCACGTCCGCTTCCTGTGCGCGTGGGTGTCCGCCTTGTTTTAGGCGGTTACAAAGGAGAGTCCGCTGGCTAACTCACTCACGTCCGCATGAGTACCTCACTCACGTCCGCCTCTCGAACTCACTCACGTCCGCCTTGTTTTAGGCGGACACAGAGGCGGTTGCCTATAGTCTCGTCCGCGTCTCCGTCCGCTTAATGCCATGCGGTTGCGGTTGCTGTGAGGTCGTGACTTATTTTGTTCTACAAACTTTGACCGGCTCTAGATTCTTCGTTTGGACTCCGTTTTCTGAGCCGTTTGCGTCTATGCGTTCATCTCTTTGTCTACTTTACTCCCAGCTTGGTTTTCCTCATGCTTAACCAATAAATTTGTGAGATAGACAAATAAAACATAAACTAGAGGAAAACTAACCGAAGTGGAGAAATGAGCAAGAAAAGTGCTAATATTATATATGAAATACACCTATAAAACATGCTCATTTGGACACTTATCACACCCCCACACTTATCTTTTGCTTGTCCTCAAGCAAAACTACGTACCCAAGTAAGTATGGAATGCTCAATACTAACAAATATTATTATGAAGGGTAGGATAAACATGTTCTTTCAACTTATTGAGGAGTGTGAAAATCAACTGCTGGTGGCATAGGGTGCTCGGGTAAAAATAAAATATAGAGTTTCGGGGTATGATCTAAGGTACTTCAATGTTTCATTTAGGTGACTGTGAGCCTCGATTTTAAACCCTATCCTATGTTGATGAAGTTGATTGGGATCTAGTCGGGTTTTAGGTCCACTTATAACCTAAGGTTAATAACTATGTCATATAACAATAATTATTAAATCCTATGCTAGCTCACTGGAACCTATTGTGAGTCGCCACCTAATTTTTACCTAGGGTAAATTAGGAAAGGTAGAGTTTGGGTTCAGGGGCTTGATATTCGACTTAATTAGGGTTCAATTACTTTCATTACCCCTAGAAGTCGTTTTTCCTCTACTTAGTTTAATTACGGCTTATTACGAGTCGTTTTAACCTAAGTGCGCGAGCTTCTGTTTTTTTTTATTTTTTAGCATTTTTTACTGAAAATAAAAGTGAAAGTTGAAATTACCTAAACTAGGGTTTCAGAGGCAGAATTAGGTCAAATTTTGTTTTCGTCCGTAGCCACGGACCTAATGTCCGTAACCACGAACCCTAGTTAATCTATGTGAAAATAAAAGTCGAATTATACAGAAAACAAAAATTTGAAAAGTCCGGGGCCACGGACAGGATGTCCGTAGGCCCGGACATAGTTTAACAAAACCTAAATTTTTTAAAATTTAAAATCCCGCCGCCGTCCGTGGGTGTCCGTGGCCACGGACAACCCGTCCGTGGTCCCGGACCATAGGTCCGGGGTCCCGGACCACCCACGGACAGGGGTTTTATGGTGGTTCCCGAAGGTGTTTTCGGCTCAAAATTTATGCACGTGTAGCCTGAAAGGTGTACAATTCGTTAGTAATTGAAGGATTGCAGTTTGAAGTCGAATTATGTACGAAACTTGGCGAACAAGTAACAAGGCAGAAACAAAAGTAATTAGCAATACAGAAGCGTAAAAAGGTTAGTTTGAACCCAAAATTTGACAGAGAGTTAATAAGGTCGTGGAGAGTTAGAAAAGTAGAATTGCAACCTGTTTTACCTTCGAATTTAGGAGGATTCTTCACGTCGGGATTCTTCGGAGGCCTCGTTGATGGCGGATCCAGAAGAACTTCGAACCCAGCTTCTGACTCCTTGTTGTTCTTGATGTTCTTCACGTTTTGGTGCTGTTTTGGTGGGGGTTTGATGATGGATGATGTTGTGGGAGTTGAAAAATGTGTTTTGGTGTTGATTTTGGTGAGATTTCGGTGTTTGATCGTGGCTCTGGGGTTCAAAACGTGGAGAGAGAGAGACGGCTGCCTTCTTTGAGAGTCTAGGGTTCTTGAGGTTATTTCTTGATCATGGGATAAGGTTCCTTATATAGGCCTCTTTAAAGATAGAAAAATAAAAACCGAGATTTACCGACGTTTTAGCTCAAGGGCTTCCAAAAGGAATTTGATTATGAAATTCACACATGGGTGAAGGATGATATTTCTGATTTTTCTAAAGTGGAATCGAATTTTTTGGATATTGGAATATTTTTAAATTCAATTTCTCGTCAGATTCAATCAGAAATTACTAGAAAATTATTGGAAATTTGACAAATCAAAATTCCAACGCCATTATGCTTAAAATATCATCCTCTATCATGGGTTAAAATTTCACAGCATTTTGAATTGATTTGACCCTTATTTGGAGGAGAGAGAAAGCCTATAGGGGGCTTAGGAGCCTTGAAAAATTACGAAAATGCCCCTGGAGATGACTAAGCTGTCCCTAGTACTCTGAAATGTGCCGATCGAACTGGGAACCCTCGCTACTAGCCTATTAGTAGAGACTCTCTTATGGGGGGTTGAAATTTTGGGTATAACAGATTGCCCCCCGTCAACTAGACTTTGTAATGGAAATGAAAAGGCTAGTTGATGCTTGAGTGATACCCCAAAATTTTGGATCTTAAAAGTCCACACGTGCAATCCGATAAGTTGCGTCGAGCTATTCTAAGGCGCTGACTACCTATGAGCAAAGTGGAAGGGTGTCGAGCGGTTCTAAGGCGTCGACCACCTAAAGGTAATAATGAAGTAGTGTCAGACTATTCTAAGGCGCCGACTACCTATGAGGATGATATGATGTCAAGCTATTCTAAGGCGTTGACTACCTATAATGAATGAGATGATGTCAAGCTATTCTAAGGCGTTGACTACCTATAATGAATGAGATGATGTCAAGCTATTCTGAGGTGTTGACTACCTATCAGTGATTGAAAATTGGTGTGGGTCGAGTTCTTCTATTCGGGTGAGTTCTGCTGCTCTAGTGAGTCTCTGCTGCTCTGGTGAATCTGAATATTTGGCTGAGAATCTGTATCTGAATCTACGGGTGAGAATCTGTATCTGAATCTACGGGTGAGAATCTGTATCTCCGGGGCGAGAATCTATATCTCTGAAGAGTCTGTATCCGGGGGCGAGAATCTGTATCTCTGAAGAATCTGTATCTTTGTGGTGAGAATCTGTATCTCTGAAGAATCTGTATCTTCGGCTGAGAATCTGTATCACTGAAGAATCTGTATCTTCGGCTGAGAATCTATATCTCTAAAGAATCTGTATCTTCGGCTGAGAATCTATATCTCTGAAGAATCTGTATCTTCGGGATGAGAATCTGTATCTCTGAAGAATCTGTATCTTCGGGGTGAGAATCTGTATCTCTGAAGGATCTGTATCTTCGGGATGAGAATCTGTATCTCTGAAGAATCTGTATCTTCGGGGTGAGAATCTGTATCTCTGAAGAATCTATATCTTCGGGGTGAGAATCTGTATCTCTGAAGAAATCTGTATCTTCGGGGTGAGAATCTGTATCTCTGAAGAATCTGTATCTTCGGGGTGAGAATCTGTATCTCTGAATAATCTGTATCTTCGGGGTGAGAATCTGTATCTCTGAAGAATCTGTATCTTCGGGTGAGAATCTGTATCTCTGAAGAATCTGTATCTTCGGGGTGAGAATCTGTATCTCTGAAGAATCTGTATCTTCGGGGTGAGAATCTGTATCTCTGAAGAATCTGTATCTTCGGGGTGAGAATCTATATCTCTGGTCTGAAGAGATGCATGGTCTCGCAATGAAGAAAAATGATAGGTCTCGCACTGTTGAAGATTGGTGGGTTTCGCACTGAAGTCTCGTACTAAACGGATGAAGGAAAAGCTGGATCTCGCACTGACTCTAGAAAATGCAGGGTCTCGCCCTGATTTTGGGTCTTGAACTAAAAATGAGTTAGGAAGATAATGGTCTCGCGCAAATGATAAAAACTGATTATTGGATTGCCCAACATGGCAATGATGATAAGATGTATGCAATCAAAATATATGAAAGATACTCGTTCAAAACAGGAAACTGTTGGAAAAGGTGGCAATGTTGAGGTGTTATGCAAAAGTTGTAAAGTGTTTGTTGGAAGCTAGCCCAAAACAAGGAACTATTAAAAAAATGTGCTAAACATGGCAATGCTTGAGAAAAACTCTGCTGAAAAAAAAGTGAAATAATCATTTCCTGACTAAAAACTTCATATCTGCAATTGTTTCTTAGAAAATGAACATGCCGTTGGTGGAAGTGTGTAGTGTTTGTTGTGGTGCTTGTGATAGACCTGGGACTGTGTTGTGATTTTGGATGGTGGTCAGGGTTATGACGGGTTTGATGTTTTTGTGGAGGTAAGGCTAATGACGGGCTTGAGAGTGTGTGTGTGTGTGGTGGTAGAGGCTTATGTGTGCCTGTGTAGTGGAGGTGTGGAGGTAAGGGCTTATGTGGGCTGCGGTGTTTGATGTGGCGGTAAGGGCTTATGCCTGTGGTGGGATGGTGGTGCTCAAGCTTTAGGTTTCAACTGGTGTTGTCATGGCAATTGTTGGAACCAACAATTGCCCCCAGTATTTTTTCCTTAGGACAATCTGAGCTAGAATTCATGGCAATTGATCATTCCGATCAATTGCCCCCAGTATTTTCTATGGTTAAACGTGCAAACAAGTCTCATCCTCACAGGGTCGTGGCTTATGCTTTGATGTGGTGCTTCCTATCCTACACTCAACGTGGTTGGTGTTTGCACTCATTTCTCGCTCATGGTCATAACTTCTAGACCATTGAATTCGATATTTGATGGATTTACGCATTTGATCTGTTACTTTCACGTGATTAGACACACACTATCAAGTCTGAAGTCTTTAGAGCTTATAACGTGGCCATAGGGTGTGATGAAAGACGACGGGATCATGGAGGGATATTTGGGGTATGTGGAGCTTAAATGGGTGACCAAAGCTGCAACTTGCGTCTTCTCTCAGATCATCTTCCTTGTCTTGAAGTCGTCTGGCTGCTTCATGTTGACGTTGTTTTCGGGCTAGCTTCAGGACTTGGACTTTTGAAGTTGTCCTTTACACCATTTCTCTTTTCGTCTTTTGGATTTCTTCGAGGCACTTTGGTTTGCCTCCTTGTTGATCCTTTCTTGACTTTGCCTTCGGGGTTCTTGTTTTCCCGGTTTTGAGTTTTGAGAGCTATTTTGATGTGAGCTCTTTGATCCTGTGTCACTTTGGGACCATTTGCGGATCACTTCGTCATGCTGACAGCGGCTTTGCTTCTCTAGACTGATGAAAACGCTATCTGAGAGTCAGGCTCCTCGCTTCCTTTGGTCACCGGGTGGTTATTCATCATTGGCTGGGTTATTTTTGTGGAGTTCATAATATCGAAAAGGGATATATGAAAGGCTCAACGGAGGTGCCTAGGGTTTAGTGATAGGGTTTACAAGCTTTTGGGCTATGTGGTGCTGTACCTAGGTGCTTCGTCATTCCTGAAAGTTGTGTATCCGCTCTTTGTTACTTTTCGCAGGTCTAAGAGTAAATTTACAAATTATCTCCTTCGGCTGGAGTTATGCCGTTTACCTCACCTTTGAATGTGGTCTCCCCGGAGTTGTGTAAAAATGACACGCTCGTTCACTCATGGTCTTTCCACTCAAGACACTCTCGTGAATTTCACTCAGAGACTAGTTCACACGCTAAAACGAAAAATTAAAGACGGCGATCCTGAGCTCAGGCTGCCCCCAGTATCGATTTGGGGTTTATGACAACACTTAAACAGATGTGGATTTGGAATGCTTTGGATGTTTTGAGATAGACTGTGGCGTATGGACGGACATGTTCACCTTTTAGAAACAACAGATAAGTCGTTCTATTCTGTTGTCAGAAAATAATTATTTCATGATCCCTTTTCTTGAAAAACAACTTTTTGTTTTGTTAAATGAATGCACAAAAAATTCACAAATGGAACTATGCTATAATTCACAAATGGAAAGATAACATCAAAAAATTGTAATCTTAGTAAAACTACCTAAAATGATAAAGGAAGCTAGCTACCATAAGAGTTGAAAGAGCGACTGAGAAAAGAAAACTACTTAAATTGAGAAAAATTCTAATGTTGGATTGTCTGACGCCAACGTACTGAAGACTCGAGCTCTCGACCGTTGGGACGCCCTTGAGATGACCGTGATTGTCTTCTTTCTGAACTCCGAGTAGGCTCCGCAAAATGTCTGAACTAGGAATGCCTACGGGTTATGTAGGAGGAACTAGGGCCTGATCTCTTCCAAACTGAGAGGAAGTGTGCATGGGCTAAAGTGATCCCTAGGTTAGAACGGATGTGTGGGGCCTGAATACCCTTACCGTGGAAGTGGAGCACACGGGCTGAAGGAAGCCGCATGGATGGATTGTGAATGGGCCTCTAGGCCGAGAGAGAAACCTTGAAGCCTAAGATTCGTTTGATGACCCTGTTGGGTCTTGAGGCCAGAAACTAGAATGAATGGGTTGCGCAAACTATCTGGAATTCGAATGTTTTATGTTATGGGCCGAAATTTTGGATTGAGAGCAAAGTCGTGGGCCAAAACTATGAATTGGTCTGTGGGCTTAGATGAAGTGAGTTATGAGTGCGGTACTCAGAATGTTTTGAGAATTGGCACCTGGGCCAGAAGTGTTCGTCGGGCTAGAAATAGGGCGCATGGGCCGAAATGATTTTAAAACCATGTCCATAGATGTGAATTGGAATTTGGGCCAAGTAATTCTGATTGGGCCTAGAAGATGATACCTATATCTAGGACTTTGGGCCAAAACCCAGGTGGAAAGTCTTCCTGGACTAGAATAAACCTTGAAACGGAAAGGCCTGATGGATTTTTACGAACTGCTTGAGGTGGATTTGTTTTCATGGGCCTAGAACTAAATGGATAATTCAAATTGGGCCAGAAGAGAAATCACCTAAGTCTAAGCTTTTGGGCCGAAGCCCGAATGACTCACATATTAAACCAAACAGGACCTCTAGGCCGCAAAACAAATAGAGCCGCCGATTCGGGCTGGGCTAGGTTAATGTAGGAGAAGTTCCTATCAAGTTGTAGGCTGGGTAATGGGTCGATCATACAAGCATACAAGGCCCACACAAATTCAACATGTCCTCACTAGACGGTTAAATCAATTTGGGTATGGATCGATCCGGAGAGGTGCTCGGGGCTTAGGCCCAGGTCGCCACAAAGGAATAGGGCTTGCACGCTACTCTATCTTTGGGCTTCCCACTTTTTTCGCATCACCTGAAGGTGTGCGTCTGCGGCCGGGTCTTTGACTGACCAAACAATGGGCTAGGTAAGGACACTGCCAGGAAAATGCTTGGGGCTAAGGCCAGGTATTAAGGGGATGTGGTTAGACGACATCCTCCTCTTTTCCCCCGCTTATTCACATCACCTAAAAGGTGGTGAGTCCCTGACAGGGGACCCTCAAACGGGTCCGGGATGAAATCGGTTTAGGCGGACCCTCGCTCTCATATGATGCAAAGGTGCAGAAAATTAAAATGCGCACAAAAGTAAACAAACAAAGTAATAAAGCCATAAACAAACATTTTCGAGTTAAGCCCTCTTTCTTAAAATTAAACAAGTTAAAATTAAGAATTTGTCCCCAGCGGAGTCGCCAGTCTGTGAGCCTCGATTTTAAACCCTATCTATGTTGATGAAGTTGATTGGGATCTAGTCGGGTTTTAGGTCCACTTATAACCTAAGGTTAATAACTATGTCATATAACAATAATTATTAAATCCTATGCTAGCTCACTGGAACCTATTGTGAGTCGCCACCTAATTTTTACCTAGGGTAAATTAGGAAAGGTAGAGTTCGGGTTCAGGGGCTTGATATTCGACTTAATTAGGGTTCAATTACTTTCATTACCCCTAGAAGTCGTTTTTCCTCTACTTAGTTTAATTACGGCTTATTACGAGTCGTTTTAACCTAAGTGCGCGAGCTTCTGTTTTTTTTTTTATTTTTAGCATTTTTTACTGAAAAAAAAGTGAAAGTTGAAATTACCTAAACTAGGGTTTTCGGAGGCAGAATTAGGTCAAATTTTGTTTCGTCCGTAGCCACGGACCTAATGTCCGTAACCACGAACCCTAGTTAATCTATGTGAAAATAAAAGTCGAATTATACAGAAAACAAAATTTTGAAAAGTCCGGGGCCACGGACAGGATGTCCGTAGGCCCGGACATAGTTTAACAAAACCTAAATTTTTTAAAATTTTAAAATCCCGCCGCCGTCCGTGGGTGTACGTGGCCACGGACAACCCGTCCGTGGTCCCGGACCATAGGTCCGGGGTCCCGGACCACCCACGGACAGGGGTTTTATGGTGGTTCCCGAAGGTGTTTTCGGCTCAAAATTTATGCACGTGTAGCCTGAAAGGTGTACAATTCGTTATAGTAATGAAGGATTGCAGTTTGAAGTCGAATTATGTACGAAACTTGGCGAAAAGTAACAAGCGAAAAAGTAACAAAGGCAGAACAGAAACAAAAGTAAATTAGCAATACAGAAGCGTAAAAAGGTTAGTTTGAGCCCAAAATTTGACAGAGAGTTAATAAGGTCGTGGAGAGTTAGAAAAGTAGAATTGCAACCTGTTTTACCTTCGAATTAGGAGGATTCTTCACGTCGGGATTCTTCGGAGGCCTCGTTGATGGCGGATCCAGAAGAACTTCGAACCCAGCTTCTGACTCCTTGTTGTTCTTGATGTTCTTCACGTTTTGGTGCTGTTTTGGTGGGGGTTTGATGATGGATGTGTTGTTGTGGGAGTTGAAAAATGTGTTTTGGTGTTGATTTTGGTGAGATTTCGGTGTTTGATCGTGGCTCTGGGGTTCAAAACGTGGAGAGAGAGAGACGGCTGCCTTCTTTGAGAGTCTAGGGTTCTTGAGGTTATTTCTTGATCATGGGATAAGGTTCCTTATATAGGCCTCTTTAAAGATAGAAAAATCCGGTAAAAACTGAGATTTACCGACGTTTTAGCTCAAGGGCTTCCAAAAGGAATTTGATTATGAAATTTCACACATGGGTGAAGGATGATATTTCTGATTTTTTTCTAAAGTGGAATCGAATTTTTTGGATATTGGAATATTTTTAAATTCAATTCTTGTCAGATTCAATCAGAGATTACTAGAAAATTATTGGAAATTTGAAAAATCAAAAATTCCAACGCCAACGCCATTATGCTTAAAGATATCATCCTCTATCATGGGTTAAAATTTCACAGCATTTTGAATTGAATGATTTGACCCTTATTTGGAGAGAGAGAAAGCCTAGTAGGGGGCTTAGGAGCCTTGAAAAATTACGAAAATGCCCCTGGGAGATGACTAAGCTGTCCCTAGTACTCTGAAATGTGCCGATTGAACTGGGAACCCTCACTACTAGCCTATTAGTAGAGACTCTTTATGGGGGGTTGAAATTTTGGGTATAACAGTGACTCGAGAACTTTTACCATGGCCAACTTCTCTCAAGAATGGGCATTGAGGAGAAAACAAAGGAAATAGATTCATGCATTTTGTTCACTTTTGCATAAGGGATGATAGAAAAATGTAGGTGGCATCACGCCTTTGTATTCAAGAACACTCAACTCTCTTTGTTGGTTACCAATGGTGTCTCGCAAGTCCCTTATTATTTTTTTGTATTTACTTTCTTTTTTTTTAACAGAGAAGCACCCTTAGCAACCCTAGAGAAGACGTACCGAGCCTGACAGCCCCATTGCATAACATTTCAAATTATTTGGTCACACGCATATAAAATGCTCCTCAAAAGTAATCAAAATTTTTTAAATTTGTACCATTTATCCCATAATTCATTACAGTATTTATTCTTAAAGAGAACAACCCACATATAAAGGGTCCATGATATTGAATTGGACAAACGCAAGATATGCAGAGAGATTAAACATTTAAGCACAAAATTCCACCGAAAAGGGTACACTCCCCCATACTTAATTTTGAACAATGTCCTCATTGTTCACCAGAAAAACAAGGGAAGATTTCAGAAGACCTTTCGGTAAGTAGATAAAATAGAGATAACACAAAGGTCACAAATAAACATTTAAGCACATAAACGCTCCTCTGCAATTTTTATTTAAATAAAAGCATAATTTAAAGAAATGGTACTCCCCTGATATTATTTTTGCTTGTTGGTAAAGGAGTTCCCCACACTTGAGCTTCAGCCTCAAGTAACGTAGCTTGGTTGCAGTGTGGATATGAAGGTGCACCTACATAAGACACTAGAAGCAACCATACTACAAACGGAGTTAAAAGTTAGCAAAAATAAAATTTAAAGAGAACCTAAAAATTAAAAAGAGCATAAAAGCAAATAAAATAAATGTTCATCCGGGTTGCCTCCCGGGAAGCTGCCCTTCTTTAACGTCTTTGGCTAGACGCCTGTTTCGTTATCCTGGATCAAAAATATAAGTAGACAACAGTTCTTCCAGGAAAACGGAGTTGACAATAATTTAAATCAAACCACCTGGATCAAAACAAAACGTTACTTCGGCAAATATAATAGGAAAATGAATACTCCACAAAATTTGGTGTTTGAGGAGGTACTGCCGGTAACGTAGTTCTAACAGAAATCCCGATGGTGATGATTTTTCTTCCTCAAATTGGAAGATATAAACATCCTCCTCTTGTAGGTGAGGCTCATAGAAAGAACGCTGATCGATATCATCTTCAGAGAAAGTTGATTCTTTGAAGGTGATAGTGGCGTTTTGTTTGGATATTTTGGCGGGAGGTGATGGCAATTCCTTCTCTTCATTTTCGAGGATGTAAATATCCTCATCTTCTGGATAGAGCACAGAGAAGGATGGAAACTGGCGGTAGGCGATTGTAGAGGGAAGAGAATAACTTACATCCGTAGTGGGGTGTTCTACCTCATGAACTGTTTCGTTCTTTGGTTGCTGTTCTCGTTGAGCGATTCTCTCTAGGTAATCTGGTTGATCTTCAAACCAGAGTTGTTCTTGGAATATGAGACAATCCTCATAATCATGAGCTCCCCCACATACGGAGCAGTATAAATACTGCGAATAGCAAAACCCTTGTTCGAACACCTGTTCCATTTGCTGCGTACAGAAATTTTTTTTTGTATGTTTTTGTATATAAAACGTAACTACTGAACTGAAAGAGATTAGAAAATAAAATGATTATACAAACACAATAATAATAAGTGGTTTGGTGAAGAAATGAAGAAATAAGAAGTTGGAGTAAATGAGGATGGGCTGGAGTTGCGCGAGCTCGTTCTTCTCTTCTGGAGTGAATTGGAGACGTCCGCCTGGATGTCCGCTTCAAACAAGGCGGACACGGCTTGTAGTAGAGATCGCGGCGTGAATCAGAGACGTCCACCTGGACGTCCGATTCAAACAAGGCGGTCACGCTTTATTTTGTCCGCATGTCCGTCCGCATGAGGTGGGCGGACACACTCTGTTCGACCTTTTTTTTACGTACGTACTTACTGAAACATTAGAAAACAAACATGATAATAATATAACAAGATATAAAAGATAATTAATATAACAAAATAATATAGACAAAATATTCTAATATAACAAGTGAATAATCCGGGGCTTAGGGACTAGAATAAATCTAGTCCCCGGCAACGGCGCCATTTTACAGACGTGTATATCTGAGTGGTTAAACTGGTGTAAAAATAAAAGAAATGAAATTAAAAACTCAAAATAAACGTCGGGCTGCAAACAAATCCCGGTCGTGGTAGTATAGTGAAATGTAAGCGACCAGATGTCGAACCGTGGGACTAATGTGCATATTATAGTACCTAAGCGTGTCACAAAAAGGTGGGATTAATTGACTTGTATTATAAATAAAAAGGAAAGAGGAAATAAACTAAGTAAATAGATAAATTAAACGGGACTCTGGGTCAGGTTAATATAATCTGCTTAATTATGCTATCTCTACTGGTTTAATATAATAATTTGGCAAGATTCCTGTTTTATCTTAAGGTCCGATGAAAACTCATAAGAACTCGTTCCAGATATGCAAGGTCCGATGAAAACTCAAGCACCCACTGGTGGACGGCAGAGGAGTATGAGGAATTTTATTCTTGCAACTGAGTACTAACTTAAACGATGAAAATATGTTTCCTCCAGTTTTACGACTTAATTAACCTATCTATTTGTCACCGATCAGATTAGAAATAGATTTAGTAAAGCAATTTAATAAACTCATGACATTTATTAAAAAGGTGCGAGATAACCTTTAATCGTAACAAACTGTATTTAAATTAAAACCTGTAAAAATATTGCATAATTAATACAAACACATAATAACCATTCCCAGAGTATAAATATTCTAGCCTAACATATTAAATAGATAAACAGAAACAAAGAGTAATAGAAATCATCTGTAGTCACTCCTGCATTCGCTCTGCTATTTTGTATACGTAGGACTAGAGGTGGGATATGGTGAAATGTAAAATAAATAAAATGAAGAAGATGGGAGAAGAGAAATGGGATGAACGTGTGATGTGTGGTGAAGTGGTATATTGGGTGGTGGATGTGTTTGGTGGTGGATCTCTCCCTGGAAGCAGAAGGCTCGTGGGTTTATATAGAGGAAAGGAAGATTGAAGATAGAGCTGGATCACGCGTGAAGAGATTTGCTCATTGATTGCTCAGGGGACAGAACGCGTGAAGAGTAGATGGATAAGTTGCAGACAGGTCGACGGGCGAAGTCGACGAGCAAAGAAGAAAACTGGCGCGCGCTGATTTTTAGTCACGTCCGCTTCCTGTCCGCGTGGGCGTCCGCCTCGTTTTAGGCGGTTACAAAGGAGAGTCCGCTGGCTAACTCACTCACGTCCGCATGAGTACCTCACTCACGTCCGCCTCTCGAACTCACTCACGTCCGCCTTGTTTTAGGCGGACACAGAGGCGGTTGCCTCTAGTCTCGTCCGCGTCTCCGTCCGCTTAATGCCATGCGGTTGCTGTGAGGTCGTGACTTATTTTGTTCTACAAACTTTGACCGGCTCTAAATTCTTCGTTTGGACTCCGTTTTCTGAGCCGTTTGCGTCTATGCGTTCATCTCTTTGTCTACTTTACTCCCAGCTTGGTTTTCCTCATGTTTAACCAATAAATTTGTGAGATAGACAATAAAACATAAACTAGAGGAAGAAAGGAAAACTAACCGAAAGGGGAGAAATGAGGCAAGAAAAGTGCTAATTATGATATATGAAATTACACTATAAAACATGCTCATTTGGACACTTATCATAGCCTGCGGCTCGTTGGCCGGAGCTTACTTTTTCTTTCAAGGCATGATAGCATGCGGCTTGTTGGCCGGTGCTTACTTTCAAGGCATAATAGCCTGCGGCTCGTTGGCCGGTGCTTACTTTTTCTTTCAAGGCATGATAGCCTGTGGCTCGTTGGTCGGTGCTTACTTTTTCTTTCAAGGCATGATAGCCTGTGGCTCGTTGGCCGGTGCTTACTTTTTCTTTCAAGGCATGATAGCCTGCGGCTCGTTGGCCGGTGCTTACCTTCAAGGCATAATAGCCTGCGGCCCGTTGGCCGGTGCTTACTTTCAAGGCATAATAGCCTGCGGCTCGTTGGCCGGTGCTTACTTTTTCTTTCAAGGCATGATAGCCTGCGGCTCGTTGGCCGGTGCTTACTTTTTCTTTCACATTCCCAAAATAGTACTTTTTATTGATGAGTTATAAATTTTACACATAGAACTTTTTCAAACATTCTCCATGCCAAGAATGCGGCAATTCATATCCTTCAGCATTTTTCAAGCGGTTTGAAGCTCGTCCCGTCTTCTGGTGTATGATGTATGGTCCTTCCCATTGGGGCTCCAGCTTCTTGGGTTGCTTAACATCTCGGAGGACTAATTCTCCCGGGGCAAAACTTCATTCTTTTATCCTTCTGTTGAAATTTTCTTCTACCTTGGATTTATCTTTCGCCATCCTTACTGCGGCGGCTATCCTGGTTTCTTCATGGAGATCTAGGTGATCCTGTACTCCCTGATTGTTGACCTCTTCGTCATATGATTCCCATCTTTTGGACGACACCACACAATTTCCGCCGGAATGACGGCTTCCAAACCATATGTCAATCTGTAAGGCGTTTCTCTTGTCGGCCCTCTTTCTGTCGTTCTGTACGACCAAAGGACCTGGGTAACAATTCTGCCCACTTTCCTTTTTTCTCATCGAGTTTCCTCTTTATCGCCTTTACTATTTGCCCATTCGCATTCTCAACCTGCCCATTTGCCTGAGGGTGGGCTACTGATGCAAATCTTAAGTCGATCTTCCATTCTTCAGAATTCTCGGAAGCTTTCGCAATTGAACTGTGTTCCATTATCAGTTATTATTGCTTTTGGTATGCCAAACCTGCATACCACATATTTCCAAATGAATTCTTGTGACTTCCTAGCCGTGATGGAGATAGTAGGCATTGCTTCGACCCACTTTGTGAAGTAGTCGATAGCAACGTACATGAATTTGAACCTCCCTGGTGAAGCTTCCGGGAATGGGCCCACAATGTCCAACCCCCACATAGCAAAGGGAATTGGGCATAGAATAGATTTTTGCTCCGCCGGAGGAGTATGTATCTTGTTTAAATGTTCTTGACACCTGCGACATTTTCGTATATATTCCTTGCAATGCTCCATCATTTTCGGCCAAAAATATCGGAGTCTCAAGATTTTGTGGGTTGTGGTCCTTTCTTCCTAGTGATTTCCACAGAGCCCATCATATCTCTCTTATTAATTCTGCTCCTTCAGCTATGGTAACACACTTTAGTGCTGGTCTTGCAAAAGATCGCTATACAGCTGGTTATCTTCAATAAAAAATGATGATGCGGCCCGCCTTTTTACTATCCTGGCCTCCTTTTCTTCTTCCGGTAGCTTTCCTTGCCGTATGTAATCTATGATTTGAGTCATCCAGGATTCTTCTTGGTCACCTGTCTCCACTGCAAACACCTGAGTTCCTTCTATACTTGGGGAAGTTCTGATTTCTAGCCATATCTCATTGGGTACCTTTTCGGCCATAGTTGCCAATTTGGCTAAGGCATCAACTTCGACATTCTCTTCACGGGGAAAATGTTTTAGCTCGCATCTCTGGAAATTTGCCTTTAGTTCCTGGACCTTGAGCAAGTACCTCCATAGTTTTTCCTCTTTGACTTCATAGATGTTGTCATTTTGTCTCGCCACCAACATAGAGTCCGAATACACCTCTAATTCTGTTAAAAATAGGTTATATTCTCATAAGTCTTACTTCAGACAAGATTTTATAAGAAATGAAAAGATAGAGAAGGTATCTTTTCTATAGAACCTGTCGCCCCGAGGGCTGTAGCTACTTCCAAACCCTGGATAAGAGCTTCGTATTCGGCTTCATTATTAGTGACATCAAAGTCCAGTCGGAAGGCATAATTCAAGCTTTGCCCATTCGGCGCCTGTACCACTATTCCAGCTCCTGCCCCCCACTTTTGCATCGAGCCCCATCAACCAAGATGACATATGGAGTCTGAGTTTGTTTCTCTTCTTTTGCAAAGTTTGTTTCTGTTATGAAGTCTGCTAAGGCCTGAGCTTTAATCGCCGTTCTGGGCAAGAAGTGAATTTCATATTGTGTCAGCTCCACTGTCCAGCTTACCATCCGGCCGGAGGCATTCGGGTTGTTCGCAATTTGTTTGAGCGGCCAGTTGGTCCTGACAAAGATTCGATGTGACTGGAAGTAGGGTCGTAGTTTTCTTGACGCCACTACCAGTGTGAACAAGATTTTCTCTATGTTAGTGTACCGTCCTTCTGTCGGGCTCAAGATTTTACCCGTATAGTAAACTGGTATCTCCTTTTCTCCTCCATGATTAAGACAGCTGCAACTGCCCAATCTGTTGCGGACAAGTAAAGGTATAGATCCTGTCCCGGGGCAGGTACACCCAATTTAGGTAGACCCCAAAGCATCTCCTTGATCTTTTCAAATGCTTCTGTGCACTCTTGTCCCCACTGGAATTTACTCTTCTTCCTTAGAATATTGAAGAACGGGATTGATTTTTCTTGAAGCTTAGAACAAAACCTACTTAATGTCGTGAGTCTTCCGTTCAAAGCTTTGACATCTTTGATATTTCTTGGAGGAGAAAGGTTGAGGATTGCCTGACTTTTTTCGGATCGACTTCAATACCTCGTTGCCCAACAATGAAACCAAGAAACCTCCCTTTGGTTACACCAAACACAAACTTTTCTGGATTTAGTTTGATTTGGTATTTATCCAGAGTGTCGAATGTTTCTTCTAAATCCTTCATGTGTTGTTCTTCTGATGGACTTTTTACAACTATATCATCAACATAAGCTTCCACATTTCGGGCAATTTGCTGACAAAATACTTTATCAATCATTCGTTGGAAAGTGGCCCCTGCATTCTTTAGGCCAAAAGGCATTACCTTGTAACAGAATGTTCCGACTGAAGTAATAAAGGATGTTTTTTCCGAATCGTCTTCTTTCATTTTTATTTGATTATAGCCAGAGAAAGCATCCAGAAAACTTAACACAGAACTCTGGGCAGTTGAGACCACCAATCTATCTATTGATGGCAGAGGATAGAAGTCCTTAGGACATGCCTTATTTAAATCTGTGAAATCCACGCACATTCTCCATTTTCACTTTTTTACCATGACAACATTAGCCAACCATCGTAGGTACGCAACCTCCCTGATGAATCCAGCCTTGAGGAGTTTTTGGACCTCGGTTTGTGCGGCTAAATCTCTTTCTTCCCCTATTACCCTTTTCCTTTGCCTGACCGCCGGATGTTTAGGGTCTACCCTGAGCTCATGCCGGATAACGCTTGGGTCTATACCAGCCATCTCGCCCGTGCTCCAAGCAAATGTTGCCCTTCTTTTTTCAGGAACCTCATTAAGTGAGTTTGCTCTCCACTGTCAAACGCAGTTCCTATTTTAAAAAATTTAGAAGGGTCAGATTTTAATTGTACCTCTCTGGGGGATCTTGGGCTGTTCGACATTCTTCCCTTTCTTGACTCGGCCATGGGAAGGAGGCAACTTTCCCTCGAATTCCTTGTCCGATCCCACAGTTTTGACCACATCCTCACTAGGAAGGCTGTCCATGATGCGGACTTCACACAGACGGGCCATCTTTTGGCTTCCTCTTATCGTAACCACCTTTCCGCTTGAGGTTAAGTACTTCATTTTTAGGTGGTGAGTGCTGTGGATGGCTTTGAAAGCATTGATCCCTGGCCTTCCAAGGTACATGTTCTATCCAGAAAGACCTGGCACAATGAAAGCCGTGAGCCTCTCTGTTCTTCTTTCGTCTCCTTGACCCAGGGTCATTGTGAAATCTATACTGCCGGAAGATGTGGTAGAAACACCTCCTACAAATCCTCCTAGAACCACCGAATAGGGCTTGATCCGGTCTTCAGGCACCTCCAACTTCCTAACCGCTTCGGCTGATATGACATTTGCTCCGGCCCCACTATCGATTAAAATTCCCTCCATCATTCGATCATTTACCTGTGCACGAATGACAAGTGGATCGTTGTGCGGATATAGCACTCCATCTTCATCCTCGTCGGAGAAGAAAATTGGAGGAAAACTTTCCTTTTTGGCGATTTTTTTCTCCGGGAGTTCTTGATGTACTTGATGAGTGTGCCTTTTTCTCTCATTAGGGGTTAGTGGTCCTACCTCTGAAAAAGTCCTGTGAGTTTTCTTAGAGAAAGTTTTGTTAGCTCTCTTTTTGGTAATAGAAGGGGGTTGCTAATAGTAAAGAATGCGAAAAGAATGGAAATTTTATTTCTCCTTTTGCAACATGATCTTTGACAATGTATGAAACACAAAATTTCATCTTAAAGCAGACTACAAATTGTAACTCCGAATGTTATCCTGAATAAAAGGAAAAAAAACTTTTACTCTCCTTCTTCACAAACCTGTTATCATCCCCACTGATTTTCCGGGATTGAGCCTGGGGTGAACCTCTTCCTCTTGTCGCCCTTGAGGTGCATTCTGGGTACTACTTTGTTGGCCGCCGTATTGCCTCTGTGCTCCAGCTGCCTGCTTTCTTTCTTCTTATTTTCCTCGATGACTCAAAGTTCTTTGGCCAAGGTAGCACAGTTTACAGTCCGGTGGCTGCGGTTCCCGTGGTACTCACAGAATGCAACCGGAATTTCCCCCTGTGGCGGCTTTCTAGGTTGGGGAAGGTATCCTTCTCTTACCGTGCGGCATACTTTGGGACTCATAGCGAAGTATTGCTCGAATCCTCGGTCAGCTGCTGAAGTCGTGATGGGACTGATGGCGGGTCTTGTGGAGATCCATCCCAACGCTCTCTTCGAAAGCGTTCTGGGGAACAGATTGCAGAGGGCGAGGGAGCTGATCCCCTAAGTGGCATGGCAAACATGAAACTTCTTAATATGTTGGGCGGGATCTCCAGTCCCATCATATTCTCAATCGGCGGGGCGACGAAGTGCGGCGGGAGTTTTGCTTTTCTTATCCGCTCTGAGAAGGGATATAAGCTCATGTCTATCTGGTCATCCTCTCCCATCTCTTCTTCGTCAACGATTGAATTGCGCTTCCTATCCTTGCTTTCCTCGCCATTACTTCCTCTGGAATCTCTGTTTCTTAGTTGTTCAATGGCCTCAGTCATTTCGTCCCATTTTCTCTGGTACTCTTCATCCCTTTGCATTAATTCTTGTTGCAAAGTCTCATTTCCCTCTACAATTTTTTCGTCAATAGATCTGACTAGCCCCTTTAGCATGTCCTCAAGATCTTTTTTGGAGATGGCCTCTGGCATCTCCGAACTCATTCCTTCTTCGGAGCGGTTGTTATCTTCGGTAGCGTTCTTCAGTGCTTTCTTCGATCTTGGAGCCATCTTTCGTGTTCCGATCCAGCAAAAAATGTCATTAGTTATTTTAGAACTTTCGCTACAAATCGTCGCAGATTACTCCCCTGTTTCTAGGTGGTCTCGTGGTTGCTTCTTGCTGTTCGTTTCCCACAGACGGCGCCAAATGAAACGAAACAGTATATCAATCCTAGTATCCTTCGATCTAATCCTAATGAGGTAGTGCATTTATCCAAACATGATCCGATCCGATCTTCTATCCTACATTACCTGGTCTGGATTACTGAATCTCACAAGAGTAGAGAAAGAGAAAGAGAGCTTTTACTGGAATTGAATGTAAGTTTGATTGCCAAATGTTGCGTATCTTATTTCATGGGGATACACCCTGGTTATAGTATTTCGGGCCTGGTTTTTATGGTGCCAGCCTGTATTTTACATGTATAAGTACGGTTCTACCCTTTCCCAGTATCTTTGGTTGACCACAGGCGGTCAGTCATACTGTATTTTGCCTTGTCTAAATCCTATTCTCATCCGGCTGGGGACGGCCGGATGCTCTATGTGCTTCTACTTTCATCCGGTTGGAGCGGCCGGATGTTCTATGCATCTTTATTCTCATCCGGCTAGACTGGCCGGATGCTCTCCGTGTCTTGTCTTGGCCTGGCACTATTTCTTCCCTTCTCATTTGGTATTTGGTTTAATATGTTCATTATATATAAATAAGGTCATGGTAAGCTCATTAGGTCTTAACCAAGCTTATCCCAAGCTTAGAGCACATTTTAGCCCTAATTGACTTTAAGGTATTTATTTGTGTTTTCTATGGTTGAAATTGTTTACTAATGTTTCTAAGACTCTTTTTAGTCTTAATACACCATATTTAAATGTTTAAACAACATACCGAGGTTTGGGTATTTCATTAGGAGTTTTATAAGGATTGAGTGAATGTTTAAGAAGTTCTTTGGAAATTGTTTTAATGAGTTTGGTGGATGTTTTAAAGGTGAGTTTCAGTGCCTAAATGACGTTGAAGCACATTAGAACACTTGGGGTGAAGTTTGGGATGAATTTAACACTTAGAAATAAGTTTCTAGAGCCGACCTACCTTAGGACCGACCTTAGCAAGGTCAGTCAGGCTCAAAATACACACACAGGAAACTCTCTGGAATGGACCGACCTTAGGAATGACCATGGACAAGGTCGGTCAGACTGAAAAACAAAGGGCAAAAATGTTTCTTGAATGGACCTACCTTGGGGACCAGACTTGCAAGGTCGGTCGGGGCAAATTTTTCAGTCAGTAAAATGTTGCTGGAATGGACCGACCATAGGGCTGACCTGGGCAAGGTCAGTCGAGTACAAATTTTTCAACCAGAATGTTTCTGGAATGGACCGACCCTGGGTAGGGTCGGTCGGTAGGGTCGGTCGGCCCTTAAATAAATAAAAAAAAAACTTTAAGGAAGTTAAGTAGTACTAAAGGTACACCACTAAGAGAACAATGATGATTAAGAAGATTAAGACCTAAGGGAATTAAGTTAAGTAAAAACCTAAATGTGTAGGTTAAGTTTGTAAGATTAAGTGGTAAGAATTCAATTGGAGTTAGAAGGGGTTCATTATGGGTTAAGCAAGTTAAATGAGTTAAGAAATGTGTAAATGATTAATAATTTAAGTTGGATGAATATTTTAGGATCTGAAAGTTTGGAACCGGAGGAGAATTAAACAACCGGGACAATCGACGTTGAACGGTACAGTCTTTCTTGTGACCTGCTTGCTAACGAAGTGTCCCTCGGCTTGTGTGCTATATGTTTATGTGTGCCGACTAAACAAGATAAAGCATGCAACTGGTTATATTGTACTATTCGTGTGTGTGGATTTGCACTAACACAAGAGACTTGAGGTTAATTACTAACAAGGTTTAGTACAAATGGAATGAGATGAGGAATAAAATTGTTTAATAGTAGGTTAATACCCGAGAAGGTTTAGCTAACACTTGGTTATAAGATTTTTACTAACTGGAACTTAAGGGAAGAGTGAGGAACCCGGGATTGAGTCCGGTCATGCATGCTAAGGAAAGGGGGTCGGTATCTGAATCAGATCTGACTTTTGCTTAAGGACTTGTCTTTAGACTTGTTGCCTAGGGTCGAATGTCGGCTCAACTACATTGGATTTCCAGTCCAAGGTAGGAGGCATTAAGATGGTGCGGTAGGATCACCTAAATCCTAAATTATAAGATAAGTTGTTTATTCAACCAATGGAGTTAATAGCTCATTGGCTAGGGTTGCTTTTGACCCGACAAAATAAACATTGAGATAAGATACAACCATTTCTATTTAAAGAACGGTTTATATATTGAGGTTAAGATAAGGATATGACTGAGGTAAGTTAAGATGGACTGAGGATAAGTGGAATTGGAACTTGAGGAGTTTTATTGATTAACTCTCTTACTAAGAGAACGCAATAAGTCGTTCATTGTGTGTGAACTATGTATGTTCATTGTGGATTATTGTTTTACTGAACTTCATATCATGATTGTGTATCTAATCAATTTCCATGCTATCGACAATTAGTCGTCGTAGCCCCGTTAGCTTGGGGGCCATGAGAGGGTCGTACCAGCATTTTTGCTGACCCCCTTTGGGGCTGTTTTTATTTTGCAGGTAAGTGTCCCATGAAGAGTCACCCTGAGAGTAGGGGCGGTTAGACTTAGGTGGGGCTTTTATTTTGAATACGGGTTGCGCCTGTGCTCCCGTTTGTTGATATTAAGACTGATAGAAGTTATGTTGTTAATGGAGATACTATGAACTCGGTTGGTAGATGTTTTGGATAGTTGGTGTGTTCTTTTGGATTAATGGTTGTAAAATATTTTAAGTTTGGTATATTCAATTGTTCAGACCGTGGCAAGGTTCTGGTGTTGGCTTATTCTGCTGCGACGTTGTGTTAAGCTGTTAAGTTTGCGATAACCACGATTGGCTTAGGACAGGGTGTTACATAAAAGTGGTATCAGAGAGTAGTTACGCTCTGATCAGGAAATACTGGACGTAGGTGTCCACCGAGTTAGGCTATGAGTTAAGATATAAGTAATGGGTTAAAGGTGTGGGAAGTTAGAGTGAGTAGAGTCAGATGACCACTATTAAGTGTGGATCATCTTTGCCGTCTACGGACGTTATAAATCCTTGATCCGAAACCGTTGTGGATTAAAATCTAATGTGAGTTGTGCTTATTTAGATGTCAGGAAAGAGAGGAGGCTGAGGCCGTGGCCGAGGCGAGGATGCTACTGAGATACCGGGAGGGCAGACGATCGCAGAGATCGTAGCTGCCGCGTTAGGGCACATGGGCTATCAGCCTGGTGTGGGTGCGCCACCTCCACCGCCACTGCCCCGGGAACCGAATTGGGTGAAGAGTCTGGCTGACCTTCGACCCGCACACTTTAAGGGGGAAACTGATCCCGCCAAGCTTAAGGCGTACATCTTCGAGCTGGAGACCGCTTTCGAGACCCTTGATGTCTCTGCTGGGATCAAGGTGTGTCTGGCTGCATTCTATCTGAAAGGGGCAGCGGGCGATTAGTGGAAGCTGGTGAGGGCCGAGCATGTAGCCAATCCAGAGTTTAGCTGGGAGCAGTACACCGCATGGCTGTGAGCAAAGTACTACCCCGCCCATGTCCAGACGAAGAAACGCTTACAGTTGGATGTGCTAAAGTAGACGGACAAGATGACGGTAGACGAGTATTACCCAGAGTTTACCGCCTTGCTTTGTCTTCTGCCGGGTCTTAGATATTCAGACCAGATACTGGTGGACCGCTTCTATGGCGGGCTTAGCCATCGACTTCGCTACGGCATGGGGCCGACGAGTAATACTACCTTGCAGGTAATGAAAATAATTGAGATATGAGGAAGCGAGTAAGATTTATACTTGAGAAATAAGAGAAACTAATACTTTGGAAAGTAGGAGTGGTATCATGCTGCTACTAAGGTTGAGATAACCGTCCAGCTAAGGGACGAGGATAATGCTAAGAGAAAGAGTGTCGGGAAGAGCACAGAGAACCAAGGGCAAGGTGAAATACTCCAGGATTTAAAATAGTGATTAATTAGGCTAATGAAAAATATCAAAGCTTAATTAGTCCTAAATAAATACGTAGGAACAATCCCCGAAGAAAACGGATTCGTAAAACGAGTTAAAAACGCAAACGAGCTTTAAAACGCTCCTTTCGAGAAACCGGGAAAAACGTGATTTTAAACGGGTTTAATAAACTCGTAATAATTATAGTTAGTTTAATATCTATAATTAGACCATAGTGTGGGTCTAGAGCTTTTAAAATTAATTAAACGAGAAAATTCCTAAAAACGGACCCGGTGAGTGAATAGTGTAAAACCAGGAAGTTGTGGGGTATTAATGTAATAAGTAAAAAAATTAACCCACCCTTGTAATTTATGTGACCGGTTACTTAGCTAGTAATGGGGGCACGTTTTATATTTTCAAAACAGCCCTCTCTAATTCCTAATACACTACAGACAAGAGAAATAAAGCAAATAAAGTAAAATAGTAAAAGTGATACTCTCTCACCTCTATTTCCTTACCAGTCACGATTTACCTCTCTGTAACATCTTCTTCTTCTGTAAACCCTCATTTGCGATTTCAACGGAGAGCAACAACCTCATCTTCATCCTCTCTTTTCTTGCTCGATACAACACCAAGCCATACAAAAACCATACCGTTGGATTCCTCATGTTAAGGGCAACATATTCCACCCTTCAAAAACTAGAAACCCTCACCTTCATTTCCATGACCGTGAGATCCTTTGCAGTTTGAAGTGGTGCTTTTGACCCTTCTTCATCTTCTTAATAGTCCAAGGTAAATATAAACTTAAAGTCTCCATCTTCCTAGCTTGTTCGTGCAAAAGTCAAAAATTGCCCACGTTGATATTTCTCCATTTCCCAGTCAGTTTCGGTTTTCAACAGGGGGCTGAGTTTTTGCTGTTCTTGCTGTCCAAGGAGTACACTCTGGAGAGTAAGGTAATTCCTTGGTTTTTAAAGCCCTAAAAACTAGCTCTTGAAATATTGGTTTGGTGTGAAACGTGGGAATTAAACTAGATTGTTGTGTGTGTTTGGGGTATGGATGTAGATAGCAAACTATACCTCTATTGTTGTGGAAACCAGAAGAGAAAGAGAGAGAAAGAGGAGGAGGAAGAAGAAGGGAAAAGAAATCAGTGAGCTAACAAGGTATTGAACATACCTTGAGATGGCTTTCTTCTCTGTAAACATATTTTTGAACGTGGAAAAATGACCTTGTATGGTGTAGTTGGAAACTACAATATTCCTTGATAAATGAATAAGTTTAATGATGCTTAAGTGTGCAAATAAACCTAGGAACTAAGTTAGTATTGTGTATTAACAGAGGGAAAATTTAATGTGCTATTACAGTGGTCTCATGCTTAAATAAACAGGGATGTTAACTGATGTTTGTGAGCTGTTATAATGTGGTGAGAATCCATAGATTGTAGATAAGTTATGTCAAAATATGTCTAGGAATGTAGGGCTTGAGTGTGTTAAGGCGTGAGGTTAGAATGACAGGGAGGAGAGGATAGGAAACCTGCAACAGAAAACAAAACTAGAAACCTGTAACAGGGGAAAAATAATAGGGAATCGAGTTAGTTGACAGATAAACATGTAGAATGCTTTAGGTTAGCCTGAAAGCCTAAACAATGTCAAAACATGCTATGATATATGTGTATGAAGAGTGGGGAAGAAGTTATCATAGGCTTGGAGTTGAAACAAAAGCAATAACATACTTATTTTTCAAACCTGTAAGTGGTCAGGGTCTGTAAACTAGGGCAGAAAGCCGGACCAGTGTCAAAACAGCAGAAACATATATCAGAGGAGTGGTCCGGGTTTACAAACCAGGACACAAACCCGGACCACCCCAAAACTCACCCCAGAGATATCTGAATTAAGGGTCCGGGTTTGTAAACTAACATGCATACCCGGACCAGTCTTAAATCGCACCTGAGAGTTCTACAACCATGTGGTCCGGGTCTGCATACTAGGGTGCAAACCCGGACCAAGCGATTAAATTACCCGAGGATTGTCCCAATGAGTTGGTCCGGGTATGTATGTCCGGACGGAAACCCGGACCAACCCCAAAAGTATACAAAATGTGTTTTAACGCCTAACTAAGGATGGGTAAGGATGGGTAATGGTATTATAAGATGATTAGGACTTGTTTGATGGTGTTTTATGGTCATTAAGAGTATTAACAAGTTTAGAAAATAATTAAAAGTATGTAACTTATGTAAATGGCCTTGGATGACAATGAGAAGTAAAGACTTGTATAGGTTAAACTTGAAATGTCATCACTAAGTAAGAAAAGTTCGGAAAAACGTTAACGAAGTAACGAGTTAAGTTAATCATGGGTATTAACCTCCCGACTTAATATATGTTATAGGACCCGATTAGTTGGACTCCGAGAGGTAGTTGGAAAACGAACGGCGATGGTGAACAGTATGATTTTCTCATGCTCTGTATCCTAACTTGGTTACCCTGATATGTGTGTTTGTGTGATTATATGCAACCACCTATTCAAGATAAAGTGCATGAACATGACTAAAGGTATTTCCTTATATGTCGGGTGCTTGTCTTTGCACCTAATGAACTATGTCTTGAAAGGCTAGTTTATATAATTCATGAAATGTTTGAATGAGAAGAATTCTTGTGTTTGAGATGTTCCTACTAACACACTAACCTTCTGACTTACCTAACTTGATAAATGGGTAACTGAAGTTGAGAGGAGACCGATATAGTTTCGGCCACGCGTGAGAATGAGGAAGCAAGAGAGATTGCTTACCGAGTTCTGGCCTAACCTTCCCACCATGGTTCCGAACCTTAAGGTCGCAGCCCGGGGAAGTAAGCCAAACCTAAAGCCCGGTGGTGAGAAGTGGTGAGTATGTCACATCTCTGCCCGGAGGTCACCCGACTTAACTGAGTAATTATTTCAAGAGTTAAATAATGGTTAAGTATGGATCATGCCTTGTGCGAGACCTATGATCAAGAGATAAGAGATATGAACATCCGTCTAACCCGGATGAGAACTTGGCTAACACAAGAAGAGGTGTGAAACTTGAGGGAGAATCTCAAGGCCTCAGTGACCAACGTGTGAATAACTTGTAATGTTTCCATTGTGTGTTATGCTCTATGTGTGGGTATTGTTTTTACATGAATATATTGTTGTTATTAATTGCATGATTGTTTGAATATTAATGAACCGCATGTTGCGACCAAATACTTAGCGTACCCTCGCTAGTACGCGGGGTATGCGATTATCATATTCTGCTTTAGCTGAGCCCCTTCGGGCACCATTTTTATTCTTCCAGGTACACGAGACGGTTGATAGGCGTGAAGACCGGAATGTTATGCTTTTGGTTGTTAGTATTAGATAGTGGTGTGCCGAGTTGTACACGGGCTTGTGGCCTAGGATAGTCAGTGTACTATGTGGTACAACCGTTGTATTTTGAAAGGGTAAACATGTTTGTGGAGTGACTGCTAAACTTGTATTCTTTTGACGGGCTGTGAGCCCTGGATGTAAATATACACTTAGTACTCGGTAATCAGGTGTTGTAAATTATGTAGTTTAAGATGGTATTTCTTTTATCAGACCGGGACGGGAAGTTGTAGTAGTTAGACCGGTAACCATATGGGTGGTTATCGGTATTGTATCACCCTCGGTAGTTAAGTGCTTTCCGCTGCGAATAACTTAGTGTTCGTGACGTTTAGACCGTGGTTAGAGGAATTATCGGATGGGGTGTTACAAAAATGGTATCAGAGCGAAGCCTTGCTCTGATAGAATGAAATACGAGTGTAGTGGTTACCGAGCTAGGAAACCTAACCCTGAATGACCGTTAATGTTAACGGATACCCTTTAACGTTTGTAATGGCGATACAAATGCTTAAACTCTAGACCTTTTGGTCGTGTCACCTGATGTAAAATGTTAATGGTTCAGATGTCAGGAGGACGAGGCCGAACCCGTGGGGGGCTGCTGAGGAGCCAGCCAGCCAGCCGCAGACGATAGCTGAGATCGTCGCGGCCACGGTGGCGCAGATGCTACCACAGGTTATTACAGCTATGCAGCAGACACAGCAGACTCAGCAGACACAGGTTGAGCCACCCCCACCCCCACCACCCAGAGAGACGAATTGGGTGAAAGCTATAGCTGATCTACGACCCGCTTTCTTCAAGGGTGAGAGCGATCCAGCTAAGCTCGAGGCTTACATCTCCGAGATGGAGACGGCCTTCGAGACCCTCGAGGCTCCTGCTGGAGTGAGGGTGAGAATAGCTGCCTACTATCTGAAGGGTGCCGCTATGGACTGGTGGAAGCTAGTCAAGGGCGAGCACGTCGCTGACCCTGCATTCGACTGGGATGCCTTCACTGCTCTCCTGCGGTCCAAATATTACCCCGAGCATGTGAAGACGAAGAAGCGGCTCGAACTGGATGCTCTGAAGATGACGGATAAGATGACCGTCGACGAGTATTATACCACCTTCACATCTATCCTCCGACTACTACCCGATCTCGGGTATACCGGTCAGGTCTTGGTCGACCGCTTCCATGGCGGCTTGAGCCATCGCCTCCGGTATGGCATGGGATACACGCGGTTCACCTCTCTACAGGTAAACGACGGTTTGAGATCTTAATGTCGTAGTCAATACAACTAATGATTTTTGTATGTAAGAATACCGACTTAATGTCCTAATATCAGGAGTGTTACCATGCCGCATCAAGAGTTGTGATTACCGTCCAGCTAAGGGACGAAGAGAATGCGTAGAAGTGCAAGATCAGCAACAAGGGTTCTGGCTCTGGTGAGCAGACCCAAGGAAAAGGATGGGGAAAGAAGAAAGGGAAGTACTCCCACCCGACCCAAACCCAAAAGACTACCTCTGAAGAGAGCGGTGCCTATGCTGAGAAGGGCAAGGCAGCTGAGCCATTACGGCTCGCCTATTCCGCGCCGATAGCAGCGAAGCCGCTGAGGTCTCACCCACCTAAGGGTAAGATTCTCGATAACCGACACTTGTGTGTTCCTAAACTTAGAATACCAAATTTGGCTAACTCTCAATGCTTCAGGTTCTAGATCTGGCTCAGGCAAGGGCGGCTCTGATGGACGGGCCTACAGTTGCAAGTACTTCAAGAATGACCACCCCGGCACTGATTGTCAGGGAAGAGAGGTCAGGTGTTATAGCTGCCGCAAGATGGGGCACCGTGCCTATGAGTGCCCTGCCAAGAAGGGCAACAGCCAGGAGTTCAAGCAGCGAGAGGGCAAAGAGGTAGCAGCTGGTGATACTCAGACCTAGTATGGCCAGCAGGGGTAGGGACCTAGAGGTGTTCAGAAAGGTGCACCGCAAAGGCAATCCGCCCTCCACATCATAGATCGCTTAGAGGGAGCTGGTCAGAAGACCGGTTCAGGTACTTTCACACACCTTTAATCCTTGAGAGCATGTCTACAGTTTTAGATACCTGTATCAGTGAATGACATAGAACTAACAAATAGTTAGAGCATTAATTGACTTGCAAGACTAGAACTTATAAGTAGAACTCACCACTTAGGGACCTTCCACATCTGCTATCCTATACCGACTGAACCGAACCATGAAGAGTCCGACATCACCACACACCACTACACCATTGATCAGTGTTAGGTTATACTCCTAGGTATGATAATATTAAGGAGATACCTGACACCTGAAGCGCAAATTGCCATCATCCGACGATGCAATGAACTCGGAGCAAGACCAGGAGGATTTTACACACCAGAATACCCAAGTGGAGCAAGGATGAAGCTAAGAATGATGTGCATGGGAAAGGATTGGAATCCTTACACCCGCACCTACCACAAGCAGCAAGCCGAAGACAAAACATCACCACCTGAAATACCCAAGGAATTCCAAACGGTTGTTACCCAAACCGTAGAGATCGCACAACAGCTTGAAGCTGATCCCGTACGGCACTTGAAGCAGATATTTGCATTGTAAACTTCTACCAAGACGGAGGACGACTTGGTTTACACCAAGATAAGGACGAGACAGTGGAATCTCTCGAGAGAGGAGTGCCCGTAGTGTCTTGGTCCATTGGAGACGACGCCGAATTCCTATATGGCGAGCAGAAGCGTGCAGACCGCGCAGAGAAGATTATCCTTAGTTCAGGAGATGTCTTGGTCATGGGTGGCGAGTCGAGAATGTTGTATCACGGTATCAGGAGGATCAAGTTGAATACAGCACCATCGACTGTGATCAATGCCACACACATGAAACCAGGGCGCCTGAACCTCACCTTTAGGAAATATTAGTCATGTAATCCCATGTAATATCCTAGTAATGTTGTAACGAAACACCATGTGTACCTTGAATGGTTTATAATAAAGCAGTGTTCTTTATCAATCTTTCCACTTGCAATTTTACCAACGAACTCATAAAGCTTATGAATAAATAGGTCGTGGACTCGATACGAAAGGTAACCTGAGTATACTTACTGAGGCATAGGCCGGTGAAAGCGGCACGATCCTCACGGGCACCTTTCCGCTGAATGGCATTGATGCCTCCGTGCTATTCGACTCCGGCGCCTCTCACACCTTCATCTCGCCGTCATTCTCGAGAAGGTTGGGGCTGGATGCGGTTGAGTTACCCGATTTTATGGTCACTCTTCCGTCGAAGGACCGGGTGCGTTGCACAAAGTATTACCGAGCTGCCACCATCCGAATCAGGGGCGAGCAGTTCCCTATTTCCTTCATCAAATTCAGTGGTCTTGGCTTCGACTTGATAGTTGGGATGAATTGGTTGGAGCGGCATAAGGGGCGAATCCTTTGTGCCGAGCATAGATTGCTGCTCAGGAGTCTGTTTGGGTTGCAGTTTCATACCGCCAGAGGCCTAGAGAGCCTTCGACTAGAGTCATCACCGCCGTGGCCATGTACCGAGAGCTCAGGAAGGGGCACGAGGTATTCCTCTGTTATGTGCAAGACCTTGAGAGAGACCCTGATTTCAGCACCGATATTCCGGTAGTGTCGGAGTTCCCGGATGTGTTTCCGAAGGAACTTCCCGGCATGCCACCTCAGAGGGAGGTTGAGTTTAAGATCGAGCTTTTGACTGGTACCGGACCTATTGCTAGAGCACCGTACCGATTGGCACCGGCAGAGATGGCCGAATTGAGAGTGCAGCTTCGAGACCTGCTCGACAAGGGGTTCATATGCCCGAGCGTATCACCCTGGGGAGCACCGGTCCTCTTCGTGAAGAAGAAGGACGGTAGCCTCCGCCTCTGCATCGACTACCGCGAGCTCAATGCGGTCACCATCAAGAATAAGTACCCTTTACCACGTATAGATGATCTGTTTGATCAATTGAGGGGAGCCTCTATATTCTCTAAGATTGATCTCAGATCTGGATACCATCAGATAGCCATCCGAGAGCAAGACATTGAGAAGACAGCGTTCCGTACGAGATATGGCCACTACGAGTTTACAGTGATGCCATTCGGACTGTCGAATGCGCCTGCGAAGTTCATGGATCTAATGAACCAACTATTCAGCGATCAGCTTGACACATCGGTTGTGGTATTTATTGATGATATATGGTATATTCGAGATCCAGAGAGGAGCACGAGAGCCACCTGAGGCAAGTACTCGAGACACTCCGCATGAACCAACTCTATGCGAAATTCTCCAAGTGTGAATTCTGGCTTGATCAAGTTTCATTCCTTGGGCATGTGATATCAAGCGCGGGTATCTCGGTCGACCCGGCTAAGATTGAAGCAGTTCGCTCATGGCCTAGACCCAGGAATGTTTCTGACATCCGGAGCTTCCTTGGGCTAGCCGGTTATTATAGAAGGTTCGTGAAAGATTTCTCAAAAGTCGCCAAGCCTATGACAGCTTTGATGAAGAAGGACGCACCGTTTGTGTGGACCGATGACTGCGAGATTTCCTTTCAGAGCCTGAAGGACTCGTTGACCTCTGCGCCCTTCCTTACCATTCCTGAGGGTTCAGAGGGATTCGAAGTCTATTGTGATGCATCAGGCAGAGGCCTTGGATGCGTACTCATGCAGCACGGGAAGGTAGTTGCTTACGCCTCCCGTCAGCTGAAGAAGCATGAGGAGAACTATCCCACCCACGACCTCGAGCTGGGAGCCATCGTCTTCGCATTGAAGATATGGCGGCATTATCTTTATGGGGTTAGTGTTACCATCTACTCCGACCACAAAAGCCTGCAGTATGTCTTCACACAGAAAGAGTTGAACCTGAGGCAGAGGAGATGGATGGAATTCCTATCAGATTATGACATCGACCTTCAGTACAAAGAAGGGAAGGCGAATGTCGTGGCAGATGCTGTTATACCCAAATTTTGACCCCCTGGTTAGGGTCTACGTGGTACTGGTGTTGTGAGAGGCATTTTAATCAAGCGGTGAGGGATCCCGGCCCGATCAGCACGTTCCATGGCATGGGGAGCAGCTTCACCACTTTCAGGGGCGTTTTGGTAATCTTTAAAGGCTCCTAAGACCTCTTGTAAGCTTTCTCTCTCCTCCAAAGGATGCCCAAATCAGTTTGAAACGCTTTGATATTTTAACCCATGATAGAGGATGACATTTTAAGCATAATGGCGTCGGAATTTTGATTTTTCGAATTTCCAATAATTTCTAGCAATTTCTGACTGAATCTGACGAGAAATTCAATTTAAAAATATTCCAATATTCAAAAAATTCGGTTCCACCTCAGAAAATTCATAATATCCATCCTTGACATGTGGTTAAAATTTCACAGCAAAATTCCTTTGGGAAGTCACTTAACTAAAATATCGAAAAATCTTACTTTTACTAGATTTTCTTTATCTTTAAGAAAGTCTATATAAAGGGATAGATTTTTGGATAAAATCAGAACCTCATAGGCTCAAGAACCCTAGAGAATCAAAAAACACAGCCTCCTCACTCTCTCTCACGTTTTCCAACACCCGGCCACCCAAATCATACCGAAAATCCCCCGAAATCACCATCTAAACACGTTTTCCAATCCCCAAAGCATCAATAGTCATCAAAACCCCACAAAAACACCACCAAAACGTGAAGAACAGCAAGAACAACCAACAACCAGAAGCTTGGTTCGAAATCCTTTCGGGTCTGCCGTCAACGAAGCACTCGACGAATCCCGGTGTGAAGAATCACCTTGAATTCGAAGGTAAAACAGGTTGCAACTCTACTTTTCTAATTCCCCACGACCTTATTAACTCTCTGTCAAATTTTGGGCTCAAACTAACCTTCGTACGCTTCTGTATTGCTGTTTGTTTAAGCTTCTGTCCAATAACTTGTTTACTAAGTTTCGTGCTTAATTCGAACTCAAATTGAAAACTTTAAATCACTAACGTCTTGTACATCTTTCAGGCTACACACCCATAAATTTGAGTCGAAAACACCTTTGGGAACAGCCTTAACGCCGCCGTCCGAGGGCGGTCCGCACCCACGGACGTCATGTCCGGGGTCCCGGACTCCTTGTCCGTAAGCCCGGACGCCCACGGACGGCGGCGAGATTTTTTTTAAAATTTTAAAAATTTAGGTTTTTCTAATAATGTCCGGGCCCACGGACGGCCTGTCCGTGGCCCCGGACTTTACAACTTTCTGTTTTCTATTTAATTCGACTTTTATTTTCATATAGGTTAACTAGGGTCCGTGGTCTCGGACATTAGGTCCGTGGCCACGGACGGAAACAAAATTTGACCTAATTCTGCCTCCGAAACCCTAGTTTAGGTAATTTAAATTTCCACTTTAGTTTTCCGTCAAAAAATGCTAAAAAACACAAAAAAACAGAAGCTCGCGCACTTAGGTTAAAATGACTCGTAATAAGCCGTAAATAAACCAAGTAGAGGAAAAACGACCTAGGAAGGGTAATGAAAGTAATTGAACCCTAATTAAGTCGAATATCAAGCCCCCGAACCCGAACTCTCCTTTCTAATTTAATCTAGGTCAAAATTTAGGTGGCGACTCATAATAGGTTCCAGTGAGCTAGCTTAGGTTTTAATAATTATTGTTATATGACATAGTTATTAATCTTAGGTTATAAGTGGACCTAAAACCGATTAGATCCTAATCAACTTAATCCACATAGGATAGGGTTTAAAATCGAGGCTCACAGACTGGCGACTCTGCTGGGGACAACTTCTTAATTTTAACTTGTTTTAATTTTAAGAAAGAGGGATTAACTCGAAAATGTCTATTTATGGCTTTATTACTTTGTTTGTTTACTTCCATGCGCACTTCTATTTTCTGCACCTTTGCATCATATGAGAGCGAGGGTCCACGCAAACCGATTTCACCCCGGGACCCATTTGAGGGTCCCCTGTCAAGGACTCACACCTATTTAGGTGATGTGATTAAGTGGGGGAAAAGAGGAGGGTGTCGTCTAACCACACCCCCTTAATACCTGGGCTTTAGCCCCAAGCATTTTCCTGGCAGTATCCTTACCTAGCCCATTGTTTGGTCAGTCAAAGACCCAACCGTAGACGCACACCTTCAGGTGATGTGAAAAAAGTGGGGAAGCCCAAAGAGAATAGCGTGCAAGCCCTATTCCTTTGAGGTGACCTGGGCCCATGCCCCAAGCACCTCTCCGGATCGATCCATACCCGGTTTGATTTAAACGGCTAGTAAGGACATGTTGAATTTATGTGGGCCTTGTTTGCTTGTATGATCGGCCCATTACCCAGCCTAGAGATTGATAGGAACTTCTCCTACATTAACCTAGCCCAACCCGAATTGGAGGCTCTGTTTGTTTGCGGCCTTGAGGTCCTGTTTGGTTTAATATGTGAGTCATTCGGGCTTCGGCCCAAAAGCTTAGACTTAGGTGATTTCTCTTCTGGCCCAATTTGAATTATCAATTTAGTTCTAGGCCCATGAAAAACAAATCTACCTAAAGCAGTCCATAAGACATGAAAATCAATCAGGCTTTTCCATTTCGGCCCAAGGCCCATTCTAGTCTTGGTGAACCTTTTGTTCGGGCCCTGGCCCAATGTCCTAGATCTAGGTGTCATACCTTTTAGGCCCACTCAAAACCATTTGTTTAGGTTTCAACTCACTCGAATTCAAGATAATTTTTCATAACTCATTCATTCTAGTTTCTGGCCTCAAGGCCCAACAGGAACATCAAACAAGTCTTAGACTTCAAAGTTTCTCTCTCCGCCCAGTGGCCCATTCATAGTTCATATGGCTTCCTTCAGCTTGTATGTATCACTTCCAGATTAAGGGCCTTCAGGCCCACACATCCATTCTAGTCTAGAAGTCCCTCAGGCCCATATGTCTTACTTCTAGCCCAAACACTTTCCGGCCCAAGCACCACATTCCCAAATCATTTCGGCCCAAGCGGCACATCTTCACAACAATCCGGCCAAAGTGCCACAATCTCACAACACATTCCGGCCCAAGTACCAACCCACTTATGAATCATTATGGCCTGTGTGCCTCACCTTCAATTCATCCAGGCCCGAGTGCCTATCCACATCATGAAATCATCCAGGCCCGAGTGCCAATCCACATTCGTGAAACCGTTTCAAGCCATGTACCTCACATTCAGGCCCAAGTGCCTCGTGCGCAACTTATAGGCATTCCTAGTTTAGACACTTCATGGAGCCCACACAGAGTCCAAGAAGAAGACAGTCACGGTCATCTTAGCGACATCCCGGCTGTCAAGAGCTCGAGTCTTCAGCATGCCGACATCAGACGGTTCAGCAGAGCTCGAATTCAATGGAAAGTTTAGGGTTCCCATGCATTCTACTGCATAACTTGTTAAAACATTCATCTTTCAAGTGCATCGCTCAAAGTTTTCAAAGAATGATCGTTTTCAAACCACAATAAGAAGTATCGATTTTTCATCTTCTTCCTCATGTTCACAAATGGATGACTTTTTCGAGTCTAAAGGGTAACAAAAAAAAGATTTTGTTTCACACAAGTTTCTTTAGAGAAAATGGTTCATGAAATAATTATTTCCCGACGATGGCATGTAAAGACTTGTATTTTGTTTCCGAAATTTTGAACATGCCCTTCTAAATCCCACAGTCCATTCCAAAATATCCCACAAAGCATTCCAAAATCCACATCCGTTTAAGTGTTGTCATAAACCCCAGGTCAATACTGGGGGCAATCTGAGTTCAGGATCGTCATCTTTAATCTTTCGTTTAAGCGTGTGAACTAGTCTCTAAGTGAAATTCGTGAAAGTGTCTTGAGCGGAAAACATGAGTGAACGAGCGTGTCATTTTACACGACTTTGGAAAGACCACATTCAAAGGTGAGGTAAACGGCATAACTCCGAACGAAGGAGACACTTTGTGAATTTACTCTTAGACCTGTGAAAAGTAACAAAGAGCGGATACACAACTATCAGGAATGACGAAGCGCCTAGGTACAGCACCACATAGCCAAAAGCTTGTGAACCCTGACATTAAACCCTAGGTACCCCCGCTGAGCCTTTCGTATATCCCTCTTTGACATTATGAACTCCACAAAATAACCCGGCCAATGATGAATGACCGACCCGGTGACCAAAGGAAGCGAGGAGCCCGACTCCAGATAACATTCCCATCATTCCAAAGAAGCAATGCCGCTATCACATGACAAAGTGATCCGCAAATGGTCCCAATGACACGATCAACAGAGCTCACATCAAAAACAACTCTCGTAGCCCAAAACACCGGAAACACAGAACCCCGAAGGCAAAGCCAAGAAAGATTAAAACAAGGCAAACCCTAAGTGCCTGCGAAAAATCCAAATGACAAAAGAGAAAAGGTGTAAAGGACAACTTCAAAAGTCCAGGTCCAGAACTCGAAAGCAACGTCAACATGAAGCAGTAAACGACTTCAAGACAAGGAGATGAATCCAAGGAAATGAGCAAGGTACAGCTTTGGTCACCCGTTTAAGCTCCAAATCACCTCAATATCCCCCATGGTCTCGTTGTCTTTCATCACACCCTATGGGCACCTTATAAGCCTTAAAGACTTCCGACTTGATAGTTGTGTGTCCAATCACGCGAGTAACAGATCGAATGCGTAAATTCATCAAATATCAAATTCAATGGTCAAGAAGTTGACCGTAGGTGAGAAACGAGGGCAAGAATCAAACACTTTGAGTGTAAGCACCACATCAAGACACAATCCTTGACCATGTGAGGAATAAGACTTGTTCGCATGTTTAATCAAGAAAATACTGGGGGCAATCGATCGTTTCCGATCGATTGCCATGAACTCTAGCTCAGATTTCCTTAGGAACATACTGGGGCAATTGTTGGTTCACAATTGCCCGAGCAACACCAATGGAACCCAAAGCGTGGGCACCACAAACCACCACGCAGCCACATAAGCCTTAACGCAGCCACATAAGCCCTACCCTCACATCATACCACAACCACTGCCCCATAAGCCTTAACTTCCACACAAACACTCTCAGGCCCGTCACTGGTCTTACCTCCACAAAACATCAGCTCATCTTAATCCAAATCACCATCCAAATCACCCCCCAACCCCAGGCTTGTCAAAATAAATCCTGAACACCAGCAAAAGCTTTCAGCACCACAATGAACACCACAACATTTCCATTAGTATCGTTCATCCTCTGAGAAACAAATTGCAGGTCTGGAACTCTTATTCAGGAAATGATTATTTCGCTTTCCTTTTCTAACAGTGTTTTTCTCAAGCATTCCATGTTTGGCACATTTTTCAGCTATTTCTTTGCTTTGGCAAATTTGGTTTTCGCAAGCACTTCAATTTACTTTGCAATCTCGGGTAAACCTTGTGCATCTCCCATGTTTGGACCTTAACAATTTGATCACAATGACATCATTGCATAAACGTGTTTTGCATCCTCACATCATCAAGCATACTGCATTTGCCTGGTCGAGTTAGATGGATCTCGGTCTCCATAAGCAACCGAGTAGATTGGGTCTCGGTCTCCATAAGCAACCGAGTTAGATGGATCTCGGTCTCCATAAGCAACCGAGTAGATTGGGTCTCAGTCTCCATAAGCAACTGAGTTAGATGGATCTCGGTCTCCATAAGCAACCGAGTAGATTGGGTCTCAGTCTCCATAAGCAACTGAGTTAGATGGATCTCGGTCTCCATAAGCAACCGAGTAGAATGGATCTCAGTCTCCATAAGCAACCGAGTTAGATGGATCTCGGTCTCCATAAGCAACCGAGTAGATTGGGTCTCGGTCTCCATAAGCAACCGAGTAGAATGGATCTCAGTCTCCATAAGCAACTGAGTTAGATGGATCTCGGTCTCCATAAGCAACCGAGTAGAATGGATCTCAGTCTCCATAAGCAACTGAGTTAGATGGATCTCGGTCTCCATAAGCAACCGAGTAGATTGGGTCTCAGTCTCCATAAGCAACTGAGTTAGAGCGGGTTTCGGTCCCCAGAAGCATCCGAGCATCATCATCAGCATCATCAACATCATCAGCATCATCAACATTATCAACATCATCAGCATCATCAACATTATCAGCATCATTAGCATCATCAACATCTCAGCGTTCTTGCATTTGCATACCACCCAGTTATCACATTTTAGGTTGTCAACGCCTTAGAATCGCTTGACACTATCTCATTTTCACATTTTAGGTTGTCAACGCCTTAGAATCGCTTGACACTATCTCATTTTCACACTTTAGGTAGTCAACGCCTTAGAATCGCTTGACATCATCACATTCATTATAGGTAGTCAACACCTTAGAATCGCTTGACATCATCACATTCATTATAGGTAGTCAACACCTTAGAATCGCTTGACATCATCACATTCATTATAGGTAGTCAACACCTTAGAATCGCTTGACATCACATTCATTATTCAGTCATATAGTCAGAATCGCTTGACATCATCACATTCATTATAGGTAGTCAACGCCTTAGAACCGCTTGACAACATCTCATTCATCATAGGTAGTCAACGCCTTAGAACCGCTTGACAACATCTCATTCATTGTAGGTAGTCAGCGCCTTAGAATAGCTCGACACAACTTATCAGTTTTCTGATAACATGCAGGGTCTTGGAAACATTTGAAATTTTGGGGTATCACTCAGGCATCAACTACGCCTTCTCACTTTCATTACAAAGTCTAGTTGACGGGGGGCAATCTGTTATACCCAAAATTTTGACCCCCTGGTTAGGGTCTACGTGGTACTGGTGTTGTGAGAGGCATTTTAATCAAGCGGTGAGGGATCCCGGCCCGATCGGCACGTTCCATGGCATGGGGAGCTGCTTCGCCACTTTCAGGGGCGTTTTGGTAATCTTTAAAGGCTCCGAAGACCTCTTGTAAGCTTTCTCTCTCCTCCAAAGGATGCCCAAATCAGTTTGAAACGCTTTGATATTTTAACCCATGATAGAGGATGACATTTTAAGCATAATGGCGTTGGAATTTTGATTTTTCGAATTTCCAATAATTTTCTAGCAATTTCTGACTGAATCTGACGAGAAATTCAATTTAAAAATATTCCAATATTCAAAAAATTCGGTTCCACCTCAGAAAATTCATAATATCCATCCTTGACATGTGGTTAAAATTTCACAGCAAAATTCCTTTGGGAAGTCACTTAACTAAAATATCGAAAAATCTTACTTTTACTAGATTTTCTTTATCTTTAAGAAAGTCTATATAAGGGGATAGTTTTTGGATAAAATCAGACCTCATAGGCTCAAGAACCCTAGAGAATAAAAAAACACAGCCTCCTCACTCTCTCTCACGTTTTTCCAACACCCGACCACCCAAATCATACCGAAAATCCCCCGAAATCACCATCTAAACACGTTTTCCAATCCCCAAAGCATCAATAGTCATCAAAACCCCACAAAAACACCACCAAAATGAAGAACAGCAAGAACAACCAACAACCAGAAGCTTGGTTCGAAATCCTTCGGGTCTGCCGTCAACGAAGCACTCGACGAATCCCGGTGTGAAGAATCACCTTGAATTCAAGGTAAAACAGGTTGCAACTCTACTTTTCTAATTCCCCACGACCTTATTAACTCTCTGTCAAATTTTGGGCTAAACTAACCTTCGTACGCTTCTGTATTGCTGTTTGTTTAAGCTTCTATCCAATAACTTGTTTACTAAGTTTCGTGCTTAATTCGAACTCAAATTGAAAACTTTAAATCACTAACGTCTTGTACATCTTTCAGGCTACACACCCATAAAATTTGAGTCGAAAACACCTTCGGGAACAGCCTTAACGCCGCCGTCCGAGGGCGTCCGCACCCACGGACGTCATGTCCGGGGTCCCGGACTCCTTGTCCGTAAGCCCGGACGCCCGCGGACGGCGGCGAGATTTTTTTTTTAAATTTTAAAAATTTAGGTTTTTCTAATAATGTCCGGGCCCACGGACACTTTACAACTTTCTGTTTTCTGTTTAATTCGACTTTTATTTTCATATAGGTTAACTAGGGTCCGTGGTCTCGGACATTAGGTCCGTGGCCACGGACGGAAACAAAATTTGACCTAATTCTGCCTCCGAAACCCTAGTTTAGGTAATTTAAATTTCCACTTTAGTTTTCCGTCAAAAAATGCTAAAAACACAAAAAAACAGAAGCTCGCGCACTTAGGTTAAAACGACTCGTAATAAGCCGTAAATAAACCAAGTAGAGGAAAAACGACCTAGGAAGGGTAATGAAAGTAATTGAACCCTAATTAAGTCGAATATCAAGCCCCCAAACCCGAACACTCCTTTCCTAATTTAATCTAGGTTAAAATTTAGGTGGCGACTCATAATAGGTTCCAGTGAGCTAGCTTAGGTTTTAATAATTATTGTTATATGACATAGTTATTAATCTTAGGTTATAAGTGGACCTAAAACCCGATTAGATCCTAATCAACTTAATCCACATAGGATAGGGTTTAAAATCGAGGCTCACAGATGCACTGAGTCGTCGAGCACTCTCGCTCCATTCGCTACTCGCCTCTTCTAGCTTGGTTGATGAGGTGCGAGACGCTCAGATGAAGGACCCATATATGAATGAGATCAGACAGAGTATCATCGACGGCACATTTGAGCATAGGAAGTATGACTTCAAGCTCCACGACGATGGTTTGATCCGACTGAACGGCAGATTATGCGTTCCTTGAAGCAATGCTGAGCTAAGGGATCGCATTCTGCGAGAAGCCCACTGTTCTTCATTATCTGTCCATCCGGGAGCCTCTAAGATGTATAAAGGCATGAAGAGATACTTCTGGTGGTCGGGAATGAAATCTGATGTGAATGAGTTTGTCCTGAGGTACCTCACTTGCCAGAGAGTGAAATTTGAGCACCGTCGACCTGGAGGAATGGTATAACCTATGCCTATTCCTGAATGGAAGTTCCATGATATCGATGGATTTTGTTGTTGGACTCTCATCTGCTAGGGGAGGACTCAACATGATCTGGGTGATAGTCGATCGCCTTACTAAGGTGGCCCGCTTCATACCGATAAGGGACACCTGGAAGGTAGCAAGGCTTGCTGAGATATTTGATCGAGAGATTATTCGACATCATGGAGTTCCAAAGACGTTTGTGTCTGACCGCGACACCAGGTTTCTTTCGAGATACTGGAGAGCCACACGTGAAGCGCTTGGTACCGAGTTGAAGCTCAGTACAGCCTTCCATCCATAGACTGACAGTCAGACAGAGCGGACTATCCAGACAGTGGAGGACATGCTGAGAGCATGCGCCTTAATTTTCAGGGAAGTTGGGTTGACAAGTTACATCTGATCGAGTTCTCTTATAACAACAACTACCACGCTTCGATCAAGATGTCGCCCTTCCAAGCCTTGTATGGCAGACCGTGTCGCACTCCACTGTGTTGGGATGAGTCTAGTGAAGCGGTCATTGTTGGACCGGAATACCTTGAGCAGATGCAATCTGAAGTGCAACAGATACGAGCGAATCTTAAAGCGGCCCAGGATAGACAAAAGTCTTATGCCGATGTGCGACGACGCGACCTTGAGTTCGCTGTGGCCGATCAGGTGTTTCTGCACGTCTCACTGATGAAGGGAGTGTTCCGATTCGGCCAGAAAGGCAAGTTGAGCCCGAAGTACGTTGGGCCTTACACGATCACGGAAAGGATTGGAGCTGTAGCTTACAGGTTAGCGTTACCTGCAGACTTGGGTCGTGTTCATGATGTCTTTCATGTTTCACAGCTCAAGAAGTATCTAGCCGATCCATCTCATGTCTTAGAGCCTGATCACCTATCCCTTGAGCCGACGATGAGATACGTTGAGACTCCCTTGCGTATTCTTGACACCAAGACGAGAGACACCCGCAACAAGTCAGTGCGGATGGTCAAGGTCCTGTGGTCGAACCACGACGTCGAGGAGGCTACTTGGGAATTAGAGGACGCCATGAGGGTGAAGTACCCGACTGTTTGTAGACTAGATTGTCTAGTGTTGTGAGGGTACGGGGCGTACCCCTTTTAAGGGGGGTAGGACCCTTTTGTTTTAGCATTGCTTCGGGATAGCTTGGCTTGTATGTATAATGTATATGTTTACATTTTGTTTGACACAGTGAAACAACCAGTGTATTGGTTGTAGTGTTGATAGTGCTTGCAGTGTATTGCTTGCATGGATGATGCGTGTTGGCACAATGTGTGTATGTGTATGTTGCTGTGAATATATATGTGTGAGACCTGTTGGTGAACTTGTTTGACAGATGTGATATCTCTAAGTGTACTAAGTGTGTATTGTGTTTAGTGTGATTTTTGACAAGTGATTTGTCAAATGAGTGAAGTTAGTAATCCACCGAAGAAAACGGATTCGTAAAACGAGTTAAAAACGCAAACGAGCTTTAAAACGCGCTTTTCGAGAAACCGGGAAAAACGTGATTTTAAACGGGTTTAATAACCTCGTAATAATTATAGTTAGTTTAATATCTATAATTAGACCATAGTGTGGGTCTAGAGCTATTAAAATTAATTAAACGAGAAAATTCCTAAAAACGGACCCGGTGAGTGAATAGTGTAAAACCGGGAAGTTGTGGGGTATTAATGTAATAAGTAAAAAAATTAACCCACCCTTGTAATTTATGTGACCGGTTACTTAGCTAGTAATGGGGGCACGTTTTATATTTTCAAAACAGCCCTCTCTAATTCCTAATACACTAACAGACAAGAGAAATAAAGCAAATAAAGTAAAATAGTAAAAGTGATACTCTCTCACCTCTATTTCCTTACCAGTCACGATTTACCTCTCTGTAACATCTTCTTCCTCTGTAAACCCTCATTTGCGATTTCAACAGAGAGCAACAACCTCATCTTCATCCTCTCTTTTCTTGCTCGATACAACACCAAGCCATACAAAAACCATACCGTTGGATTCCTCATGTTAAGGGCAACATATTCCACCCTTCAAAAACTAGAAACCCTCACCTCATCTCCATGACCGTGAGCTCCTTTGCAGTTTGAAGTGGTGCTTTTGACCCTTCTTCATCTTCTTAATAGTCCAAGGTAAATATAAACTTAAAGTCTCCATCTTCCTAGCTTGTTCGTGCAAAAGTCAAAAATTGCCCACGTTGATATTTTCTCCATTTCCCAGTCAGTTTCGGTTTTCAACAGGGGGCTGAGTTTTTGCTGTTCTTGCTGTCCAAGGATTACACTCAGGAGAGTAAGGTAATTCCTTGGTGTTTAAAGCCCTAAAAACTAGCTCTTGAAATATTGGTTTGGTGTGAAATGTGGGAATTAAACTAGATTGTTGTGTGTGTTTGGGGTATGGATGTAGATAGTAAACTATACCTCTGTTGTTGTGGAAACCCGAAGAGAAAGAGAGAGCAAGAGGAGGAGGAAGAAGAACGGAAAAGAAATTAGTGAGCTAACACGGTATTGAACATACCTTGAGATGGCTTTCTTCTCTGTAAACATATTTTTGAACGTGGAAAAATGACCTTGTATGGTGTAGTTGGAAACTACAATATTGCTTGATAAATGAATAAGTTTAATGATGCTTAAGTGTGCAAATAAACCTAGGAACTAAGTTAGTATTGTGTATTAATAGAGGGAAAATTTAATGTGCTATTACAGTGGTCTCATGCTTAAATAAACAGGGATGTTAACCGATGTTTGTGAGTTGTTATAATGTGGTGAGAATCCATAGATTGTAGATAAGTTATGTCAAAATATGTCTAGGAATGTAGGGCTTGAGTGTGTTAAGGCGTGAGGTTAGAATGACAAGGAGGAGAGGATAGGAAACCTGCAACAGAAAACAAAACTAGAAACCTGTAACAGGGGAAAAATGACAGGGAATCGAGTTAGTTGACAGATAAACATGTAGAATGCTTTAGGTTAGCCTGAAAGCCTAAACAATGTCAAAACATGCTAGGATATGTGTAGGAAGAGTGGGGAAGAAGTTATCATAGGCTTGGAGTTGAAACAAAAGCAATAACATACTTATTTTTCAAACCTGTAAGTGGTCAGGGTCTGTAAACTAGGGCAGAAAGCCAGACCATTGTCAAAACACGACAGAAACATATATCAGAGGAGTGGTCCGGGTTTACAAACCAGGACACAAACCCGGACCACCCCAAAAACTCACCCCAGAGATTTCTGAATTAAGGGTCCGGGTTTGTAAACTAACATGCATACCCGGACCAGTCTTAAATCGCACCCGAGAGTTCTACAACCATGTGGTCCGGGTCTGCATACTAGGGTGCAAACCCGGGCCAAGCGATTAAATTACCCGAGGATTGTCCAGTGAGTTGGTCCGGGTATGTATGTCCGGACGGTAACCCGGACCAACCCCAAAAGTATACAAACTGTGTTTTTAAGCCTAACTAAGGATGGGTAAGGATGGGTAATGGTATTATAAGATGATTAGACTTGTTTGATGGTGTTTTATGGTCATTAAGAGTATTAACAAGTTTAGAAAATAATTAAAAGTATGTAACTTATGTAAATGGCCTTGGATGACAATGAGAAGTAAAGACTTGTATAGGTTAAACTTGAAATGTCATCACTAAGTAAGAGAAGTTTGGAAAAACGTTAGCGAAGTAACGAGTTAAGTTAATCATGGGTAATTAACCTCCCGACTTAATATATGTTATAGGACCCGATTAGTTGGACTCCGAGAGGTAGTTGGAAAACAACGGCGACGGTGAACGGTATGATTTTCTCATGCTCTGTATCCTAACTTGGTTACCTTGATTTGTGTGTTTGTGTGATTATATGCAACCACCTATTCAAGATAAAGTGCATGAACATGACTAAAGGTATTTCCTTATATGTTGGGTGCTTGTCTTTGCACCTAATGAACTATGTCTTGAAAGGCTAGTTTGTATAATTCATGAAATGTTTGAATGAGAAGAATTCTTGTGTTTGAGATGTTCCTACTAACACACTAACCTTCTGACTTACCTAACTTGATAAATGGGTAACTGAAGTTGAGAGGAGGCCGATATAGTTTCGGCCACGCGTGAGAATGAGGAAGCAAGAGAGATTGCTTACCGAGTTCTGGCCTAACCTTCCCACCATGGTTCCGAACCTTAAGGTTGCTGCCCGGGGAAGTAAGCCAAACCTAAAGCCCGGTGGTGAGAAGTGGTGAGTATGTCACATCTCTGCCCGGAGGTCACCCGACTTAACTAAGTAATTATTTCAAGAGTTAAATAATAGTTAAGTATGGATCATGCCTTATGCGAGACCTATGATCAAGAGATAAGAGATATGAACATCCGTCTAACCCGGATGAGAACTTGGCTAACACGAGAAGAGGTGTGAAACTTGAGGGAGAATCTCAAGGCCTCAGTGACTAACGTGTGAATAACTTGTAATGTTTCCATTGTGTGTTATGCTCTATGTGCGGGTATTGTTTTTACATGAATATATTGTTGTTATTAATAGCATGCTTGTTTGAATATTAATGAACCGCATGTTGCGACCAAATAGTTAGCGTACCCTCGCTAGTACGCGGGGTATGCGATTATCATATTCTGCTTTAGCTGAGCCCCTTCGGACACCATTTTTATTCTTCCAGGTACACGAGATGGTTGATAGGTGTGAAGACCGGAATGTTATGCTTTTGGTTGTTAGTATTAGATAGTGGTGTGCCGAGTTGTACACGGGCTTGTGGCCTAGGATAGTCAGTGTACTATGTGGTACAACCGTTGTATTTTGAAAGGGTAAACATGTTTGTGGAGTGACTGCTAAACTTGTATTCTTTTGAAGGGCTGTGAGCCCTGGATGTAAATATACACTTAGTACTCGGTAATTGGGTGTTGTAAATTATGTAGTTTAAGTTGGTATTTCTTTTATCAGACCGGGACGGGAAGTTGTAGTAGTTAGACCAGTAACCATATGGGTGGTTATCGGTATTGTATCACCCTCGGTAGTTAAGTGCTTTCCACTGCGAATAACTTAGTGTCCGTGACGTTTAGACCGTGGTTAGAGGAATTATCGGATGGGGTGTTACACAAGGTGGGTACAAGAAACAGAAGTACCAGCCTCAAGCCCAGAAGAGTCAGAACCAAAAAGGAAAGGAAGGAAATGAGAAGGCTACTGAAACTGACTTATGCATATGCTGCTAAGCCCCGGCGCTCAAGGGCGCCAAGGGTAAGGAAATGAATATTGAGTGAGTTGAGAGACAGTTAGCAAACCGTTGAGATACAAATACTAATATTAAGGAAGAACAGGATCTAAAGCTGGGAAGGAGGCCGGTGGTGGCTACCAACGACGCTACTATAGTCAGTGGTGTCACAAGGACCACCCCGGAGTTGACTGCAAGGGAAACAAGGTGGAGTGTAACTTTTGTGGGGTGTACGGGCACCGAGCTTACGAGTGCTTCCGGAACCCCCAGAGCAGAGCCTTTAGACCCGAGATGAAGGGCAAGGGCAAGACCGATCAGGGAGTTGGATCTGATGGTCAGAAGAGAGCGCAACAAGGTGCATACAAGAATCCACGGGTAGTCCAGAAGTCGGGACCCACACTACATATGATGGACCGGGACGATGAGCCTGAGCCCTCATCGAGGCCAGGTACAGCTATAAACCTTTAAGTGATAAAATTACCTGCTTACCGCATTTCATCCATACATTGGTGAATAATTGAGTTAGATGAGAATAAGAAAGCATTAGAGCCTAAATAAGACATAACCTATTACCACCTTAGGAAACTTAAACATTTGCTATCCAATACCTTTGACACATAACCCAGAAGACACCGACATCAAAACCTGAGACTTTCCAACCAAACAATGCCAGGTTATCCGCCCAGGTATGATTTTATTAAGGGGATACCTGACACCCGAAGCGCAAATGGCCATCATCAGGAGATGCAGTCAGCTAGGAGTGGGACCGGGAGGTTTCCATACACCGGAGTACCCAGGGGGAACATGGATGAAGTTAAAGATGATGAGCTTAGGCAAGGATTGGAATCCGTATGCCAAGACTTACCAGACCACGAGAGCACAAGATGGAGTCTCACCACCGGGGATACCCAAAGAGTTCCATCTGCTTATTACACAAGTTGTGGAGATCACTCAGCAGCTGGAAGGTGACCCGATTCCAAACATACAAGCAGACGTCTACATTGTGAACTTCTGCGAGAGAGATGGGCGACTCGGTCTACACCAGGATAAGGATGAGACAACGAAATCTCTCAAAAGGGGGATACCCGTAGTGTCTTGGTACATTGGAGACGACGCAGAGTTCTTGAACGGCAAGCAGAAGCGTGCGGACCATGCTAATAAGTTAATACTTAAGTCAGGGGATGTATTAGTTATAGGAAGTGAATCAAGGATGTTATACCATGGGATTAAAAGAATCAAGCTGAATACAGCACCGACAGCAGTGGTAAATGCGACGCACATGAGACCAGGACGGTTAAACCTTACCTTTAGACAATATTAGTCATGTAAAGTTTTAGTATGAAATAAGAAATGAGATGTATGAAAGAAGCACATGATGTAAACAGGATGGTTATTAATAAAATAACAGCATTGTTCATATAATTTGTTACGACTCTTGTTATACCATCATTACTCAGGAAAGCTTGTGAAATACAATTAGGTTATGGACTCGGTACGGAAGGTGCGCTAAGTACTTACAGAGGCACAGGCCAACACAAGCGGTACTATCCTCACCGGCACCATTCCGATTAATGGGATTGAGGCATCAGTTCTCTTCGGCTCTGGGGCCTCGCATACCTTTATCTCGGCATATTTTGCGAGAAGGTTGGGGCTAGACGCTGATGAGCTACCTGACTTCACGGTTACGCTCCCGTCTAAGGAGAAGGTTCCTTGCTCTAGCTACTACCGAGGAGCCATCGTCAGAATTAAGGGGGAAGACTTTCCAGTCAGTTTTATTGAGTTCGGGAGTTGGGATTTGATGTGATTTTTGGGATGAACTGGTTGGAGCGGCACAAGCGTATCCTCTACGCCGAGCATCGACTGCTGCTCAGGAGTCCGTCTGGGGTAACAATATCATACCGCCAGAGACCTAGAGAGCCTTCGACTAAGATGATCACCGCTATGGCAACATATACGGAATTGAGGAGGAAGGAAGAAGTATATCTCTGCTATGTCCATGAAATAGAGAGGGACCCCGAGTTTGACCCCGACTTACCGGTAGTGTCGGAGTTCCCTGATATATTCCCACGGGAACTGCCCGGCATGCCACCCACTCGGGAGGTAGAGTTCACCATCGAACTGCTACCTGGAACCGGACTGATAGCCAAAGCGCCATATCGCATGGCTCCGGCAGAAATGAATGAGTTAAAAGATCAGTTGAAAGACCTGCTAGATAAGGGATTCATTAGACCGAGTGTATCACCATGGGAGCGCCAGTCCTCTTCATGAAGAAGAAGGATGGTAGTCTCCGCCTCTGCATCGACTACAAAGAGTTGAATGCAGTGACTGTGAAGAATAAGTATCCACTACCCCGCATTGATGATCTGTTCGATCAGTTGAAGGGGGCATCCGTGTTTTCCAAGATTGATCTCAGATCGGGGTATCATCAGATAGCCATTAAGGAGGGAGATATTGAGAAGACGGCATTCCGGACACAATACGGCCACTACGAGTTTACAGTGATGTCGTTCGGTTTGTCAAACGCACCGGCGAAATTTATGGATCTGATGAACCACTTGTTCCGGGAGCAGCTGGACAAGTCAGTTGTGGTATTCATCGACAACATTCTAATATATTCAAAATCGAAGGCTGAGCATGAGAAACATTTGAGGAGGGTGTTAGAGATACTGAGGGAGAACCAGCTTTACGCTAAGTTCTCCAACTGTGAGTTTTGGCTTGACCAGGTCTCTTTCCTAGGTGATGTCATCTCGAATGCTGGGATCTCTGTAGATCCAGCAAAGATTGATGTCGTGCGTACCTGGCCGAGACCGAAGACAGTTACCGACATTAGGAGCTTTCTTGGTTTTGCGGGTTACTATTGGAGGTTTGTTAAGGATTTCAACAAGGTCGCGAAACCGATGACCAGTCTGATGAAGAAAGATGCACCGTTTGTTTGGATAACTGATTGTGAGAGTTCGTTTCAGAGTTTGAAGGACTCACTGACCACTGCACCGGTTCTGACCATTCCCGACGGTACAGAGGACTTTGAGGTTTATTGCGATGCGTCCGGCAGAGGGCTAGGTTGCGTGCTCATGCAACATGGCAATGTGGTGACATATGCCTCACGCCAGTTGAAGAAACATGAGGAGAACTACCCCACGCATGATTTAGAGCTGGGAGCTGTAGTCTTCGCTTTGAAGATATGGTGCCACTACTTATACGGGGTTAGTGTGATGATCTACACCGATCACAAAAGATTGAAATATATATTCACTCAGAAGGAGTTGAATCTTCGATAGAGGAGATGGTTAGAGTTTTTGAAGGACTATGACATTGACCTCCAATACAAAGAAGGGAAGGCCAATGTTGTAGCGGACGCCCTGAGCCGTCGGGCACACTCACTCCATTCACTAGTTTCTTTCTCCAGCTTGGTTGATGAGGTGCGAGAGGCTCAAGGATAGATGAGTATATGAGAGAGGTCAGACAGAAGCTGACAGAGGGTACCTTTGAGAGTCAGAAATACGACTTCAGACTTCATGATGATGATCTGATCAGACTTAAGGGCCGGTTATGCATACCATGAGGCAGCACAGATTTGAAAGACCGTATACTTAGAGAATCACACTGTTCTTCAGTCTCCATCCATCCGGAGCCTATAAAATGTATAAAGACATGAGGAGATCCTTCTGGTGGTCGGGGATGAAGGTAGACGTTACCGAGTTCGTCTTGAGGTGTCTCACATGCTAGAAAGTAAAATTCGAGCACCGACAACCGGGTGGAATGGTACAGTCAATGCCAGTTCCGGAGTGGAAGTTTCATGATATCTCCATGGACTTTGTAGTCGGACTCCCACCTGCTAGGGGAGGCCTGAACATGATATGGGTGATGGTGGATCGCCTTACCAAAGTAGCCCGATTCATACCGATAAAGGATACTTGGAAGGTAACTAAGTTAGCTGAGTTGTTTGAGAAGGAAATTATGAGACATCACGGGATACCGAAGACCATAGTGTCAGATCGAGATACCAGAATCCTTTCGAGGTACTAGAGAGCTTCCAGAGAAGCGTTGGGTACAGAATTGAAGTGGAGTACCGCGTTCCGTCCTCAGACAGATGGTAAGACTGAGCGTACAATTCAGACACTCAAGGACATGCTGAGGGCATGTGCCTTAGACTTCCAGGGCAGTTGGATTGACAAGTTGCATCTGATCGAGTTTTCATACAACAATAGCTATCATGCTTCTATCAAGATGGCACATTTTCAAGCGTTATATAAGACCATGTCGTACACCGCTCTGCTGGGATGAGTCGAGTGAGACGGTCATTATAGGACCAAAATACTTAGAACAAGTTAAGGCTGAAGTTCAGCAAATCAGGGAGAATATGAAAGCTGGTGAAGATAGGCAGAAGTCTTATGCTGACGTTCGACGGCGAGACCTGGAGTTCGCAGTGGGCGACCGGGTATTTCTGTGAGTTTCACCGACGAAGTGTGTATTCAGATTTGGGCAGAAGGGAAAATTGAGCCCGAAGTTTGTTGGTCCTTATGAGGTTACATAGCGGGTGGGCCCGGTTTCTTACAGGTTGAATTTACCTGCTGAGCTGGGTAAAGTGCATGATGTTTTCCATGTTTCACAGCTAAAGAAATACATGCACCACCCCACCCATGTGTAAGAGCCTGAGAGGTTGACGTTAGAACCGAATATGAGATCCGTGGAGGTTCCTCAGAGGATCTTGGATAGTAAGACTAGGGACACTCGCCATAAGTCAGTGCGACTAGTGAAGGTTCTCTGTCTAACCAGGATGTCGAAGAGGCCACGTGGGAATTAGAGGATAAGATGAGATCGAAGTACCCTTAGTTATTTACTGACTAGATCGTCTGTATAGGGTATGGGGTGTACCCCTTTTTAAGGGGCTAGAGCTTCCTCGCTTTTGAGTTAGAAAACGAACTTGTTTGTCATTTGTTTGGTTTGTGTAAGATGTGATTTTGTGTAGTTGCTACACGTTGTGGTAAGTTTAAGATATGTATAGTACTTATGAATTGTAATTGTGGAAGACCTTTGAGTCTTAAGATGTGTGAATGTGAATATAAGATATGGTATTAAGATTAAGGAAATTGAGTACCGCGAATGATTAATTACATATGTGAACTTTGGGGACAACGTTCTTTTAAGGGGGATTGATTGAAATGCCCCAACCTAGATATAGTGTTTAGATGATAAACTAAGATATAAGAAGGCTAAATAATGCCTTAGAAACATTAGGAAGCAATTTAAACCAAAGAAAACACAAGGAAACACTATAAGAGCAGTTAAAGCAAAAACATGCTCTAAGCTTGGAGTAACTTGGGTTAGAACCCAAATATCATTCTTAGACCTTAGTAACATCATAATGGTCATATTAAATAAATTACCAAAGAAAACCAAGCTCAAAAACAAGTTAAAACACAAATTGTGCTTTTAGGAATCTTAAAGCACATTTTTGAAAAATTGTTGTAGAAAGGGGTTTTAAGTGGCTAAATGCCCATGATTACTCCTTAATAACTTTTGTAATACTTATTATCACATTAAGAAGTCTAAATAAATGTGAAATCAAAAATTTCACAAATATGTGCACTAGTTTATGAATAGTAACCAAATAGTGCCTGGTTTAGTCTTTAGTCAACATAAGTGAATTAGTTCGTCAACAAAGACAAAAAATATCCCATTAGTAAGAGGGCAGTTTTTAAGGTGGTGAGTCACCTAAGTGTGGCAGGAAAGTTTGTAAAAGAAGAGGGAAAGTACAAGGTACTATTTGCTTTAAGGAAAACAAAATATCTCTTTTATTCTTACCTCTCTCCTCCTTTCTTCATTCTTTCTTCCTCCTTCCAATTTCATCTTCTTTCTCTCTTCTTATTTCACACAAGAACAGCCCCCATACAATCTTGATCTTGTCTTGCCCATATCTTGCTCATTTTAACTCCAAAATCAAAACCAATCATATATTCTTCTTAGTTAGCTCAAGCTCTTCCTTTCTATCCTTTCAAATTTACAAGAGCTTCAATTTGGGGCCAAGCCAAACCGCCATTAGAGGAGGAAATACAAGCTTGAGGAGTCCATTAGCTTCTCCATTCTCTTAAGGTAAAGAATATGTAAGAAAAACTAGGTTTCCATCACTTCTTCACATGTCTGAAAATTAGTACTATTGGGGCTTCATTTTTATGCCTTGTTCTAGCTTGTTTTCTATTCTCCAAGGGCTATAGGAGGTCCTTCTTGATTCATATCAAAGCTTGTCTTGAGACTCCAAGGTAAAACATCCAATTCAATACCTTAAAACACATTTTTAACCTAAGTTTTACTCCTTAAGGTTAGTGCATTGTTTAGCACTCATTAGAGTCATTGGATATTGATTAGAACATTGGAAAGGAGAACTTGTTTGGTGACTGAGATTGCTCAAGGAAAAAAACTAAGGAGGAAAGTTTGTGAAGCTTGTAAAAGAGCAAGGTAAATGTATTACCTTAAGGTGTTTTAATGCATTAAGGGATGTGATTTAGTTATGAGGAGTTTAGCTTAGAGTTTACTTTAGAAAAAGGGTTATAAACTTAGGAGAAAGAACACTATTATATTTTGAACTTGTGATTAAAGAGCAAATGAGAAAGGAGATAGTTAAACAATGTTAAGGTGAATTACAAGAACATTTATGTTGCAATGGGAGCCTTATTGTGTGTATTTGCAGGTCAAAGGCAATATATATATTGTGGAAATTCAATGCTTAAGATTTATGCATTTAAGGGCCTAAGAGCCAAGTCATCTTAGGGCCTATGTGCCAATCAATTTAAGATTATGCACTATATTGTGATGTAGTGTAGTTTGGGTGAATATTGTGTGTTAAGATGGTGTAATGAGAATTTAAATGTTTATAGTTGTTTAATGGTGAAAACCTATTTACTTAGGAATAGTAATATACTAGGGAAGCCATGTCAAAATTTGGTGAAGAAACATGATGTCTAAGAAATTCCAAGGAGATTTTATGACTAAGGAAGTACTAGGGAACCTTAGGTGTTGCTTTGATGAAAAAGGGTGAGTACAAGTTGTTCTTGTGAACTAGGATGACCTAGATATGTCTAGGAGGAATTAGGGTTACAATGGTGAATTTTAGGCACCAAGACCATGATGAAAGAATTTAGGAAGCTTGTGCAAGTTGACAGAAATAAGGTGTAAAACTTTGAAATGATTTAGGTGAGAACTATTGTGTATGACATGAGGAGGATTTGGTAAATGGAATAAGGATGAGAAAAATAATGCTTGAGAAGTGGTCAAATTGCTAAGGATGGAACACTAGGGCTAGTTGAGGTTCTAGGCAAATTACATGTTAGGGATGTAAGGAAATAAGTGCTAAGTGTTAGGAGTTTTATAAGGATTGAGTGAATGTTTAAGAAGATCTTTGGAAATTGTTTCAATGAGTTTGGTGGATTTTTAAAGGTGGGTTTAAGTGCCTAAATGATGTTGGAGCACATTAGAACACTTGGGGTGAAGTTTGGGATGAATTTAACACTTAGAAATAAGTTTCTGGAGCCGACCTACCTTAGGACCGACCTTGGCAAGGTCAGTCAGGCTCAAAATATACACGTAGGAAACTATCTGAATGGACCGACCTTAAGACCGACCATGGACAAGGTCGGTCGGACTGAAAAACAAAGGGCAAAAATGTTTCTGGAATGGACCGACCTTGGGGACCGGACTTGCAAGGTCGGTCGGGGCAAATTTTTCACACGGTAAAATGTTGCTGGAATGGACCGGCCTTACGACCGACCTTGGCTAGGTCGGTCGAGTAGAAATTTTTCAACCAGAATGTTTCTGGAATGGACCGACCCTGGGTAGGGTCGGTCGGTAGGGTCGGTCGGCCAATAAATATATCTAAAAAACTTTAAGGATGTTAAGTAGTACTAAAGGTACACCACTAAGAGAACAATGATGATTAAGAAGATTAAGACCTAAGGGAATTAAGTTAAGTAAAATCCAAATGTGTAGGTTAAGTTTGTAAGATTAAGTGGTAAGAACTCAATAGGAGTTTGAAGGGGTTCATTATGGGTTAAGCAAGTTAAATAAGTTAAGAAATGAGTAAATGATTAATAATTTAAGTTGGATGAATATTTTAGGATTCGAAAGTTTGGAACCGGAGGAGAATTAAACAACCGGGACAACCGACGGTGAACGGTACAGTCTTTCTTGTGACCTGCTTGCTAACGAAGTGTCCCTCGGCTTGTGTGCTATATGTTTATGTGTGCCGACTAAACAAGATAAAGCATGCAACTGGTTATATTGTACTATTTGTGTGTGGATTTGCACTAACACAAGATACTTGAGGTTAATTACTAACAAGGTTTAGTACAAATGGAATGAGATGAGGAATAAAATTGTTTAACAGTTGGTTAATACCCGTGAAGGTTTAGCTAACACTTGGTTATAAGATTTTCACTAACTGGAACTTAAGGGAAGAGTGAGGAACCCGGGACTGACTCCGGTCATGTATGCTAAGGAAAGGGGGTTGGTATCTGAATCAGATCCGACTTCCGCGTAAGGACTTGTCTTCGGACTTCTTGCCTAGGGTCGAATGTCGGCTCAGCTACATTGGATTTCCAGTCCAAGGTAGGAGGCATTAAGATGGTGCGGTAGGATCACCTAAATCCTAAATTATAAGATAAGTTGTTTATTCAACCAATGGAGTTAATAGCTCATTGGTTATGGTTGCTTTTGACCCGACAAAATAAACATTGAGATAAGATACAACCATTTCTATTTAAAGAACGATTTGTATACTGAGGTTAAGATAAGGATAAGACTAAGGTAAGTTAAGATGGACTGAGGATAAGTGGAATTGGAACTTGAGGAGTTTTATTGATTAACTCACTTACTAAGGGAACACAATAAGTCGTTCATTGTGTGAACTATGTATGTTCATTGTGGATTATTGTTTTACTGCACTTCATATCATGATTGTGTATCTAATCAATTTCCATGCTATCGACAATTAGTCGTCGTAGCCCCGTTAGCTTGGGGGCCATGAGAGGGTCGTACCAGCATTCTTGCTGACCCCCTTTGGGGGCTGTTTTTATTTGGCAGGTAAGCGTCCCATGAAGAGTCACCCTGAGAGTAGGGGCGGTTAGACTTAGGTGGGGCTTTATTTTGAATACGGGTTGAGCATATGCCCATCTGTTGACATTAAGACTGATAGAAGTTATGTTATTAATGGAGATAACTACTAGAAAACAGTAGTTTACCTACGGAAATTACCTACGGAATTATTTCCGAAGGTAATTACCGATGGAATACCTACGGGATATAACACCAGGCATTGGTTAAGTTGTTACCTACGGAATACCGACGGAATTCCAACAAAAAATTTACCTACGGAATATTCCGTAGGTAAATTTGTAGGGAAAAATGCGGGAGGACTGGCTGATAATGGCGCGTTTAATGCCATCAAATTACCTACGGATATATTCCGTAGGTAAATAGGCGGGATTTTAAAAGAAGGTTACCGATGGAAAATACCGTCGGTAAATGCACTTTTTATTCTTTTATGTAAAGATTACCTACGGACTGATTTCGTCGGTAATTACCTACGGATAATTTCGTCGGTAATTACTCTTTTATATATACCCAGGCGAGATTACTTATAATAGAGAACGCTGTCGTTTTAAAGGATGGATACCGACGGATTATTCCGTCGGGAATTACCTACGCTCTATATTCCGTCGGTAATTGCTTCTTAGTGGTAGGAGAGAGTAGCTGAAACGCGGCGTTTTTTACATGAAGTTTACCTACGGACTTGTTCCGTCGGTAATTACCTTCGGTTTGGTCCGTCGGTAATTAGTACTGATATATACCCACACCACCTTTGGTAATTACCCAACGCTGTCTTTTAATCCCATAATTACCGTCGGAAAACGTTCCGTCGGTAAGCTTGTAAAAGAAAAAACGAAGCGCATCAGTTTATTCTTCCTTAACGTCTGCTTCCTCCATTTTCTATCTTGCAGAAGTTTTCTCTCGTATAACTCACTCCATCGCTCTCGCAAAGCCAATCCGTTGAAGAACTCCATAGACTAAAGCGAAGAGGGGCTGGATCCAGGTTATTGTTGCTCAACGTCTGCTCTCACTCCTTCGTTCTCTCGCAAATCCAGGTTATTGTTGCTCAATGTCTGCTCTCACTCCTTCGTTCTCTCGCGAAGAGGGGCTGAACTCCATCGCTCTCGCATCAGTTTATTCTTCCTCAACGTCTGCTCTCACTCCTTCGTTCTCTCACAAATCCAGGTTATTGTTGTTTCTGTCGTTCTTACACTAAAGCGAAGAGGGGCTGGATAATTAGGGTTCTTTCCCCTCGTTCACTTCCATATTTTTTAGTTTACGCAAGAGTAGCTACTGATTGGGACTTTTATTGTTGTGTTCAAATGTGACAGCAGTCTCTCGAATCGTAACTGGCTGGAAACATAAGCTTCCTCCGGAGTGTAAGATTGTGTCGCCCTCTGCTGTTACTCTTGCGGCTCTGTACATTTTAGTTTCTTCTCAGTTTTGCTGTTATTTGTTCTTATTTACCAGTTCTACACAACCCTGTCTTCATTAGCTGGTTTCTTGATTACAAACAAAACCTCAGCCCTAGTTAATAAGCATATACATTGAATTCTGATGTATTACTTTTAGGGCTAACAGTGTTCGATAGTGCCTTCTGGTGAAACCACTTGTGCGGTGACTATTGTCCCGATTTTGGTTGGCTAATGCGTATTGCATGAACAACATTATACTAGTTTCCTTTGATATATGGCACAGAGCCTAACAACCAACAATTGATAGTACCGTCAGATAAGTAGGTGTAATTTTCATTGGTTGCATTGACAACACCATTGATAGTGCCCTATTCATTGTAAATGCTAACCTGGGTGATCTAAACATAGCAGTTGTAGCTTCATTCTGTATAATCTGTATAATACGCTATAGGCAGGTGCACCTCACCTGGGTGTTTTTACTAAATAAATGTTGATAACTTCAGTTTGTATAATTTTCCAATGTTGTTGTGATTATATGACAGCTTCAGTCATGGAAAAAAATGATGCTGGAATTTGCTCACTAGATAATGGATTAATAAATGTCTAAGGCAAGTGTTTAAACCATGAGCTGCATTTTTCTTCCTCTCCTTCGTTCTTCCACTCCTTTCTCCAACATTCAAGTAGTCAAACTTATTCTCCTCTCCTCTTTTGTCAATTTCAGAGGTGTAGTTGTCGAATAATGTGAAAAAATGGTGTATATAAAGAAACCAAGAGGTTTAATTATTTCCTAATAATGAAGTGAATATTGGAGAATTTAATTTGTATTTAACGATTTAAAGGAACATGTGAGATAATCTTTTAATTAATACTCAAACTGCATATTTCTTACCAGATTTATACTCATACGCTGTCTTAATCCTCTTCTTGTGTATGTGCTGTGCAGGACTCACTGCTGCCCGCACATTAGATTGAAGACAGGGCTGATAACACTTCAGTTCAGTCACGGTAATATACTCTAACTTGTCTTCTTCTCTTCAGTTTAGTCACGGTAATTTTGCAAGCTAATGGCGAACAATTAAGTAATTGATAAGTAGATGAAATTGCTAAAAACCTTAATACTTATTCCTGCCATGACGCCATAGAATTTTTCTATTGCAAATAATGAATCATTTGTGAGTAATATTTCTTTTGATTGTATTAATAATAAAATTTAGATGTTTGATCCATGAACTGCATTTTTCTTCATCTTCTTCTTTCTTCCTCTCCTAGCTAGTGTAGTGGATATATATCTATACAAATCTGAATATAAAATTTAATATTGTCTTCCAGAAACATTGGTGTTACTTAGTTAGTTACATGGATAAAGCTAGGAGCTAAATAGGACAATTAGTAATCATTAATAAACAAGTCATACACTTTTTCCTTTAAACTAGCTAGAATAATTTCACTGAAGCTGTTCACACAAAGGGATCAGATTGCTCAACAAAATAATCACCATGCTTGCAGTACTTGATGGTGGCCATATTTCTTATTCGTTATTTGACAAATCATGTCTTGAGATCTTCCAGTTTTTTCCTTCCTAAAATTGTGTTTTGTTCTTACTTTCTAAATATTGTTTTGGCTGTTGTATATTTCCGCATTTATGCCATTATTCATCACGCTGTTAAGTTCCGGATTTGTCTGACAGCACCTAGGCCTTGAATTATCGCCCGGTTCCCAGCAAATTCATCAGCTATTTAATTTTCTAGATCTGAATGATAATGCTACTGCAATATTGTTGAACCGACTTCAGCTAGTCTCATACCTTCTAAACTATGTCATTTTACCTCTGATTTTACTGTTATACAGAAACAGTTTTCAAGTATCAAAGTTCTAAAAAGCTTGAAATCGCTTTAGCTTTTCCCATTCGAGTTCCTCCTTCTAAAGCAAATTCACAAAAGCGGTAATCGAACTTTTCTAATTCTCTCTATCAATTTTGTGTATCTATTACAGGAGAGATAAAACAACAAACCGTGGTCTGCTGTTCAATCTTTTCTTCTGGTTGAAGTTCAACTCCACATATCAGGTATGACACTTCTAGTTCCATTGTAGCCATTCTCGGAGAAACATTCACTGCTGAAACTTTAAAATTGCAGCTTGCTTTGAAAATAGTTTCTGATTTTTAGCTATATCAAAGGTACCGACTTTAGTATTTTTCAAGCTAGGGATAATGATCATGATATTCAGTATTGGCCTATGTTTATAGGCCTTAGCGCTGAAAGTGTTAAAATTATAACAATATGTTTATAGGCCTTAGCACAGAAAGAGTTAAAATTATAATATATACTTAACTTGGCCTTCACTAGGATTGAGTTATTGTATTTATTTTCTTGACAACAACAAAAATTCATACTCTAAATTGTGTATACACTTAAGTAATACTTGATTGATGTTATTATTATGCTCTCTTACTATTTAATATGATTATTATTGACAATCATACTAGTAGATTCATAATCTTTAACACCCCGACACCATTATTTTTATACACTAACCATTAGACACATTAATCTCGTATAGATAAGATGAGTTCAGATAGACGTTGGATGTATGATTTAGTGCGAATGCGAAATGGGAGGCCAACCCAAGAATGGTTGTCAAAGATAGAGGAATTTGTTGCATTCGCACTATCACATCCTGAGTGTGTGAGGGAGAACAACAAAATCAAATGTCCTTGTCCCTTGCGTCGCTGCATGAATACTCAATATCTAGGTGCTGATATGGTCAAGGTACATCTGGCAAAGAAGGGATTCATGTATGGCTACTTTGTCTGGAACTTCCATGGTGAAGTAGGTTCATTTAATTCGGCTGATTTGTCCAGTCACATTGATACAACAAGTGATCAGACATCAACATTGAACAACTATGAGACAATGGTTGTCAACTATTTTGATGCTCAGTACGAACCAATGGATGATGATCCTATCAATGAAGCAGTTACGGAGGATGATTTGGACATAAGTGATGATGTGGAGGAGCCTCCTAACCCAGAAGCTAAACATTTTTTTGAGCTTATGGAGGCTGCCAGGAAGAAGTTATTTGATGGAAAACACACACTATTGTCATTGATTGTTCAGTTGCTCTCAATGAAGACTGGCCATCAAGCCTCACAAACACTCATTGATAAAGTTTGTCAATCATATCATGATTTGTGGCCAAATGATAACCATATTCCAAAGGACTACTATGGTGCTAAAAAAGTAGTCAAAGGTCTTGGGCTTCCTGTGGAGATAATTCACTCATGCATCAATCATTGTATGATATTGATAAGTGTGAAACATATAGGCTTTTTAGGGTTTAAATACCTTATAATTTGTAACAATTCAGGCAATGTTTCCCACTTATTATGTGTTTTTCCTAAGATTGATGTTTTGATAAGAACTGATGTGTTATATATGTTAAATGCAGGAAAAACCCAGGAAATAAAGATTATACATCATAAGGATTACAACACAACAAACAGGGAACAAATCAGGAGAAGAGACAAAAACTGGTCTTGTCCGGATCAGTTTGGCCGGACACAAAGCCGGACATCTCTTGTCCGGATCTGATTGGGCCGGATGTAATCCGGACATGACTAAAATTCCAGATCCGAGAGTTCGCGTTTCAGATCTAAAACTCTGTGTCACGTCCGGATCCGGACACGATCCGGACGTCACACTTTCGGCGAATTATTAGACGGCGCATTAACAAGACAGGCGAGCGGCTCATTTATTAACTACGCTCCATCCTCAAATCAAGGCGTCAATCAGTTACCCACTCACCCTGTTTACCAAACTTCCACCAATACATGTCTGAATCCTATTCCTATATAAACCATCTCCTTCCTTCATTTCAAATCGCACCAGACTTCTGAGTCTACTCCTCATCTCTCCCTCTCTGCATATCCTCTCATTCACCCCATCACCATTCATCAAATTCCCTCTGTAAAACTGCATCGTTCACTCACAAAATCCATAATCATTCCCTCAAAAACCTCCGTAATCTCCATCGGTCATTCACACACATATCCCGTATCCATACACATCATTTAGCCGCGTCCTACCCTTGTCCGGATCCGGACACACTCACTCCACCCACGTCCGGATCACGTCCGCCCCGGCTCAGCCGGACACCCTCATTTTACACACGTCCGGATCACGTCCGACCCTGTTGATCCGGACACCTCACAAACCTCACCAAAACTTCCACTTTCGCCCCATTTCACCCAGTCCACTCCATTATTACCGAGATCAACCTTCAAGCTAGCACGGTGCAAGGACAAAGGACGGAGCGAGCAATAAGATCTTCGTAACAGATGAATTCTTCTAACTCTCTCTCATTTATGATTATAATTGCTATGTCTAGCTAAGAGGATATACTCTAGGGGAAGGGATGTTGTAATTAGCTAAACTCTGCATTATGTTAGTACTTATTTGAGACAATTTGGATTGTTCAGGTTAATGCTTTTAAGTGCTTTTAATAAACGTTGCTAAGTTATTATAAGCCCTCGAATCATGTTATGATCAGATAAGGTGATTAGCATTGACGGTCCTATTAACCTGTTACCTGTGACAATTGCAATCGGATAGATACATTAGTCACTATGAGCTTTAGTCCGGATTGAACCAACCAGACTAGTAATTCTGTGCATTAAAGCCATCTAGATATACTTGCTAGGTCTAGACTAGAACTACATGCCCTGTCTAGATGAGCTATCTGGAATTAAGACTTAATACAGAATAGATAATTGAGAATTACAAGCCGATCCAAGTCTCCACTTAAGCAGTAGAATATGCAAACCTAGCTAGTGAAACAACTCCCTGAACCTAGAGTACCGTTCACACTCCCAAGACTATCACTTTATTTATCTGCTATTTACTTTCTTGTTATCTATTGTGAAACCCAAAATCAAAAAAAACCCCCTTTTTGAGTTAACCATTACCTAAGGCTAGACTTACTTATCGAGTCCCGTGGATTGACACCCGGTCGCTTCTTTAATTACTATACTATTTCGACCGGATTTTTGCAACCTGACGATCTTTTGAATTATTTAATTCTAGGAATATTTCTTAGTTTTTAATACACCAAATAAATCGTTTGCAAAATGGCGCCGTTGCCGGGGACTTGACTTTTGTCTAGTCCCTAGCCTTGGTTAATTCGTTACTTTATTGCAACACACTGTTTATAATTGTTTGTTTTGTAATATATTTTGATTTTAATTTATTTTGTGTGCCATTTTATACAATTGTTTTTCATTACTTTAAAACTCACTCATTTTGTTCCTTTCTCTCGGGCTGATTATAAGCACCTAGTGGATGCGAAGAACACGCTCAACTGGTCCCCCGGATACAGACTTCGATCCCGAAATCGAAAGAGTCTACCTCCAAGCTCTGAGAGCAAGAAGACAGCTTGACTTCGACATGGCGGCAAATCATGACCAAATTGGAGGAGGTGCAGTGACCCAATACACAATGGGAAGGATAAACAGACCACCAGCCACACCAAGAAGAGGGCCAGTGGTTCTACCGAATCTAACTGCAGCACTTATAGCCGATTGGCAAAGGTAAAACCTCTCACAATCAATGCTGTTAGAAATCACCCTGCAGGTACTTTTTCAGGTGCGACCCATCGGATGCATTAGACCATGTACATCGCTTTCTGGTGCACTTGGACTCTCTTGGCTTATCTCAAGGATTGGAGGAGTACGCCAGATTGAGCCTGTTCCAGCACAGCTTGTCAGGAGAAGCCTCGAAATGGTTCCACAGACTACCACCAGGATCATTACCACCTGGGAGCAGATGATGGACAAATTCTACGAGAAGTACATTCCCATCTCCCGGACACGACAAATGATTGCCGACCTGATGGCATTCAGACAGAAGGGTAGTGAGACAGTCTGTGAGCGTGGGACCGATTCAAAACTACTCCCAGTGCCCCACCATGGTCAACACATCACTCAGCTCAGGGATTCTTCCAGGGGTTAAAAGACGAAACAGAGGCGAGATAAGATCCGCCCTAGGAGGAAACCTGCTAGCAAAAAGTGGGGAGGAGTTCATGGCAGCTATGGAGTCCTACTGTGAGGAGCTTCGCCAATGGAGCAGCAGTGGAGGACGAGTTCTCAATAGGTCAGAGTTCTTCCAGAGCTCCAGACCCGATGATGGAACAACTAGCCTCCGAGCAAGCACAGATGAGGACCACGATGGGAAGCATGGCGAAAATGCTTGAACAGCTCACCATGGGCCAACCACCAGGCAATCGCCAAGAAAATCTCTACGAATGAAGCTTGCTGCTCTCAGTGTGGGGATGCACACGACTATGAAGACTGCCCACTAGTAGCCGAGATGAGGCAAACCGAGGAGGCCAATGTAATAGGCCAGTTCAACAACAGGCAACCCTGGGTGCAGAATCAGCACCAAAATCTGAGGTATGGAAATCCTAACAATGCATTAAATTCACATCAAATGCAGCCTCAGAGGACATATCAGGGGGGACCACCCGGTTTTTCAAGGCCTCAATATAATCAATTCCGGCCACAGCAACCTCAAGCTCAGCAACCATCTTTGAGCTCAAACAATGCAAATCTAAAGGAGATGGTGGATAAGCTGATGGCTTCTCAAGAACAGCAAACGGTAATCAACCAGAAACTAGAGAACGCCATGGTGGAGATGCAAGGAACAATGAGTCAGTTGACTCAATTCCTCATGCAGTAGAGACCTTCTGGATCATTGCCTTCCCAACCAGAAACCAATCCAAAAGAGCAGTTGAAGGCAGTGACGGTCTCAGACGAAGACTATGAGGATTCTGAAGCAGCAGCAGCAGTTACCCTGAGAAGTGGGAGGAATTTAAAAGACCAAGTGGCAGGAAGCCGTACTGATGAAGAGACCGCGCCTCTTTCTAATACCGCCGGTGCACCATCAGGGCATCCTGCCCCTCCTGAGGTAGTTTCTGAGGAGACCCAGGCTCCTATTCCTTCTTCCTCTCTTTCTACTGCTGTTAAAAATAAAAAGGGGAAAATATCTGCAAAAGAACTTCCATTTCCAAACCGTCTCAAAGAGCGAGAGCTCGATGAGCAATTTGGAAGATTTTTAGATGTTTTTAGAAAGCTGACTATCAATATTCCTCTTATTGATGCGATTAAGCAGATGCCGAATTATGCTAAATTTGTAAAGGATCTGATTTCGAATAAGAGGAAATATAAAGAGAAGGACACCATCCAGCTGACCGAAACTTGTTCAGCAGCTCTCCGACAGATGCTGCCTCCAAAGCGTGGTGATCCTGGTCAGCCCATCATCCCTGTTCAATTGGAGACATGGATTGCGGATACGGTCTCTGCGATCTAGGAGCGAGCATCAACCTGATGCCATACACCATGTTTAAAAAGCTTCATGCGGGTGAGCTCGTTCCCATTCATTTCAGACTCCAGTTGGCTGATAGATCATCGATCACACCCAGAGGTATGGTTGAAAATGTAGTTGTTAGTGTGGGTAAGTTTTTCTTCCCCGCTGATTTTGTGATCCTTGACATGGATGAAGATGTTGAGGTACCTCTGATTCTTGGTAGACCTTTCCTCAGAACTGCAAAGACTGTTATTGATGTTGACAAGGGGAAGATTACCTTGAAATTTCATGATGAAGAATTAAGCTTTGATATAAATAAGATGATGCGGAAAAACACCTCTTCTCAAGCTGTTTTCTCTGCTGATTTAATTGATAATTCTTATGATCTTGATGATGACTACAGGATTATTGATTCTTTTAATTCTTTGTTTAAGTTTTCTGATACTTTAGAGCAGGTAATAAGTCGATCCATTGAGGATGACAAATACAGCTTTGAGATGGCCTCGGTCGTCCAGCAGCTAAATCAAGGGAATCATACTTTATCCTCCTCTCCTCCTGTAGAAAAGTTGGAACGATCCATCCAAAGACCCATACCTTCAATAGAGAAACCTCCTACCTTGGAACTTAAATCTCTCCTTCCCATCTTAAATATGTTTTCTTGGCAGAGGGTAACACCCTGCCTGTTATTATCTCTGCATCTTTGTCTATTTCGCAGGAAACTAGACTTCTGAGGTGCTAAAGAAACATAAAAGTGCCATGGGATGGACAGTTGCTATCAAGGGGATCAATCCAGGTTTCTGCACTCACCGGATTCATATGGAGGAGAATTACAAGGCAGTGAGACAACCCTGAGAAGGTTGAATCCAAATCTAAAGGAGGTGGTCAAGGCCGAGGTGCTAAAGCTTCTTGATGCAGGTATTATCTACCCTATTTCTGACAGCCAGTGGGTATCTCCAGTCCAGGTTGTTCCAAAGAAAGGGGGGATAGTTGCAGCGCCAAATGAGAAAGGTGAATTGGTACCCCAGAGGCAAACCACAGGTTGGAGGATGGCAATTTTTAATGAATTTATTGAGAAAAGTATTGAAGTGTTCATGGACGACTTCTCTGTCTATGGACAAAGCTTCAATGTTTGTCTGGAGCAATTAGACCTGATCTTGGCTCGTTGTGAGGATACGAACCTTGTGCTGAATTGGGAAAAGTGCCATTTCATGGTACAAGAAGGAATTGTGCTTGGGCATAAGGTATCAAGAGAAGGCCTCCAGGTGGACAAGGCCAAGATAGAGGTAATAGAAAAGCTGCCCCCACCGATTTCAGTTAAAGATGTGAGATCATTCCTTGGTCATGCAGGTTTTTACAGGTGATTTTACAGGACTTCTCAAAAATGCCAAACCCCTGTCAGATCTGCTACAGAAGGATATCAAATTTCAATTCACAGAGGAGTGCTTGACATCATTTCAGACTATCAAAGAGAAGCTCTGTTCAGCACCAATTGTGGTCCCACCGGATTGGTCTGAACCATTTGAGATCATGACGGATGCGAGTGACTATGCTGTTGGCGCCGCACTATGTCAGAAGAAAGATAAGATGCTGAGGGTAATCACTTATGCTAGCAAGACCTTAATTGATGCACAGAAAAATTATACTACTACAGAGAAGGAGTTGCTAGCTGTGGTGTTTGCTCTGGACAAGTTTCGACCATATCTGCTTGGAAGCAAGGTGATAGTCCACACAGATCATTCAGCCCTCAAGTACCTTTTTTAGAAGAATGAATCGAAACCAAGACTTCTAAGGTGGATCTTACTTCTCCAAGAATTTAATTTAGAAGTTATGGATAAAAAGGGGAAGTTGAACGGAGTTGCTGATCACCTATCCAGACTTGATATCCCTGATGATGGAATCCCAATCAACGAATTCTTTCTGATGAGACGGTGTTCAAGATTGGAAAAGTAGATAAACCCTGGTATGCTGACTTAGTTAATTATCTTGCTACTGGTTTAATTCCTCATGACTACAGCTATAACCAGAGGAAGAAATTCTTGTCAAAACCCGTCATTATATCTGGGAGGATCCATATCTGTTTAGGATCTGTGCTGATGGCTTGATGAGGCGATGTCTTCCAGACAAGGAGATCCAGAGTGTAATCGAATTCTGTCATGCTAAAGAAGCAGGTGGCCATCATGGTTATACAAGAACAGCTGCAAAGATATTAGAGTGTGGATTCTATTGGCTACTCTACATAAAGATGTTCACCATTTATGTTCCCATTGTGACTCCTGTCAGAGGATGGGAAACATCTCTAGAAAGCATGAGATGCCTCAGAAGGGTATTCTTGAGGTAGAACTTTTTGATGTTTGGGGCATTGATTTCACAGGCCCTTTTCCTATCTCATGGAAATCAATACATCCTGGTAGCTATGGATTATGTCTCCAAGTGGGTAGAAGCTATTCCATGCCACAATGCTGATTCCAAAACAGTGGTGAAATTCTTGAAGAAGCATATATTCACCAGATTCGGGGTGCCCAGGGCAATTATCAGTGATGTGGCTCTCACTTCTGCAACCGAGCCTTCGATTCCCTAATGACTAAATATGGGGTGACCCACAAGGAAGCATTACCTTACCACCCCCAAAACTAATGGTCTGGCAGAAGTGACTAATCGGAAGCTAAAATGGATCCTACAGAAGACTGTAAATGCATCAAGGAAAGATTGGTCAGTTAAGCTAGATGATGCTTTGTGGGCATACCGGACTGCTTTCAAGACTCCAATAGGTATGTCTCCTTTTAAACTTGTGTATGGAAAAGCTTGCCATCTTCCAGTCGAATTAGAGCACAAAGCTTACTGGGCATTGAAAGCCCTGAATTTTGATATGCACACTGCTGGAGAGAAAAGAAAATTTCAACTATCTGAACTCGAGGAACTCAGAGAGCAAGCCTATGACAGTTCCAAAATTTATAAGGAGCGCACAAAGAGAATCCATGATCAGATGATCCATAAGAGAGACTTCAAAGTAGGGGATCTAGTGCTGCTCTATAATTCCAGGCTGCGCCTCTTTCCTGGTAAGTTGAAATCACATTGGGCAGGTCCATTCAAAGTTGTGGGGATCACCACCTATGGTGCTTATGTGCTAGAGAATAAGACAGGAGAAGTATTCAAAGTAAATGGTGCTCGATTGAAGAAGTACCTAGGCGATACCTTTTCTCAGCCTCCAGCACCAGGTATATCCTTAATTGAAAGCTCCAATTCCATAAATTCTATCTCTTCTATCTGTATTGCAGCACCACCTCCCAAAGCATCCAAAAAGCCACGCCAGCAATGGTACTTCAAACTGAAGAAAGCTATTGCTAGCTGTTGTGGCGGCCCTCCTTGACCTTATTTGTAAAGTCTAGCCAGAGACTTTAACTCCGGGCAGCTTGGTGGGAGGCAACCCACCGGTTTGTATCTCTTCCTTGGTTTAGTTAATTATTTTCCTCTTTCATTCTTATTTAGCGAAGTGTTAATCACTGTTGTGCAAATTGAAAGAGCCATGGCTCTTATTTTACTGATGGTTTTACCTGGTTCCACTTGAGTTCTTCTGGTTTTCTAGATTCAGGTAATTCACTCTAATGCTAAACTGAACTCAAGTGTGAGGAAGAATCATGGCAATGTTCATCAAGGATCAGGGAGTCCTTTAACACTCTTGCTATTTAATTTCTGCATTCCTTGTGTTTGTTTGTTTTTGCTTGATTAATTGTGGTAATGTTTCATTTTTTATGAATGAGATATTTTAGAATAGTGATTTTTAATTTATTTTAATTAAAAAAAAAATGTCTTTCACGTGTCCGGCTGAACTTAGCCGGACACAAATCCGGTCACAAAAATCCAATACACGTCCGGATCCGGTCTACATCCGGACAAGACTCAAAGCGCGTCCCCGAGTTTTAATTTTCTTTCCTGTTTCCCCTATTTTCGTTTTTCCTCACGGTCGTCTTCCTTCTCCATTTTCGCCCCAACCAAACACACCACAAAACACCACCATCGCCGCCCAGCACCATCGACGCCGCCGACCACAAGACCGCCGCGCAACTCCGACCACCCAAGCACCGCCAGTCGCCCACCTTCCCCTCTCTGCTCCTGTTTTCGAAAAAACCCATCCAAAACCAGGTTTTTGTTCGATTTTGCATTTCATTCCTTCAATTTGCAGTAATTTCGGTAGTTCTAGAGTGTATTCCTGTCGAATTGTGGTTGAGATGCGAAACAATTAGGTTTTCTGCGGAAATAATGTGAATCTGGGTTGAGTTTTTGTGGAAATTGGAAACTGGAGTTCGCGGTGCGATTTTTTTAGGTTTCTGGTCGTGTCCGGACTGCGTCCGGCTAGGAAGACCCGGACGTAGGTCCGGACATGTGTAAATTTCCCGAATTTTTGTGCAATTGTTTCTGGGTGATTGTTGTCCTGTTTAATGTTATAGTGTGCAATGTTTTGCTGTTTTAATGCCTTGTTCCGTGAATAAACTGTGTGAACGAATATGTTCAAATAGAACTTGCTGCTCGATTGGTTGCGGGTTTTGGTGTGGCTGTTAATTCTGTTTACTTACTGCCTGTGTTTTGTCTGATAGATGGCTCGCACTAGAGGTGGTCCTGCACGCAGAGGGTCCTCTTCGAGGAACCCACGCCCTGACGACGAGCCGGAGCCGGCCGAGTCACCACTACGAGAGGATGGTTTCAGATCAGCTACCACCAGGGCTTGGTACGAGAGGGGTGGAGCCTTCGTCATCGAGAGACGTATCACTGACGAGGCAGCAGCTGCGGCTGGGCTTACAGCTATCTTCGAGAGTCTCGGGGCCACCAGCATATTGCGCATGGGCGAGGGAGTGTTCTCTCCAGAGCTGGTACATGAGTTTTACGCCAATGCTGTGGCGTCAGACACGACACACAGCATCACTTCCTACGTACAGCAGTTTGAGGTGGAGGTAACCCCTGAGTCTTTTTTCTGGGATTTTACTTCTCCCGGATAACCCGGACACACATAGAGATATTTCAGAGGATGGACTTAGGGAGAGTAAGACTAGGTGGTTAAGCAAGGTCGGGAGTACTACTCGCCGACGGGGTAAGGAGCATAAGACTGTACTCCCGTATGCCATTCTTCCTTCCCTTCAGCAGAGGACCCTAGCAGAGATCCTCAGTCATCAGATCCGGCCTCAGGCTGGGAATGATGCTTCTGACGAGGATTGTGTCCTCCTAGACTACCTCATAGCCTCACCACATCCAGCAGCCCAGCAGATGTCGTTAGCCTACGTCATGTTCAGACAGCTGCATAAGGTGGTGACATATCTGTGGACGAAGAAGAAGAAGATCACACCTATCTTTCCTATCTTCATCCAGCATCTTCTTATCTCTACCCTCCCCCATGACATCTTCACTGACATGCGTATGAGGGAGGGTGAGACACCCATCTCCCTTACGACCTTCAGGAGATGGGACTTCTTACGCCTAGATGACGGCAGCTGGGTGAAGGGCAGCTCAGGCCTAGGATCTACGGGTACATCTGCGAGCTCCAGCTCCACACCGGCCACTGCTACCATGGCGCCCCCCACGGTCCCAGTGATGAGCATCCCACCTGAGATGCAGACTCTGATGGACTCCATTCTCCAGCAGCAGCAGAGGATGGAGCAGAGATTCGGGGGTATGGAGCAGCAGTTTGGTTCTGTACAGCAGCAGGTAGGAGAGGTCCAACAGCGCCAGGTGCGCATGGAGGGACATATCGATGACATCCGCCAGACACAGGGCCGCCTCCAGGCAGAGCAGACCTCCATCGCTGAGCACTTAGAGCGCAGTGATGGTTTACACCGAGAGGCTGCTAGGTTCATGGCAGATGCATCCACTCAGCAGGCCCAGAACTACCAGCTCATGCAGATGCTCATTGCCCAGTTGGGAGCAGGACAGCCACCACCACCACCACCACCGCCTCAGTGATAGCCACTCTATTCTTTACTGCTTTCTTTTATTTTGTTATTTTTCTGTATTTTTTTCTTTTCTTTTTCTTTGACTTATTTTTCTTTTGTTTGTTCAGACTAACGGGAACATGGGACTCCTAATGTGTTCTAACATCATTTGGCACCCTTAAACCTTCATACAACATCCATAAAACTCATTTTATAACTCCTTAAACACTTACTCTCTTCTTACCAAAATTCCTAACACTTATATTGTTTTTTCCTTAAGATTTCTAAGTGGTATTTTACCTATAATGACCACTATACCAAGGTGTTTCCTCTACACCTTAACATCTCCCCTAACTCACCTTAATACATGTTTTCTTCCCAAGTAAAGCCTTTGTTCACCTTTCACACTTCTAGTTCATCAAAACCATTTAAAACACTTAGAACTTCTTACACATTTTCCCAAATTTGGCCATAGCTTCTCTAGTATATACTCACATCCAAACACTTAGGTTTTTACCTTATTTCACCAGTGTTTAAAATTCTAAATTGCTAAATTTCTTGTTTCTCTGAGCAGTGCAGCGTTCTAAAATGATTACTTTACATGTCACCTCTACTGCGAAATAAATGGCTATAAGTACAGGAAATGGAACCACACTACTTGCGAATGTCTGCTAAGCTTAAACTATGGGGAGTATTCTTTCTCTAAATATGACTCATTCGATTCCAATATTCTCTGTAGTTCGAGTTGATGCACCTTATTTTGTGGTTGTACTTGCCAGTGAAAATTTAGCAACTCTTAATCCGCACACAACGTATACTGTCTGTGACTCGTAAGGAATCTCTCGACCCCTGCCAAACTTCAAGTGTGAGGAAGAACATCTTCCTCAATCCATAACACCAGGGGAGTCTCAGTTCATAATTTCACTTATTTGATGTTCCACATTTGTTGTGTTGAGGGTTAATTATGGCATATGCATCTATTATGAGTATAGCATGTTTTGAAAGCTCTTTTCTCTGTTTTTCTTCTTTGACCAATGAGGACATTGCTCATCTTAAGTGTGAGGAAGGAGAGACCTTTCCCTGAAAACATGCTAATTGTTCTTTAATGCCACACTTGCTTTTTGCTTCTCTAATACCTGTGCACACCGAGTGATGTTAAACCAAAGTGAAAACCGTAGGAATCTTTTTGCTTGATGGGGTTTGTATAAAAATAGTTTTATTTAAAAATACTCTCTTTGCACTAAAAATCTGGTAGATTGGCTAATTGTGGAAACCAGATTATTTTAGCTTGGGATTTTGGAAATGAAGTGAATGTTTGGAATGAAAAAGGTAAGGCAAGGTACTCCACTGATCAAAATTTTTTTTCCTAACAATAGCAGGCCTCGTCTATCCGGTTATTAAGTCTTAAGGGTGCCTTATCACCTATCTACCTAAGGTCTCGTGATCTGGGATAGTTGGCCCAACACCGTTACATGGATAGAGAGAAAAGTCTGGGTTACGGAAAAACTCTGCAATTCACAATATTTCGTTTGTTTTATAATTCTTGGAAGAATAATGTTTTTGCATGTGAAAGAAAAATTCATTGCTGTTTAATTTTTGTTTTTGATCACGAGTACGTGGTGTTGAAAGGTATTGTGGAATAAGGCATTACTTCACACCCCTTGTCATCCAAAGGTTAGAGGAATGAAAATGGTGGAAAGTCCCAAGCTAAGTTAACTTGTTTTCTACAATCTAGTTTCTCTATGCTTTTACAAAAATTGTTCCTGCTTCACTGTTTGTGAAAACCTACCTCAGAGAGCGAGATTATTCTTTCATTTATCACTTGGTTTGATTTTGCCCTGCACTTGTTTCAAATTTGAGATTATTTGAAGGTTTTAGAGATATTCTTATTCTTATTTTGCTTGAGGACAAGCAAAAGCTTAAGTGTGAGGAAGTTGATAAGTGTGAAACATATAGGCTTTTTAGGGTTTAAATACCTTATAATTTGTAACAATTCAGGCAATGTTTCCCACTTATTATGTGTTTTTCCTAAGATTGATGTTTTGATAAGAACTGATGTGTTATATATGTTAAATGCATGAAAAACCCAGGAAATAAAGATTATACATGGTAAGGATTACAACACAACAAACGGGGAACAAATCAGGAGAAGAGACAAAAACTGGTCTTGTCCGGATCAGTTTGGCCGGACACAAAGCCGGACATCTCTTGTCCGGATCTGATTGAGCCGGACGTAATCCGGACATGACTAGAATTCCAGATCCGAGAGTTCGCGTTTCAGATCTAAAACTCTGTGTCACGTCCGGATCCGGACACGATCCGGACGTCACACTTTCGGCGAATTATTAGACGGCGCATTAACAAGACAGGCGAGCGGCGCATTTATTAACTACGCTCCATCCTCAAATCAAGGCGTCAATCAGTTACCCACTCACCCTGTTTACCAAACTTCCACCAATACATGTCTGAATCCTATTCCTATATAAACCATCTCCTGCCTTCATTTCAAATCGCACCAGACTTCTGAGTCTACTCCTCATCTCTCCCTCTCTGCATATCCTCTCATTCACCCCATCACCATTCATCAAATTCCCTCCGTAAAACTGCATCGTTCACTCACAAAATCCATAATCATTCCCTCAAAAACCTCCGTAATCTCCATCGGTCATTCACACACATATCCCGTATCCATACACATCATTTAGCCACGTCCTACCCTTGTCCGGATCCGGACACACTCACTCCACCCACGTCCGGATCACGTCCGCCCCGGCTCAGCCGGACACCCTCATTTTACACACGTCCGGATCACGTCCGACCCTGTTGATCCGGACACCTCACAAACCTCACCAAAACTTCCACTTTCGCCCCATTTCACCCAGTCCACTCCATTATTACCGAGATCAACCTTCAAGCTAGCACGGTGCAAGGACAAACGACGGAGCGAGCAAGAGGATCTTCGTAACAGATGAATTCTTCTAACTCTCTCTCATTTATGATTATAATTGCTATGTCTAGCTAAGAGGATATACTCTAGGGGAAGGGATATTGTAATTAGCTAAACTCTGCATTATGTTACTGCTTATTTGAGACAATTTGGATTGTTCAGGTTAATGCTTTTAAGTGCTTTTAATAAACGTTGCTAAGTTATTATAAGCCCTCGAATCATGTTATGATCAGATAAGGTGATTAGCATTGACGGTCCTATTAACCTGTTACCTGTGACAATTGCAATCGGATAGATCACATTAGTCACTAGGAGCTTTAGTCCGGATTGAACCAACCAGACTAGTAATTCTGTGCATTAAAGCCACCTAGATATACTTGCTAGGTCTAGACTAGAACTACATGCCCTGTCTAGATGAGCTATCTGGAATTAAGACTTAATACAGAATAGATAATTGAGAATTACAAGCCGATCCAAGTCTCCACTTAAGCAGTAGAATATGCAGAACCTAGCTAGTGAAACAACTCCCTGAACCTAGAGTACCGTTCACACTCCCAAGACTATCACTTTACTTTATCTGCTATTTACTTTCTTGTTATCTATTTGTGAAACCCAAAATCAAAACAAAACCCCCTTTTTGAGTTAACCATTACCTAGGGCTAGACTTACTTATCGAGTCCCGTGGATTGACACCCCGGTCGCTTCTTTAATTACTATACTATTTCGACCGGGATTTTTGCAACCTGACGATCTTTTGAATTATTGAATTCTAGGACTATTTCTTAGTTTTTAATACACCAAATAAATCGTTTGCAGATATACTGGAGGGAAGACAAAGATCTTGATTCTTGCAAGTTTTGTCACGAACCAAGGTACAAACCAGTGGCTGATGGTTCTAAACGAAGGAAAACAAAGATCCCAAGAAAGAAAATGCATTACTTCCCCATCATACCAAGACTTCAAAGACTGTACGCTTCTCTGGCAACAACAAGTGAAATGCGTTGGCATGCTGAGCACACAATGGAGGATGGCAAGATGTGTCATCCATCTGACTCTAGAGCATGGAAACATTTTGATGAGAACAATCCTGAATTTGCTAAAGAAGTTAGAAATGTGCGCCTTGGCCTGTACACTTACGGATTTCAGCCATTTGGGCCATCTGGGCGACCATATTCATTGTGGCCTGTCATCCTGACTCCTTACAATCTACCACCTGGGATGTGCATGAAAGATGAATTCTTCTTCTTAACATGCTTGGTGCCTGGACCGAAAAATCGAAAAGGGCGGATAGATGTGTATCTGCAGCCTCTTATTGCAGAGCTACAACAATTATGGGGTGAAGGAGTTTACGATGTTTCTAAGAAACAAAATTTCACAATGAGAGCTGCGTTGATGCGGACAATCAGTGATTTTCCAGCATACGCAATGCTTTCTAGATGGAGCACAGCTGGAAGATTAGCATGTCCACACTGCATGGATGCAAGTGATGCTTTCACCCTTCGCTGCAGTCGGAAACAATCCTGGTTTGACAATAGTAGGAAATTTTTACGACCAAGACACAAGTTTCACTATGACACTACTTCATTCAGGAAAGGTAAAAAAGTTTTGGGTAGAGCACCACGTGGTGGACCGGTGATGAGATATTGGCAGAAATAGACCAGTTAGGTCTTAAGAAAGTGACTGAAGTTGGCTCTGACGAAACAAATGCTGCCATTGCTAGGAACTGTGGGTGGAGTAAGAAGAGTATTTTTGGGATCTACCGTACTGGAGTAAGTTGTTAATCCGACACAACTTGGATGTGATGCATATTGAGAAAAATTGTTTTGACAACATATTCAACATTGTACTCAATGTTAAACATAAGACAAAGGATCATGAAAAATCATGTCAAGAACTCAATGACTACTGTGAGCGTCCTGAGTTAGCATTTGATGGAAGGAGTAAGAGATATCCAAAGGCATCTTATGTATTGGACTGGCAACAGAAGGACATTTTTTGTGAATGGGTTAAAAATATAAAGTTCCCAGGGTATGCCTCTAATGTTGGTAGATGTGTTGACATGACGAGTAGGAGAGTATTCGGGATGAAGAGTCATGATTGTCACGTATTTATGCACCGACTCATGCCTATAGCCTTTCGTCATCTTCTCCCTCGAGCGGTGTGGGAGGCAATCACCGAGTTGTGTCTTCACTTCAAAGAGTTGACTGCAACATCGTTGTACGAAACAAATCTACAACAAATGAAAGATAATATTCCACTCATTCTTTGCAAATTGGAGATGATATTTCCTCCGGGCTTTTTTGACACAATGGAGCATCTTCCAATCCACTTGGATTACGAGGCTAGTCTAGCTGGACCTGTGCAATACAGATGGATGTACCCCTTTGAGAGGTAAGCCACGTATTTTGTTGATAACTGATTCAGTCAGTGTTAATAGATGAGTTCATTCATTATTCTTACGGTATATGAATATGAATGTTGTAGATACATGGGCAAGTTGAAAAGGAAAGTCAAAAACAGAAACCACGTTGAAGGATCAATATGCAATGGTTATCTTCTCGAGGAGATTACTAAATTCAGCACCTTCTATTTTGGTGATGGTGAACCCTCTTATCACTATATAGTGGGCAGGAATGAAGTTGACATTGATGAAGTAGATGATGACCCTGATAGGATCTCTATCTTTAAAACAAGCGAAAGACTAATTGGGAAAGCTACTTCGGTTTATCTAACACCGAAAGACTTAGCTGCTGCCCAGACATATGTGTTGTTGAACACTCTGGAACTCGAGCCTTATGTGGAGTAAGAATACAAATGCTAATTTTTCTATAAAAGTTAAACTCAAAGAACATATATGTTGACCGTATCTGTTCGCTTGTGTTTCACAGAAAGTTTATCGATGAACTGCAAGAGCAAAATCCTTCAATCGATGATGTTGCTATTAACAGAAAGTTGGAGAAAGAATTTAGTGCGTGGTTCAATTCATATGTAAGCTACATATTAGAACTTCATGAATTTGAAAATACAACTATGTCATCACCTTAGCTAGTTTGTGACATGATTTTTCTTGTTTGTTGTCCTAAACAGTCAAACAATGACACAATCCCCAATCATTTCATACGGAGTTTGGCACAAGGACCGCTAAATGTGGCAAAATCATATTCCGGTTGTTTTGTGAATGGGTTCAAATTTCTTACAAGAGCGCATGAAGTGGGTCGTTCAACAGTAAATAGTGGAGTATGCGTATCCGCTGCTGGTGAATCGAGCACAGAATATGATTATTATGGAATGTTGGACGATATTATTGAGTTAGAGTACCCGGCGTACCCTATGAAGAAGGTGATCATATTCAAGTGTTCGTGGTTCGACAACTCAAAGGATGGTTGTGTTATTCACCCAATATATAAAATAGCCGACATCAAACATACAAGGAGGATAAAGAATTATGAACCGTTTATATTGGCGGAACAAGCGAGACAAATATATTACTGCTCGTACCCTTCTAAAAAGAAGGATGTTCAAGCATGGTGGTCTGTCTGTAAAATTAAAGCAAGAAGCATATTAGACATGCCCGATTCAGTTTCAAATGAAGAAGAGGCACAACCACTTCAAGAAGAAGGAGTTGAGGGGCCTGATGTATCTACTTTTATCCCTAATGAAGAGGATGTACCTATTGAATTGGTAGACACGATTGATTCTGTTGCAGAGGATTTAGAAAGTGGTGACCTAGAGGGGGACGAGGTTGGAGATGCTGAAGAAGTGGAAGATGAATTAGAAGAAGATTTGGAAGAGAATGATTATGATGATGATTATGATGATGATTATGATTCTGAATGACAAATGTAAATTAACTCGTAGATAGTTATTGTTTATGAATATTATAACATTGTTTGATTATATCTAATTCATTTTATATGTATGCAGATATGGCTGGTTCGGGTGTGGTCAAACGCCTCTTCCCCAAAAAGAAAGAAGAAGAGTAAGAATGTTGGTGATCGTGCGGAGTCATCAGTGGCAGCTGCTGATGGTGGTACTGAGCAACAGCAGCAGGAGGCACCCTTGACTGTTCCTCAGGAGCAGCAAGAGGCTTGTCAGATACCACCATCTAGTGGTACGTCTAACGGTACCATCAGCACACCAGATGATACTCCCGCTGGTAGGGATTCCTTGGAGACCACCCCACACACATCTACAGATATGCATGTGGAGAGTGGAAGTGCAAGTGGAAGTGCGAGTGCCTCAACTTCTGACCCTCGTATTCTGATTACCTTTTCTGAATCTGGGTATGTGAAATAATCTTTGTTCTTGTGTTATGCAATGTGAATTAATTATGTAGTTGATTTATTTTTTTTTCTAATTAATCACTCTTTTGCTATCATACAAGTGGTATGAGACCAAGTAATGAAGTGACTCGAGTCTTCTGACAAATATTCGATAGGAAGTGGTTTCCTGAGGGTCATTCGTGGAAGGGACTGTTGGAGGAGCAAAAGCGGTTTTATTTTGAGGAGTTTAGGGTAATAAAGTCATGGCTCAATAACTTGATATTTTTTATATTTTTTTGTTTTGATATATAGTTGACATTGTGTTATTTATATTGTGAACTGCAGAAGAAATTTCGATGGGATCCCTCATTTGAAAGTATTGTGTATGACAAGTTTTGCCGAAAGGGTGCCCGACGCTACGGAGAAGTGTTGTACGAGATCAGGACTGAACATAAAGTTCGACCGTCACTTGATCAAGAGATCTTGAGAGCGTGGGAGCAAGTGTGGAACTCTCCCCAGTTTCGACGCATATGAGAGGTGAACTCCAACAACAGACGTACGGAGTTCGAACCAGGAGCTGGAATGTCAACCCATTGTGGCGGTTCACGCTCTTACCCTGATCATAAGGAGAAACTGGTACGTATATTTTAATAAAATGCATGGGGTCGGATCTAGGTACCCCTTTTTACTAGAATTTTGATTTCTAATGCATGGGGTCGGAGCTAGGTACCCCTTTTTTACTAGTATTTTTATATGCAATGCATGGGGTCGGAGCTAGGTACCCCTTTTTTTACTAGAATTTTTATATGCAATGCATGGGGTCGGAGCTAGGTACCCCTTTTTTACTAGAATTTTCTTTCTAATGCATGGGGTCGGAGCTAGGTACCCCTTTTTACTAGAATTTTTATATGCAATGCATGGGGTCAGTGCTAGGTACCCCTTTTTACTAGAATTTTGATTACTAATGCATGAGGTCGGAGCTAGGTACCCCTTTTTACTAAAATTTTGATTTTCAATACATGGGTCCAAGCTAGGTATACATTTTCAATTGATGTTTCACATACCCTATCAAGTAAATAAAACTGACTAAACAAACAACTATAACTAGAATCATTTCGAATCCATTTTCTAATTACTCAAAGCAAATTAAGTGAGCTAGAACAAACCCAAATCAAAGAACACCTCCCTTTGCATATGCTTATTTTTTATGCTAAGTTTTGACTATAAATAATGCTATAGATATATTACTAGTACCCCTTATCGATTTTTGTTTGTACATGATGACTAGACTTGCCCAAACAAATTTCAGTTAAAAGCCATTTTTCGAACGTGACTGTCAACATCAATCAAGTTGAAATAATCGAACTTATATGTAACACCCCTACCATTAATACAATACTTACCGTCCAATCTCCTTACATACCAGATACACGCAGCGGATATATTCTTACATACATTGGGTGATACAATGCCGTTAGTCACCCACGTGACTAACAAGGCCACTACTTCTACTTACAGCATCGGTCTGATGGACCGGAATATCCGAGTACTACACACTTATCATACCTACTCCAATTACCGAATCAAATACACAACATCCCATTCATTACAATACTCAAGTTCAATACCATACAATCTACATACCGAGTTACTAAGTCCTTATACAAGTGTAATACCTCTTCCAAATTCATACATACTCTCTAAGAGTCTACTCACTACCCATTTCTCACAACTACTTACTTCAATTACAAGGGTGTGCCGCCGGTCTCTCACCTTGGCCACATCCGCTTCGGGTACCTGCACACTAAAAAATGTCCCCCGAAGGGGTCAGCTTTCGCCGAGCATGATAACCGCATACCCCGCGTACTAGTGAGGGTACGCCGACCACTTGGTCGTATACATGCGGTTCATTTATTCACACAACATGCATACATGCTTTCATACTCAATACTACATTACTTCACAAGGCATACATACACACATACATTTCATTCATTCAAGGTACACAATACAATCATCCAATACTTACTTACCTTTTCCAATACACATACGCATACACAACATACAATCTTGTTAGCTTCATTGGTCCACCCGGGTTAATCGGGTGGAGATTACTCTTTTACTCATTACTCATACATGCATACTCTATACTCATACTTACTTACGGATCCATACTTACTTACTCTTACTCTTACTCAAGTTAAGTCGTCGGGACCTCCGGCCCTGGGGACTACACCGTCCCACCTCCGGGATTTACTTGACTCACTAATCCGGGATGCTACCCATTTAAGGGATTTGGGCCGCGGACCAGTTTAAGAGTCAGGAATTGCAGCCAACCTCTTGTGACTCCGCATCCTCACGCGTGGCCGAAGCTATATCGGACTTGTACTCATTCCAATTTACTCACTTAAGTTAGGAGTTAGCTAGTTAGGAATTAGCACAAGTCAACATTCAAGCCACAATATACAATACCCATATACACATACATACGATGCATACAATATACAAGTACACTACAAATCAATACACATCATCATCATTCATATTTTCATGAATTATACAAACTAGTGTTCAAGACAAATATCAAGAACAATAAACAAGCACAAGTAAGTGCAATATAGTCCGATTCGTGCATTTATCTTATTAGGGTCAAATAAGCACACAAATCGGGGTAACCAGATTAGGATACAGGGCATGAAGAAATCATACCTTTCACCGTTGTACTTGTATCCCAACGTTCCTCCGGTGTTCACAAATCAAATCCTATGATATACATACAATCGATTAATCTAACTATCATTACTAACTTGATTACTCTGTTTCCTAACTCATATTTACTAAGTCCTTACTTTCCTATACTTACATTTTATTTACTTACTTTTGATTACTTACAATTGGTTGCTTACCTACATATGCATGTACGTATGTATAGGTGGGTATATATACATATATATATATATACTAGTTACATTCATCTAGTCTTTTTTTTTTTTTTGTAAGTTATGGGTCGACCGACCCACCGACCGACCCAACCCTGGGTCGGTCCATTCCAGTAAGTTTCGTTCTCTGAAATTTCTCCCGACCGACCCAGAACTATTCCGACCGACCCATACGCTCCTGGGTCGGTCCATTGCCGAGAGTTTCGGGTCTGTGTCCAAGTTCCGACCGACCCACCGACCGACCCACCTCTGGGTCGGTCGAAGTGCGAAACTTCGACAACAGAAAATTCGAGCCCGACCGACCCACGTCCGACCCCGCTCCTGGTCGGTCCATTCCCGAAAGGTTTTTACTTGATTCTTAAGCTCCGACCGACCCACGGTCCGACCCAGACTCTGGGTCGGTCGGTAGCAGAATGTTGCTACAAACCTTATTTTTCATTTCTTTTCTTACCCTTTCTTCCCCAATCTTCCTACATGTAATCCCACATGATACAATGCCATTTAGGCTTCCTAAAATACCTTATTTCATCCACCAAATCCATCATTAAATCCATGAGACAATTTACACAATTTCCTCACTTCCTTTCAACACCTACAACAGTTTTTCATTCTCTAATGCTACAGATTTTTCTACAACTCCTACCATTCAATATTTCCTCCACCAATGTTACTCCTAGCATCCCAAATACATTTCCAAGTCATTACATTACCTACACCCAAGTCCAACACTCTTCTTACCAATTCTTGCACACTAATCTCTCCTATCTTCTCCAACTCATTTCTATATACTTTGTTACAGATTTTGCACTTATTACTTCTCATACTACTACCACCATACCATGGTCACTAAACATCTCTACTATCCTCAATACATACCTTGGTTCTCCCATTCACCAAGTCATCCACAAGTGCACATATTCTTACCAAAATTTTGCCATAGTTCATCTACTTTTCTTACTTGGCCCCACATACCAATTCTCACCAATTTCATTCCTAATCTAGCCACACCCTTACAAGGGTCCTACCAGCAATCAATACAAATATAAATCCATCCCAATACACCAATACTCCATCAAACATCAATACCAATACTCATACACAACCATTTGGCTCCAAGGCCTACAATTCACATACTAATGCACAAATACTCAAACTTACTCTCAATACTCAAAACTTCATAAACTTCAATACTAATACATTAGTTTGGTTTTTTTATTCGTTTACTCATTCCATTACTCTAATGCACTATAATTTAACATGAGTGAGGAGCTCTTACCTTGAGCTTTTATTTCCTTCCATTGTTTTTCAATTCTCCTCTTCTTTCTCCATTGCCCAAATCGGCCATGTGGGGAATGGAGTTGCCAAACTCCATTCCCATCACCCAATGCACAAAGCAACTATAATTAATATACTAACCCTTAATTTAATGCTAGTTCATTGAGATGTTTTAAGCAAATTTCTAGGGTTTACCTTTTGAAGCTTTTAGGAGGGGTTTTAGCCCTTGGTTCAAGAAGGTGAATCCACCACCATTGCAAGGTTGATATTATGCTCAAAAGAGAGAGAGAAAATGGAGTGTTACAATGGGGTAAAAATCGGTTGTGAAGAAGAATGAAGAGAACATGAGTTTTTCATGTAGATTTTTACCTTGTTGGAAAGAGGAGACTCCAAGCTCCCTAATGGTGTGCTTTTCTCTTCAAATGGGGAAAACCCATGGAGATGAAACTCATCCTTTTCGAATTTTGAAAAGAGGGAAATGTAGAGGAGAATGAGGGGAGTTCAAATATGTAATTTATTTTCGATTTGGAGCTTACATGGAGGTAGAGCATGAGGTTGAAGATGAAGTTGCCATTGGAGGCTTGTGGAGCTCCATGAAATCGCCCAACCAGAGAGAGAGGAGGGAGTCGAGAGAGGAGGAGAGAGGAGATGAGTGAGTGTGAGTGAGGTGGAGTGAGGTGAGGGGAGGGAAATAAAGTAATGTTTACTTTATTGCTTTTTGCTTTTGGCTCTCTTATTTAATTAGCTAGTTACATGTGTGTGTGTGAGGGGTTATTTAGCTAGTAAAAACCGGCCCCCATTAGTATACTAGCTGGAGCGTTTTTCGTCTTTTACAGAAAACGCTCGTTATTTTACCCGGTTTAGGTACTATTCACTAACCGGGCCCGTTTTCCGGAATTTCCTCGTTTAATTAATTTTATTGACTATTAAGCTCCCATAGATGCTTAATAATTATTATTTAATGATTTATAATTTTTACGGGTCTGTTTGACCACTTAAAGTCACGTTTTCGGGTTTCCTCGAAAACGTGCTCTAAAGTTCTATTAGCGTTTTAATACTTTATTTGGATCCGTTTTCTTCGGGAGTTGTTCCCATATATTATTTAGGTCTTATTAAACCTTTAGAATCCATATAATACGCTAACCGAGGTCTCATACCTCCTATGGTTATTTAACGCTTATTTAGCGTTTTTCTGCTTTTAAGCGTTTATTTATTTCTTTTGATTTATTTTCCTTACTAATATTATTAGGTACCATTAGGCCCTTAATTACGTATTAGATAATTTTAATCCCTATATTTAAGTTCGGGGTATTTCAATCTACCCCCCTTAAGAACTTTGTCCTCAAAGTTGTTCGAGGTTATGGGATTACTATACTTACTCCTTATACTTGTCTAGTGCCAAAGTCATACATCCTTCCTCCTTACAATTCCAAATCCATCCCTCAAGGTTCCTACCTACCGTACATACCAATGTACAATACTACTCCAATCCACATTCTACCAATCATCCGTTCCTCATTACAAGGTTCATACATACATACAGTGCAAAGCTATCCCAAAGCATGCAATACACTTACAATCCCTCAGGCACCAAGCGTCTCGACACAGGACTCCTCTATGTCCCGCTGCCTTGGAATAATACAACATACTACCTTACTATTTCCTTCGATAACACTTCTAGTAGGTTCTCATTCTCCATACTAAAGAAATTCTTTCACCACTACTAATTAAAATTTCTAAAACATACAACTCCAAATTCCAATTTATATTCATTACTTCTATCCTAAGTGTGATTCTTGTGACCACTTAAGGGGAGCTTCAAGAATCATTCGACCCTGATGTGATCAGCATCAGTGTTGAACTATCTTTCCACCCCAATTTGTGTTCGGTTTCCCTTGATCTGATCAGGATCAAGTTCGACTTCCCACATCAGTTTCAAACAGTCAAATATTTTAATGTTTTCATTTTCTATCTTTTTGCCCTTTCTAGTCATGATACATTCATACATCTCCAAAGGATGGAATCAATCCATCAATCATCCTCACTCTACTTCCCAAATGCTTTACTCCGTGGTTCAATACCTAAATGCTCACTTCCTCAGCCTTCACTGCTTTCATCCATCACTCTCCAATATTCTAACTAAGGACTACAGTACTTATGAAATTCAATCGTGTTCAATTTACTTCCAATAACTTACTTACAATACACTACTCCTAGAATTCATTCATCTACTATTCTTATTTACTTCGTACTACTTCTTCAAGGGCTGCAATACTTGTGGAGCTCCGTCCACTACTCGTTACTCTTTACTTACTAATACCTTACGCTGGTGTTACAAGATGGGTACATTCCTGCTATGGTATTTGCATATTTAATGTCTAGTTACCATAGTTACAATATGAATGAGTACTTATGTTTATTTAACATAGTATCAATCATCAATTTGATTCTCATTTGTGCTATGCACATTATGGTTTATGTGTTTTATTCACAAAGCTTACATTAAGCGGTTTTCGCTCTACCCCCCCCCTTAAAGGGATTACGCCCACGTAATCTACCATATGTTATTATTATTAAACATTGGTTACTAAGTTCGGGCACTCTGAAGCGTTTTAGCTTCCTTACGGTTTATTACATCACATACCCTTTGCAAAGGGTCCTAATCGTGACATTGGTTTAGTCTTTACACCGAGGATTCCTATATGAGTTTATTTAACTCATAATTAGTTCGTTCTAGCCTATTAGGCTTCAAGGCATTAATAGCCCTTCTACTATACTTACTAGGTATATTATCTCCTAGCTAGGGCCCACTAGCTTCTGCTGCGCGACCCTGATAACTTGGGTTATTCACCCTTCTTGTTATCCTTAATGTGCTATACATAACCTTTTATCCGTGTCTATTATGGGAATAAGGTTTACTAAACAATTCGGTATTCTTTTACCGTGTTCGAACTCGATGAGTTTTAGGTTGTAACCAGCTCTCTGGTAATCTACTGCACCTGCTATTCGTGCTCCCACGATTATTTACTAAGTTCCTCCGACTTATTGTCGGGCGAGGTTAAGCCACTACTTGTCGTAGTGCTTCCTCTGTTGTCAATAGTTCTGATCATACAGTTCTTCTGGTTCAGTACAAGTGTCTTTACTTGTATGACCTTGCCTTTTTATGCATCGGTCCTAGTGACTTTTAAGTCTCTTTCACCCTTTTATTCCAATGGAATTCACACTTGTGATTGTTAGTGTGTTTACACTCTTCGTGCTTCTTTGGCCTTAGGCCGCACGGTTTGTTGCTAAGCTTCAACTGGCTATGCCATGTTTGGTGAAAAGGAGGTTTACTACGGTTTACATTCCATATCCCTAACCATCCCATTAGATCATTAACTGCGCAAGTGCAATACCAAAACACTCAGTCATACAGAGTGCAGAGGCGTAAACGCTTGACAGTAAGTCACTTATGTGATAGAAAAGATATTTCTGCCTGTCTTCCATACTTATACTCCGTGTCGTTATCTAACTACTTCCCATAGCGGTCGCTTGTTGCGCACCGTATTCTTACTCATTGTACAACATTGTTCTTACTGTTTCTGTTATTGTGATAGTTTTCTCTTTACTCATTGCCATTGTCATTAGCACCATTTCCTTATGGTGTAAGTACACTAGGAGTTTCCCAGTTCATATGTATGATGATTGTTGTTGCATACCGTAATGGTATTATCTTCCCATTGTGGAGATGCCTTATCTCAACTCGGGTTTCATGTGTAGGTTAGCTTACCTCTCATTATTTGCTCATTTACGATACCATTTTACCAAGTGTCTTGGTTGACAAAGGGTGAAGTGATTTATCGGGTTACAAGCTCTCTTGAGCGTTGATCCTTCATGGTGTGCAATGTGCACTCACATTGATTGTTTTGACAATGACTGTCCTCTCTAAGCTGAGCATTGGTTACAGGCTCTAGCTGTGTAGTTTTATTCTTGTATGTACGTCACCGGGACATCCCAAGAAATTTCCAGGGTTTCTGGTCCCGTTCTCCAATTGGAGGGTATTTTATCACTGACAAATGAAGGTTTTTGTTGAGGGGTATGCTTCCGCTCATAAGTCTCGTGACGAGGTTTACCATGTTGGTGTTTATACAGTGGTTCACACATGCTTAGGTGCATGTGAAGTATACTTGCTCCTTTAAGTCGTGATAGTTTGGATATCTCATTTCCTTATTCCATTGCCCCTTGGCAATATCTATTGCGTAGGCTTTATTGTTATATAGATGGAAGCCTTTACTAAGGGTTCACATCACCACTGCATTGGTGGTCTTCAGTTAACGAGGGTACCTTCCCTTGGGTTTCTCGTAGTGTCCAAATGTGGTCTAGGCCAATGTTGGCATTATCCTGATTCTTATGCCTCTGTGTTATTAGCTACAGTAGGCATGAAGGGTAGTTAAAAGCTTGTCAACTGTATACTAGGCTGGTGCTCTAGTGACAGTGACTCTGAGATGGCCATTACTCCAAGCCACTCAGGATGTTGGGTTTGAACTGATGGTCCAGTTGTTGATTTCTTGTCGTATGAGGTAATATCTCTTGCAAGTCTTGCCACCAAATGGTGTGGGTTATGCAACCATTGAGGTTTACCTGACATGGTTGGTTGATGGCTTTTAAGCCGTGTTGCTGCGAGCTATGCTCTTTGCAAGCTGCTTATATCTGTTTTCACTCCTTGTGTACCCATTGGTTGGAGGTATTACTGGGCTCCATGGTAAGTCGTGCCATCACGCTTCCGTTCATAGGAGGCCCTTTCTAGCATTCTGATGTTAATCAGTGCCTTTTGGTAATTTAGGGTATTTCTTGTTAAGCGAAATCCCTTCGGTGTCTTAACCGAGTGTTCGTTGTAGCTTTCGTGGTCTGATTATGACGCTTCGTTTGATTGTTGTTAATTCCGACAACCTTCAAGGTTTGCTCCTTGGGTGTTGTTAGGTTACGCCATTACATCCGGCTGATAACTATACCGCCTTGTGGTATTGCATTTTGAGTTATCCCCTTGTGGGTTATAGCGTCTCCCGTTCTTGGGTAGACTGTTTATGCTCCTCCTAGTGTTTAGACTAGGCTTAAGATCCTGTCCAACGATGGATTATACTTTATGGTAATCTTGTGACTGCTCTCGGGAACTCTGTCCCGTTTGTTGAGCATTGTGGTGTTCACGTTAGGCTTTTGCCTTACTGTGTTCAGGCTGGGTATCCCTTCCAGCTGTCATGGGTTGGTTTGACATCTTGAGACATATTCAATGTCTATTCTTACTAGTCTGCGCTCCTCGCGCTTCCTAATTCTTATTCCTTATCTTCAGATGGATTCTCTGAGTTCCTTTGTACTTAATCGTCTGAGGTGTCCAGTTGTCCTGGTTAAAATTTACTTATGGTCCGTAGAACGGAGTTGACTACTTCCCGTGCGTCGTACGCTACATGTATACATACGTGGGGTACCATACTGATACGTTACCACTTACCCGACTACGTGTCAGGCCCGCAAGCTCCTTCGGAGTGCGGTTGTCCCACATCCCGTAATTGGGTATACTTGTAGTGTTCGTCACACGCCTAGGTGAAGTATTCTGTTGTCAACTCCTCTTGTATCAATCTATGATACTCACCGAAATTTTGTTGGTTTGGTTTTAAAATCCAAGGTTTTAAAGAAAGTTATGGTTTGAAAGATGGGTTTGGTTTTGAAAACAATGGTTCGGTGCTAAAAGAAATATCTCATGGCATAGCCATGCTTGAGGTCTTGACCAAGTCTAGCGTCCCGCTGACTGGTATGTACTGAGTACCGTGGTCGGGTCGTTAAGCCTTCCCAAGGTTTCATACGTCTGGTTGTTAGGATGTGTGATCCTGTGGTTGTTTCATTACGGTCACCGTACATTACTATGTACTTGTGACATATTATTGTTCCTTTACATATTCGTGTCGTTACTCACTTCGCGGCTGGTACTGGTGGTTTTTGGGTAATCCTATGTCGATCACGGTACTGTTCCCACTCGTGTGTGTTAGTCGTATTGACTGTTTCCTTGATTCTTATTGATCTATAATTGGTATACTCGATCCTTTAGGTAGTTTCTCGGCGGTCTAGACATGGCTGTCGTAGATCTGGGTACTTCTCCAATCCTTGGAGATTCCCTTTACTTGGTTTAAAGTTGTTCCTTGTGGCTCGTTCCCACACACTTGTGGTGGTTACGGAACCTACCTTGTTTAGGCACTACCCTCGTAGTCCTATTGTGATTGTATCTCATGGTTATGCTTATAGTTGTCTGAGCTATATTGGCCAGATATTGCAATCTTTTGGCGTTGTAGTTTGGAGTTAATTGTTCCTGATTATGTTCTTAGCCAGCTAGCATGCCGTTGGTGGTGCTGCTTGACTATTACTGTTGTCCCGCAGACTTGTGTCTCGGGTTATGTTATTACTCCTTTTTCCATTTCGTTGTACCGTTAGTGCTTCTTTCCTGCTGCTGGTTGACTAGCCAGGTCTCGCGACTGCTAAGCACGTCGCCCCATGCTGTTGTAAGTTGCAGCCTCCTCGTGGTTGGAGTGCTCGTTCCACCGCTGTGAGTGCGGGTATTGTGTTTAACCGGGATCCCTCCGGGCTTCCAATCCTTGGAATATACTATATGTCGGTTCTTGTTTACAGTATTTTCACACTGCCAGATCGGGTTTTCCCCGAGTATGAGAGGACTTTCCTTCTCTCTGGCGTCCTTTCCCAGTTATACAGTGGGGGTTTGCGGCGGGCGGGACTGGTATTGTAGGTATCCGGTACTCACCGGAGTTCCTAACTAGCATATCTCTAATGCTAACACTCAGCCCTTAGCCCTAAGCTTCTAATTCCTAACTCGGATTCCTATACTAAACTCGGTATTTCCAGTCATCAGAGCGATACTTCGCTCTGATACCACTTTTTGTAACACCCCTACCATTAATACAATACTTACCGTCCAATCTCCTTACATACCAGATACACGCAGCGGATATATTCTTACATACATTGGGTGATACAATGCCGTTAGTCACCCACGTGACTAACAAGGCTACTTCTACTTACACATCGGTCTGATGGACCGGAATATCCGAGTACTACACACTTATCATACCTACTCCAATTACCGAATCAAATACCAACATCCCATTCATTACAATACTCCAAGTTCAATACCATACAATCTACATACCGAGTTACTAAGTCCTTATACAATGTAACCTCTTCCAATTCATACATACTCTCTAAGAGTCTACTCACTACCCTTTCTCACACTTACTACTTACTTCAATTACAAGGGTGTGCCGCCGGTCTCTCTCCTTGGCCACATCCGCTTCGGGTACCTGCACACTAAAAAATGTCCCCCGAAGGGGTCAGCTTTCGCCGAGCATGATAACCGCATACCCCGCGTACTAGTGAGGGTACGCCGACCACTTGGTCGATACATGCGGTTCATTTATTCACACAACATGCATACATGCTTTCATACTCAATACTACATTACTTTCACAAGGCATACATACACACATACATTTCATTGCATTCAAGGTACACAATACAATCATCAATACTTACTACTTACCTTTTCCCGAATACACATACGCTTATACACAACATACAATTCTTGTTAGCTTCATTGGTCCACCCGGGTTAATCGGGTGGAGATTACTCTTTTACTCATTACTTCATACACGCATACATACTCATACTCATACTTACTTACGGATCCATACTTACTTACTCTTACTCTTACTCAAGTTAAGTCGTCGGGACCTCCGGCCCTGGGGACTACACCGTCCCACCTCCGGGATTTACTTGACTCACTAATCCGGGATGCTACCCATTTAAGGGATTTGGGCCGCGGACCAGTTTAAGAGTCAGGAATTGCAGCCAACCTCTTGTGACTCCGCATCCTCACGCGTGGCCGAAGCTATATCGGACTTGTACTCATTCCAATTTACTCACTTAAGTTAGGAGTTAGCTAGTTAGGAATTAGCACAAGTCAACATTCAAGCCACAATACAATACCCATGATACACATACATACGAATATTACATATACAAGTACACTACAAAATTCAATACACATCATCATCATTCATATGTTTCATGAATTATACAAACTATTGTTCAAGACAATATCAAGAACAATGTAAACAAGCACAAGTAAGTGCAATATATCCGATTCGTGCATTTATCTTATTAGGTGGTCAAATAAGCAACAAATCGGGGTAACCAGATTAGGATACAGGGCATGAAGATCATATCAACCTTTCACCGTTGTACTTGTATCCCAACGTTCCTCCGGTGTTCACAAATCAAATCCTATGATATACATACAATCGAATTAACTATCATTACTTAACTTGATTACTCCTACGTTTCCCTAACTCATATTACTAAGTCCTTATTTCTATACTTACATTTTATTTACTTACTTTTATTTCTTACATTGGTTTACTTACCTACATATGCATGTACGTATGTATAGGTGGGTATACATACATATATATATTATATATACTAGTTACATTCATCTAGTTCTAGTTTTTTTTTTTTTTTTGTAAGTTATGGGTCGACCGACCCACCGACCGACCCAACCCTGGGTCGGTCCATTCCAGTAAGTTTCGTTCTCTGAAATTTCTCCCCCGACCGACCCAGAACTATTCCGACCGACCCCCATACGCTCCTGGGTCGGTCCATTGCCGAGAGTTTCGGGTCTGTTGTCCAAGTTCCGACCGACCCACCGACCGACCCACCTCTGGGTCGGTCGAAGTGCGAAACTTCGACAACAGAAAATTCGAGTCCGACCGACCCACGTCCGACCCACGGCCCCCTGGGTCGGTCCATTCCCGAAGGTTTTTACGTTACTAAGCTCCGACCGACCCACGGTCCGACCCGGCTCTCTGGGTCGGTCGGTAGCAGAATGCTACAACTTTGTTTTTCATTCTTTTCTTACCCATTCCTTCCCCAATCTTCCTACATGTAATCCCACATGATAAATGCCATTTAGGCTTCCTAAAATACCTTATTTCCCACCAAATCCATCATTAAATCCATGAGACAATTTACACAATTTCCTCACTTCCTTTCAACACCTACAACAGTTTTTCATTCTCTAATGCTACAGATTTTTCTACAACTCCTACCATTCAATATTTCCTCCACCATGTATTACTCCTAGCATCCCATACATTTCCAAGTCATTACATTACCTACACCCAAGTCCAACACTCTTCTTACCAATTCTTGCACACTAATCTCTCCTATCTTCTCCAACTCATTTCTATATACTTTGTTACAGATTTTGCACTTATTACTTCTCATACTACTACCACCATACCATGGTCACTAAACATCTCTACTATCCTCAATACATACCTTGGTTCTCCCATTCACCAAGTCATCCACAAGTGCACATATTCTTACCAAAATTTTGCCATAGTTCATCTACTTTTCTTACTTGGCCCCACATACCAATTCTCACCAATTTCATTCCTAATCTAGCCACACCCTTACAAGGGTCCTACCAGCAATCAATACAAATATAAATCCATCCCAATACACCAATACTCCATCAAACATCAATACCAATACTCATACACAACCATTTGGCTCCAAGGCCTACAATTCACATACTAATGCACAAATACTCAAACTTACTCTCAAATACTCAAAACTTCATAAACTTCAATACTAATACATTAGTTTGGTTTCTTTTATTCGTTTACTCATTCCATTACTCTAATGCACTATAATTTAACATGAGTGAGGAGCTCTTACCTTGAGCTTTTATTTCCTTCCATTGTTTTTCAATTCTCCTCTTCTTTCTCCATTGCCCAAATCGGCCATGTGGGGAATGGAGTTGCCAAACTCCATTCCCATCACCCAATGAACACAAAGCAACTATAATTAATATACTAACCCTTAATTTAATGCTAGTTCATTGAGATGTTTTAAGCAAATTTCTAGGGTTTACCTTTTGAAGCTTTTAGGAGGGGTTTTAGCCCTTGGTTCAAGAAGGTGAATCCACCACCATTGCAAGGTTGATATTATGCTCAAAAGAGAGAGAGAAAATGGAGTGTTACAATGGGGTAAAAATCGGTTGTGAAGAAGAATGAAGAGAACATGAGTTTTTCATGTAGATTTTTACCTTGTTGGAAAGAGGAGACTCCAAGCTCCCTAATGGTGTGCTTTTCTCTTCAAATGGGGAAAACCCATGGAGATGAAACTCATCCTTTTCGAATTTTGAAAAGAGGGAAATGTAGAGGAGAATGAGGGGAGTTCAAATATGTAATTTATTTTCGATTTGGAGCTTACATGGAGGTAGAGCATGAGGTTGAAGATGAAGTTGCCATTGGAGGCTTGTGGAGCTCCATGAAATCGCCCAACCAGAGAGAGAGGAGGGAGAAATCGGTGAGAGAGAGGAGGAAAGAGAGAGAGATGAGTGAGTGTGAGAGTGAGGTGAGAGTGAGGTGAGAGGGAGGGAAATAAAGTAATGTTTACTTTATTGCTTTTTGCTTTTGGCTCTCTTATTTAATTAGCTAGTTACATGTGTGTGTGTGAGGGGTTATTTAGCTAGTAAAAACCGGCCCCCATGTAGTATACTAGCTGGAGCGTTTTTCGTCTTTTACAGAAAACGCTCGTTATTTTACCCGGTTTAGGTACTATTCACTAACCGGGCCCGTTTTCCGGAATTTCCTCGTTTAATTAATTTTATTGACTATTAAGCTCCCATAGATGCTTAATAATTATTATTTAATGATTTATAATTTTTACGGGTCTGTTTGACCACTTAAAGTCACGTTTTCGGGTTTCCTCGAAAAACGTGCTCTAAAGTTCTATTAGCGTTTTAATACTTTATTTGGATCCGTTTTCTTCGGGAGTTGTTCTCATATATTATTTAGGTCTTATTAAACCTTTGGAATCCATATAATACGCTAACCGAGGTCTCATACCTCCTATGGTTATTTAACGCTTATTTAGCGTTTTTCTGCTTTTAAGCGTTTATTTATTTCTTTTAGATTTATTTTCCTTACTAATATTATTTAGGTACCATTAGGCCCTTAATTACGTATTAGATAAATTTTAAATCCCTATATTTAAGTTCGGGGTATTTCATTATATGTCATTAATATGTATTGCTATTTGTAGTTTTGCAAACATGAAATATTAATAGAATTACATATGTAAGGCACGTCCTCCCCACCATTCACAGAGTATTTTCATAGTAATCAAAATTTACTTGATCAAAACAATCATCATCAATAGTTTTCAATCATTCTCACTTCCTCTCTTTGAAAAATATTTGTTCAGAAAGGTCTTTAATGATTTGAAAGGCCCTTTAAGGAAGGAAACACTTTAGTCCTCATTTTCCTTTAGACTTACGGTTTACATCCTGTGTGTTTCAAAGTGATAACAATATGACTATGACTTAAACCGTTAAACAACAAGGATAGACCATCCTCCGCAATCAGTTCCATCTCTTCAAATTACATGTCATATAGTAATACTTGAATGTGTGTGTTTTTTTACTGTATGTGTGTGTTTTTTCACTGAAGGAAAAAGAGAAATGTGCACCGGTGGATGCATACACCCTGTTTCTTCACACTCATACTAAGAAGAATGATCATGGAGAAAGGGTATTTAGTTGTCCGAAAGCAAAAGCAGTGGTGGTACGTTTTTGTGCTTTATAAACACCTAATTTGAATATTAGTGTTCGCTATTAAATTACAAACATTCATAACTTTCTATATTTATGTAGGATGAAATCGAGCAAGAGTTGCCGACCACTACAAATTCTGATGAAGCTGGCACATCTCAGCTTGTTGATCCAGTAGAGGTAAACAAGGCTTTTTACAAGGCTGTGAAGGGGAAGTCTAAGAAACAAAGAGTGTATGGTCTTACAGACTCTGCCATGCAATACTACCCGGAGCAATATACCCGCACTGCCGCCTCGACATCTACATTTGATGAGCAAAAATTTCAGCAGTATAAGGAGGAGGTTGATGCTAAGATGAAAGCGGAGATGCAACAATATCAAGAGAAGATTGAGCAGGAGATGAGGAGGCGGGATGAGGAGATGTTGAAGCGCCAGCAGGAGTTGATTTCACAGCAGTTCTCGCAGTTGATGGCCAGCGCTCCGTGGTCACAGTGGGGTCCACCTCCTCCATCTGGTTCTCATCAGGTCGGGCCGTCATGGGGTCCATCTTCAGCTGCACCTGGTTCTCATCAGACGAGTTCATCATGGGGTCCACCCTCAGCATTTGGGTCTCAGAGTGGGATGCCGGCACAGGGATGGTGGTCGGGGCCGGCTCAGGGATGGTGGGGCCCACCACAGACTGCACCTAATGCCCCACCATCTACATCACTTGCTCAGGTTCCAGCGAGAGAGAACCTGCAACAAGCTAGGGGTAGAGATACTGATACGTCTCATAGTTCAGAGAGTGACTGATATGGTGTATGTATGATTGTTGTAAACTTTTAGGTTTTATCAGTATGACTTTATGGTTCTACTTACGATGTTGAATATTAGTTTTCAGATTTATAAAATGAGTTAAATATATATGTTCTAAAATTAAATATTCTAAGTACTATGCTTTATAATATATGTAAATAATTTTAATTCTGAAATAGCTTTCTAATTCAATTATTAAAAAATAAAGAATAAATCACAATATAAACTAAATTTGATCAAATAAATACAAAATATAGAAAATTAATATTTATGGATTACCTACGGATTACCTACGGTTTGTCTGATAATAATAGCTGGTATAAAGGTTTGTAGGTAATCCGTGGGTAAATATTACCTACGAATCCGTAGGTAATATTTTACCCACGGATTACCTACAAACCTTTATACCAGCTATTATTATCAGACAAACCGTAGGTAATCCATAAATATTAATTTTCTATATTTTGTATTTATTTGATCAAATTTAGTTTATATTGTGATTTATTCTTTATTTTTTAATAATTGAATTAGAAAGCTATTTCAGAATTAAAATTATTTACATATATAGAAAATTAATATACCTACGGAATGCCTAACAAAAATGCCCCATACTCAATTCCGCCGGTAATCCGTAGGTAAAATATTACCTACGGATTACCGACGGATATTATAATGAGAGGGGGCGATGACGTGGCATTCGATTACCGACGGATTTTCCGTAGGGAATTTACCTTCGGACATTTCCGTAGGTAATCCGTAGGTAAATATAGCTGACATTTCCGTAGGTAATCCGTAGGAAATTTACCGACGGACACGATTTTCCGTCGGTAATCTTATTACCGACCAATTATATACCGACGGATGGTTTGGGTGATATTTTATCGGTATTCCGTCGGTAATTCTAATTACCTACGGATTACCTACGGAATCGTCCGTAGGTAATTTGCTTTTTCCTAGTAGTATGAACTCGGTTGGTAGATGTTTTGGATAGTTGGTGTGTTCTTTTGGATTAATGGTTGTAAAATATTTTAAGTTCGGTATATTCTATTGTTCAGACTGTGGCAAGGTCCTGGTGTTGGTTTATTCCGCTGCGACGTTGTGTTAAGCTGTTAAGTTGGCGATAACCACGATTGGCTTAGGACGGGGTGTTACAATAATGAATTAAACTTAACTGTCGAAATATTACGACCTACGAGTTTTAGTAACAAAGCTGATTGGTTTAGAGGAACCCGTAACAATTAATTGTAGAAATCCGGGGATGAACTGTCGGGGTTACTTGCTATTCGGAAATACCGGATGTAGTTAGTCATGGAGAATGACTTATAGTTTTATTACAGTCTAGATCGTGCTTCAGACAAAGGCGCCTGACGAGCTAGTGGACTACACTGCGCATCCTAGGTATGCGGTGTACGGTATGTAAAGGGGTTTGATCCGGGTTGTCCCGAGGAATTCCTCGGGCTCGGATTTGGTTGATATAACTTGTGTGTTGTGTGTGTGGATACGTGTATGTGATTATGTGTTACTGCATTATTTATTTATGCACGAGCGTCCTACGGGACTAACACTACGTATAGATCGACTTATATAAACATACATATGCGTTTAATGTGATGACATGACGGTTAATTAATATAATACCCTTAGTATTAATATTAAGTATATGGTAACCTAAGTAAAACACTTAGGTACGAGTCACAACATTGTCGGTCTCTAGAGCATGGATCTCGAACATGAATATAACCTAGATTACTTCTAGGTATGCGTTAGACCCATTGGGTTGCTAATTAATAAATTGTATTCTCCATAAAACTAAGAGTTTATCTTAAACATTATGAGAGAGTTGGTATGAGTTGAGGGGAGGAATCCCGGTAGTTTACGAACTACTTGGTTGCGCATTTGTGATCACTGAGGGGTACCCGATCGGGTTCCGCTCTAGGTATTTACCCAACGAGCCCAATTTGGATCGTGGGTCAGGTGGCTATGGCCTTTATATGGACGCCCTATGAGGCAAAGTGAATAGTCAGGGGCCTCCGGACCTCTGGCGAAATGAGCACCTTTGTGTGTACGGGAGGATTACTGTCCATTGATGTAACACCCAAACTCAATCCAAATGTGGTCTCGCAACTTAACAGCATATATATATACATGTCACAGCGGAATTCTTTACACTCCAGGACCTTGCCACGGTCTGACTACAGAACATACCGAACATTAGTACATAACAACCTTAACCAAATACATAATCTTCTTACAATCCTCTCACATCCTATACATCTTACTAACTCAATTGCCATACGAGTGTACATGCACAACTCGTAGGCCACACTTAGTCCTTAACACTTCTACTCCTTCTTACTCTCGCGACAGCCGCCTCCTGATGTTCACCTGTGTAGTAAAAAAAAAAGCCCCCGAGGGGGTCAGCACGAATGCTGGTACGATCCTCTCATGGCCCCCAAGCTAACGTGGCTACGACGACTAATTGTCGATAGCATGGAGGTTGATTAGATGCACAACATAATAGAAAGTGCAGTAAACAACAACTCAGATATGAACAATCAAAGTTCACACACAATGAACGACTTAAATGCGTTCCCTTAATTAGAGAGTTAATTATTCAACTCCTTAAGTAATGTTCCCTCTTAAACTTAGTCCATCCTTATCTCACCTCAATCTTAGTCTTATCTTAACCTTAGAAACAACCATCCTTTAATAAGGAGTGGATGTAGCTTATCTTAATCTTAATAATACAAACCATCCTCTAAAAGGAATGGTTGCAACTTACCTTAACCTTACCTTAATCTTAATAATACAAATCATCCTTTAAAAAGGAATGATTGTAACTTATCTTAATCTTAACTTAATCTTAATCTTAATAATACAAATCATCCTTTAAAAAGGAATGATTGTAACTTACTTAATCTTAACTTAATCTTAATCTTAATAATACAAATCATCCTTTAAAAAGGAATGATTGTAACTTATCTTAATCTTAACTTATTCTCAGAATACAAACCGTTCCTGGAGGGGAATGGTTGTAGCCTAAGTCCAAACCTGGGATTTAGGTGATCCCACCGCACCATCTTAATGCCACCTACCCTGGACGGGAATCCAGCGTAGCTGAGCCGGCAACCGGCCCTAGGCTACAAGTCCGAAGACAAGTCCTCAAGCGGAGGGCGGATCTGATTCAGATACCGTCCCCCTTTTTCCATAGCATGCATGACCGGAGATCGGTCCCGGGTTTCCTCACTCTAGTTCCAGTTAGTAATAGTCTCAAGACCATGTTTGTTGGTTAACCTCTTTCGGTTCATATCGTCCCTTATTAGGGGCGTTCCTTAGTCTCACTCAATTTCTTACTAAACGTTGGTTAGTAAGTTCTCACGGTATGTTGTGTTAGTTTTCAAACATCACACAACAATACAATAATCATAATATTCCGGTTGCATGCTTTATCTTGTTTAGTGAGCACACAAAAACAAATAGCACACAAGCCGAGGGACACCTCGTTAGCAAGCAGGTCACAAGAAGAACTGTACCGTTCACCGTTGGTCGTTCGGTTGCTTACTCTCTTCCGTAGTCCAAATTCCCAAGTCCTAAAACATTCATTCAGTTTTAGGGTGTCAATCACTTAACTTAATTCAACTTACTTAACTTACTTAACCCTTAATGATCCCCACCTAACACCTCTTAAGTCTTACAGCTTAAGCTTACAAACTTAAGCTTAAACTTTTAAGTTTATTCTTAAATTAATCCCTTAGGTCTTTATACCTCTAATCATCATTGCCCCCTTAATGGGGTACCATTAATACCACTAAACTCTCTTAGGGTTTCTTTTTTTTTTTTTTTTTATGGTCCGACCGACCCACCGACCGACCCACACCCTGGGTAGGTCGGCTGCAGAGAACATCCAACTTCACAGTTTCAGCCCGACCGACCCAGACTGGGGTCGGTCCCCTGGGTTGGTCGGCTGCAGAAACTTCCCATACATTCTCAAACTCTCTCCAAATTTTTCCTCAAGCCTTCTAATGTGTTCTAACATCATTTGGCACATCAAACACACCTTATAACCTCCACCAAACTCATTAAAATCACCTCCAAAGATCATTCCAACCTTTAGCTCAATTCTTGTAAGAAATTCCTAACACTTGTTAACTAATTCCTTATTTCTCTAACATGTGCATTCTATCTAAAACTTCAACTAACCAAAGTGTTTCTTTCCTACCCATATAACTCCTCTTAACATCATTGCACTCCATCTTTGCTTGTTAAACCTTCCAAGGTCATCTTGCATGTCCATGCACAATTTTCCCTTCTTTCCTTTGGTTACTCATCACTCTTAAACTCTTAAGCATACTTATACCTTTCTTTCCATTACCTTAATACCTCGACATTGTTCTTCATTTACCTTAACCATGCAACACCCTCCTTAGACATTTCCACTTCTCTTATGCAACTTACTCACCATTCTCATGATCATACCCTCTTATACGTTTCTAGTCATTTTCCTTGATGACTTACAACATCCTCCTACCTTTTTCACTTCCATCACCCAAGTCCACACATTACCATTCAACTAAACCTTACTAGTCCACCACTAACATCATCACACTTACACAAGGTTCTCAAAACACTAATTGTCTTACTCTCTAGTTCATACCTAAATCTCCTTAAGGCATTTTACACCTTTCCTTAAAACTTATGCACAAGTCTTACATTCCTCATATCATGATTTTGGTGTGTTTAGTACACTCGCCAATCCTCTAATTCCTCCTAGACATCTCTAGGTCACTCTAAACCTCAAGAACTCCTTAGTTAACTCATTTCCACCCAATTTTCTTTTCATGCTCCCTAGTAAACCCTAGGGCATATTAGCTCACCACCATCACCTAAACACTTATTTTCTACTCAAATTTCGCCATAGCTCCTCTAGTATATTATCATGCCCAAACACATTATTTTTCCTCATTTAACCATCTCACACACCTCAAGTTCTTCCTCATCATATCTCATCACCCAAACCAACACATTCACAACAAACTTAATATATTGCAATAATCTTAAATTGCATAGCACTAAGGCTCTTAAATGACATGGCTCTTAAGCCCTTAAATGACTTAAACTTAAACACTGAATTTCCCACATATATAAGCTTTCAACCTGAAAATACACTCATCAATCTCATAGTAGTTATAATGCTCTTAAAATCCACCTTAAACTATATTACTAACTCATTCTCATTGGCTCCTTAGTCACAAGTTCTCAAGCTTATTTAAGTTCTTTTTCTTAGGTTATATAACCCCACACACAATGTAAGCTCTAAGCCACATTGGTATCCACCTAAACTCATCCCTTAAAACTTAAACAACCATTAGGTAAGCATTTTACCTTGTTTTCTCAAGCTTATCTTAACTTCCTCCTTAGACCTTTTTCTTGCATAGATCTCGGCCACCACTTAAACTTCCTTTGCCAATGTTCTAACCAATGTACAATGACTCATATGAGTACTAAACAATACACTAACCTCAAGGAATGAAAACCTAGGTTAAAAATGTGTTTTAAGGTCTTATAATGAATATTTTACCTTGAAGTCTTAAGGTAGGCTTGGATATGAATCAAGAAGGACCTCCTCTAGCCCTTGGAGAATAGAAAACAAGCTAGAACAAGGCATAAAAATGAAGCCCCATGAGTATAAATTTTGGTAATGGAGAAGAATGGTGGAAACTTGGTTTTTCTTACATATTCTTTACCTTAAGAGATTGGAGAAGCTAATGAGCTCTTCAAACTTATTTTTCCCCCTTCAATGGCGATTTCCCATGGCTCCAAAATGAGGCTTTTCAAATTTTGAAAAGATAGGAAGCAAGGCCTTGGTCTAACTAAGAGAAATCTATGCTTAGTTTTTGATTTGGAGCTAAAATGAGCAAGTTATGGACAAGGCAAGGTGAGGCAACAATGGGGCTGCTTGGGAACGGTTTAGAACAGAGAGAATAAGAAGAAAACCGTGGATGAAGAAGGGAAATGAAGAAGAGAGGAGAGAGGTAAGCTAAAGAAGATATTTATCTTAAAAAGGGTGAATAGTGAACTTACTACTTTTCCTCTCATTTCCTTTAATGTGCTGGATACTAATGGTGAGTCACCATTAAAAACCATCCCCCCTTGGTATACAAGATACATAAGGCCTTGTTTGGCCATTTGGCTAATTAAAGTTGACTTAAGTCCAAACTAGCACTATTTGAGTACTATTCACTAATTAGTGCACATATTCGGGAAATTTTTGGTTTCCCATTGATTTAGACCTCCTAATGTGATACTAATTAGTACACATGTTGATTAAAGAGTAATGATGGACATTTAGCCACTCAAAACTCAATTCTAAGACAATTTCTCAAAAATGTGCTTTAAGACCTCTTAAAGCACATTTTGTGTTTTAACTTGTTTTCAAGCTTGGTTTTCTCTGCTAATTGATTTAAAATGACCATTAGAATATTACTAAGGTCTTATCATGATATTTGGGTACTCACCCAAGTCTCTCCAAGCTTAGAGCACGTTTTTGCCCTGATTGCCCTTAAGGCACTTTCTTGTGTTTTCCTTGGTTTAAATTGTCTACCAATCTTTCTAAGGCATATTTTAGCCTTACTACATCATGATTTGATGTTTACTTAGCATACTTAGGTTTGGGGTATTTCAATCTACCCCCCTTAAAAGAACTTTGTCCTCAAAGTTCCCATGCATCTTATCTTATTAGAATACAAGTCTTACCTCATTCCTTGGATCATATAGATCATACTTATGTATACCTAAACTCATTGGATCATTAGATCCGCCACATTCTTATACTTAAATATCACACAACATGCTTAAGCATGTATAGCACTCAAAATTCTCTTTGTTTCTTTTGATGATTAAAACATTCACATAATTTTCTTTCCAACGCATTCTCCCATGTCACCGGTCCGTAGAGAATGGCTCATTCATCCTCGTCACCATGGGCCAGAATACAAAACACGCTGCTCTCCCCATGTCACCGTTCCAAAGACAAAGGCTCGTGCGTCCTCGACTTCATGGGCGAGACTCAGTAAAAAGGTAATCCTTTTTATGAGGTCATGTGAGGAATAATTCCTCTAATTAAAAATACAATCAACTCAAATTTCATTTTATCCTAAGGCCTCGATCCTTAGTGTGATTTAATTGTGACCACTGGTAGGGAGTTTCAGGAATAATCCTACCCTGATGTGATCAGCATCAGTGTAGAACCATCCTTCCACTCCAATTTGTGTTCGGTTTCCCTTGATCCCTAGAAAATCAAGTTCCACCTCCCACGTCATTTTCAAACATCAGATAATTCACTCATGTCCAATTTTCTATCTTTTTAGTTCTTCTAATCATAATCAATACATCTCCAAAGTGTGGACTCAGTCCATCAAACATTCCCAATTCATCTCTTAGTAATTACCTCAAGACTTAAATCCCTACTAAGTTCTATAACTGTCCCATACCAACTTCCACTGTCTCATACCACATAGCATTACTATTTCCTAACTCATAATCATATCAAATTGTATCTCATAATGTTATCTTATTCTTATCTCCCACATAGTCTCATATTGACTCATACCTCATATATTCTTATTTCTTAAGTCTCCTTAATCCTCTTCCTTAATTCTCTTAACTTGTACTCACACCGGAGTTAACAAGATAGGTACTTAATATGTATGGTATTCACATCTTCTGTGTGCAATAACCATGATTTATCTCAAAATGTTTATGTAAAACATATTCTCAAATTATTTTGTGCTATGCACACCGTAGTTTATGTACTCAGTACACAAACATACGCTAAGCGGTTTTCGCTCTACCCCCCTTAAAATGGATTACGCCCACGTAATCAACATTATATCATCCTTGAACATAAGTTCAAGATGTCTAATTCTTACCAAGCATTCTAGCTTCCATGTCATCTATCTTGCTTATAATTCGATCAAAAATGACTTAGTCTCTGTATCGAGGATTCTTAACGGTACTTATACCATATTCTTAACTTAGTTTGGTCTAATCTCAAAGGTAGTGATCTGCTAGCTTCCGCTGCACCACTCTGATGTTCTTAGGCTTAACTGCTTCACTTACCTTTTTATGGCATTGTATATCCTCCTGCCTCCTTACAGTTTAGGTATATTGGTCTCTCAATGGACACGTGTTATCTTTATATATACACGGCCTTAATGAGTTGTAACTCGTCTATCTATTCTCTTTGGAGATTTTATGCTCATACTCTTAGTATTTTCTCGAATGTCTAAATTGTTCCCCTCGACTGATCTTTGGTCTCAGGATGATTCTTAATCTCAAACTACTGTTTAGTGCTTATTGCACTTTACAGTCTAATCTTACTCATCTTAAGACATGTCCTATGTCTATACTTAACAATCCGTGCTTCTCGCACTTCATAGTCTTTAATTATTTGTTCTCTGATTCCCTTGCGTTACTGGTTCAACTGAATTCTTCTCTTCAACTGTTTGTGGTAGTAGCTGCTCTTGTCTGATCTTGCGTCGTCGTCGGTTGTACGGAGTCGACTACTTCCCGTGTTCCTTACACCACTCGTCTACATGCATGGGGTACCTTACTGGTACATTACTACTTACCCAACTAACTCATAAATGAGCGTGTCAGGCCTGCAAGCCCCTGTGGGGTGCAGTCGTCCCACGTCTTTTAGTAAACTCATAGTGTCCGTCACACGTTTAGCTATTGCTAATTATGAAGTATTCTGTTGTCGATCTCCTCTTTCATTGTTCCATAATAACATTTATTGTTCTTCTTGAAGTTAATCAAGGGAAATCCATTTACTGCGTTCTTGGGTATGGTATGCTCCAGCTCCTTTCTGTATTCCGTATTGATTCTATTTCTTAGTAGCTTAGGTCTCTTTCCATAGAGCCTCTTATCTTCTTTCTCATATTCATTCTATTAGGAAAGCACTTCCAGTTCCTTAAGGAATGGGTAGTGTGCTTCCTGCGAAATCTTACCTAACCAGGTCCAGACTACTGGCATCAACGCTCAGTTCGTCTACCATCTTATTTCTTACTTATGTTGGTCTTAACTCATAAATCTAATTGCCTCAGTGTCAATATTTGACAGCTCATACATAATGGTCGCCTTACCGCGCACCATGACTTAATCCACTTATCTAACTATTGTACTCACGACCACTACTACCGTGGTAGTTGGCCTTTACCATGTTGCCCATTAATGGTGCAACCTCTTACTCACTTATTCTAATGTCTTACCTTATACTCAATCCCTTCTTGGTGTAAACACACTGGGAGTTCTCTCATTCCGGTATTGGCGGTTGTCGTACCGTGTTGTAAAATAGTTGACTCTTGATATGAAGATGTTATGCTTCAATCTCAGATTCGTAAGTAGGCTAATCTCTTTCGCTTTCTTTTATCCTTAGTGATGTTATCTACCATGTAGTTTAACTGATTACTGAAGAAGTCATCCACTGAATCACAAGCTCTTCTGAGCATTGATTAATTGACGTGCCATAATGTGCAGTCACAATGTTTATCTCTGCCCATTACTAATTCTTACATCCTGGGTGTTGGATATGGGGTCTATCTGTGCAACCTTCCTTATTACTCAAGTGTATCTGGTATGTTCTAAGGTAATCTCAAGGTTCATAGTTTCCATTTTCTAAATAAAGTGTATTTTATCTCTAATATGTGAAAGCCCTTTTGAGGGGTTCATTCCCACTCATGGCCTCACAACAAGGAGAGGTATCCCCACCCTAAAAGGCATGGTTCGTTCTCCGCTCCCGTCCTTAGCATTATCTCAATGTTCTCATTGGTACCCTTTCTTGGCTTAAACAAGCTCTCTTATAACTTATTGCGCCTCAGGCTCTGATGTGGTTAACATCCTTGGCTCGTAGGCTCTTAATGCTTAATGTCTCAGTTCATTATTTGTACTCTTACTCATCTGCAGGTCATCCCTATAAGATTCTGGTTCTTTGAGCACTATCCACCGTTAGGTTACATACTAAATGTAGTATCGGATTTCATGATAAGTTGCTGCATCCTGCTTCCTGCTAGGGAAGTTGTTCAGGTGATCTGAGGTTACTTAATGTCTTTGACAATACTGTCATTTTATTAGACCTATGTCTTTTAGCGAATAAGGATAAGTTCGTATTAGGCGTTTGCCTTAAGGTGTCCAAGCTGGATATCATCCAGTCTTCTTATACTTCCATCTCAACGCTTCGTTCAACTTCCGTTGACTATGCCACCCGTTGATGATCAATCATACTTGGGTGTTAATGAGTTAAACAAACAGTGTTAACTGTCATTCATCAGTTGTTCGGCTCGACTATGCCCGCTCTGTGGGGGTAGTCCTCTGAGCTTTCCTTTTTCCAGGGTTGTACGACTTTAATCCTTAGTAGGGTATAGCTTACATCTATTTCTTTTGTCCTTGTTATCTGGGTCGTCCAACATCTTCATTGAAGAATGTTGTTATTGAAATCCTTAACGGTCATTCTGGGAGTCTTATCCCGTTTTCGTTGTAAGTCGATGCTTCAACAGTCTCAATAGTATCCTATAATACATCCCTTGTATGTCATTGCTTATATAGTGTTTTTGCTCACATTACCGAGCGATCTCTTAGGTTTTCCCCTTTGGGATCCGGGTTGGTGTTCTTACCGTACTGTCGGTTGTTGTTGTAGTGGGTTATACTGTTGCAAATATTTATACGGTTTAGTACTTTGTCTGAGTTCTGCTCCCGGCTGACTGGTGTGTCACCTCATCTCATCATGGTCAGGCCGTCGGGCCTTTCCAAGGTCTTATTTTTCTGTTCTTATGGATTTACGATCCGGTATTAATATGTGCTACAACTGTAGCGTTCTCCTATTTTTCCATGATGGCTTTCCGTGTAGCTTAACCGTGGTAGCACTTGCTATGGCAAGTGCGCCATGCAGGATGGGCTATTGGTGCAAGGTACATTGGTAGCGATACTTCCTTCTAATTTCCATGTAATTGGTAGTCCTCGGGACTCCTTCGATAATCCCTTATTTTGGATAACCGTCCATCCGGCAGTTCCCTTGTTGTTTGACAGTACTGTCATTAATCAGGGCGTTCCTCTTTCTGAGGGAACCCCTTAACATTTTCTTATGTCTTAATCCTCCCTCCTGTCTCCACACGTTTTGTTGTGGTTACTAGGCAACGGTTTTTCCTTTAGGCACTACATTGTAGTCCTATTTCGGTATACAATTCATATATGTTTCCACCGTTGTCCGCGTTATGTCGGGCAGGTTTGTAACCTTTTTCATTGTATAGGGTTTGGAGTTCCCGGTTCTTAACTGGACCTTCCAGTAATCTCAATCCTCAAGCTTTGTATTATCCTACTGTTATGCTCCTTCGGACCACTGTCCGGTATTCATGTCACTTCCCTTTTCCTTCCTATTGCACCCGTAGTGCTTTCCTTATCATTGGTATTGCGGGTTATTTCGACTGCGTAGCATGTCGACCCATGTTGCCGGTAATTACCGTTCCCTTATTGATAGAATTCCATAGGTAGCGCCTGTTTCTCTGTTGCGCTCCATTAAAAACCTCCAAGTTCTCCATAACTGTTGTACAACAAATTGTTTCTCGTATTGCTTACTGTTAGCTAACTGCCAGATCGGGTTTCCCCGAGTAAGAGAAGGATTTCTTCTCTCTGGCGTTTGTTCCACATATTCAGGGTTGGGGATGTGGAGGGCGGGTCTAGGTACTATGGATGTCCGGTAAGCACCGGGAAGTCCTGACTAACGCACCTCTCACTCTATCACTCAATCCTTAACCCATAACTCAATCTCAACCTCAATATTCTCCTAAGTTCGGTATTTCTTGTCTTCAGAGCGTAACTACGCTCTGATACCACTTTTTGTAACACCCAAACTCAATCCAAATGTGGTCTCGCAACTTAACAGCATATATATATACATGTCACAGCGCAATTCTTTACACTCCATGACCTTGCCACGGTCTGACTACAGAACATACCGAACATTAGTACATAACAACCTTAACCAATACATACTTCTTACAATCCTCTCATATCCTATACATCTTACTAACTCAATTGCCATACGAGTGTACATGCACAACTCGTAGGCCACACTTAGTCCTAACACTTCTACTCCTTCTTACTCTCGCGACAGCCGCCTCCTGATGTTCACCGTGTAGTAAAAAAAAGCCCCGAGGGGTCAGCACGAATGCTGGTACGATCCTCTCATGGCCCCAAGCTAACGTGGCTACGACGACTAATTGTCGATAGCATGGAGGTTGATTAGATGCACAACATAATAGAAAGTGCAGTAAACAACAACTCAGATATGAACAATCAAAGTTCACACACAATGAACGACTTAAATGCGTTCCCTTAATTAGAGAGTTAATTATTCAACTCCTTAAGTAATGTTCCCTCTTAAACTTAGTCCATCCTTATCTCACCTCAATCTTAGTCTTATCTTAACCTTAGAAACAACCATCCTTTAATAAGGAGTGGATGTAGCTTATCTTAATCTTAATAATACAAACCATCCTCTAAAAGGAATGGTTGCAACTTACCTTAACCTTACCTTAATCTTAATAATACAAATCATCCTTTAAAAAGGAATGATGTAACTTATCTTAATCTTAACTTAATCTTAATCTTAATAATACAAATCATCCTTTAAAAAGGAATGATTGTAACTGTTATAACCCGCATAATTCATACCTTATGTTATATCAGTTGCAATATTGTTCTAAGTTGGATTATCTATTCTTTGCTATCAGTTGGGACTCCGGCGGTATTGTTTTATTTGAAGAGGGCAGGAAGGTCTTTTGCATAAAACAATTAAGGTAATTGTTTTATTAGTTAATAAGGAGTGGGAGCCTTATTTAATTATTTTATCCATCTAATTATTTTTACATCGTCAGTCCATTCGTGAGGAGCGTCTCGATCGTGGTTTGAACGACAGTTTCCTCTCTTCCCTTCTCTCTCTCTAATCCCTCCTTTGCTGAAGCGTTGAATGATCTACTACAATCTGGTTGGGACCTCTGCTGCTGTGTAATCCGTTGTTCGCCTTCAGGTTTGATTCTCGAAATTCAGATTAGTAATTAGAGCAAGTTCCTCTCCTCTGCAGTTTCTGATTTTGGTTGATTGTTGTGATGAACTCAGCGATTGTGCTCTGCGTTTGGATTTGTGTTCTGCGTGTGGCGGTGCTCTGCGAATTGCTGGAGGTTCTGTACTCTCGGTTTCAGGTTTGTGATGCAAAGTGTTACAGTTTTGTAATTGCAAAGTCTAGGGTTCTTCCGTGTTTCTGATTTTGGGATTATCGTTATTGTGAGGATTCAGTGATTGTGTTCGGGTCTGGTTGAAGAGCTGTTCGGGCTGTGCTGTTGATTCAGATCGTTGTTTTCTGCTGCTAATTGAGGTAGGTGGTTACTCGATTCGGTTTGGAAGTTCAGCCATGGGGTTGCAACGAGCGTTGTCTGGTTTTTGTGTGTGATTCTTTTAGCGTTTTGTTGTGATTTTGGATGGCTAAACCCCCATGGTTTCCTGTTTTAATGTCTGATTTGGTGTGTGTGCTTCATTGGCATTTTGAGGCATTGATTTGTGTTGTTTTTCTGCTCTGTTCGTCTTCTGGAAACTGCATTTTTCGCACTGTCCGAACTTCCGTCCGAGCTTTGAAGTTCGGACAGTGCGTTTCTGCCTTTCTGATTTGCGAGTTCGGGGTATGTCCGAACATCTGTCCGAACATGGATGTTCGGACACACCCTCAGGTTTTCCCTCTGGTTTAAGTTCGACCTGTGTCCGAACTTCGACGTCCGGACACAAGGTCGGACCTTCCGCGTGTTTTCCCGTAAAACCTGTCCGAACATCCGTCCGAACTTGGATGTTCGGACATGCTGAACTCCTCTATCTGATTTCAACTCGACTTGTGTCCGAACATTGATGTCCGGACACAAGTTCGGACATTTGGCTTTCTCTGGTTTCTGAGTCTCGACTTGTGTCCGAACTTCGACGTCCGGACACAAGTTCGGACACCCCTCTGTTTTCAACATAACTTCTTCGTTTGAACTCCGATTTGAGTGCCGTCTGCGGCATTGGTTCCTTATGTCTGTGCTACTGATTTATGAGTGTTTTGGCATATTTAAATGCAACTTTGCTTCTGTTTAAGCAACCCTTTTTGGGACATTGCACTTGTTTCTGAGCCGTGAATGGCTGGGTCGAGCTATTCCGTGGTATACCATGTAGACGTCGTTCTGAGTGTGGGTCATTCCCTTTCTGTTCTGTGGGGTTGACGAACCCTTTGGCTCTTTCGAGTCATTTCTGCGTTGCCGAGAGACCTGGTATGGTCTATGGGTCTTCGACCCTTCTGAGTGTGTGCATTGTGTTTTGTCCCCTTTCTGTTAAGTGCTCTGACTGTTTCTGAAATGGGAATCCCTTGTGTTCCACTCTACTTCTGTTTCTGAAAGCTTCTGACTATCTGAGAATTGTGCATAAGATGTTTATCTTCTCTTCTTCTGATTTCAATTGTTTTGAGCGACCTTGCTGATGACGGTCGCTGCTTACTGGGCATAGTTGTGTGCTCATTCCCCTACTTCTAACATTTTTGCAGATTGATCAGCGAGGATCATCTTGAGTTCTGGAGCTGTAGTGTTTAGCTCATTTGACTGTTTAAACTTTTGTTATGACGTTGTAGCCTTCGGGCCTTCCTCTGTTTTGAGTTTCTGAATTCGGATATGTATTTGGAATCCGTTTACTTCCGCTGTATTTGAATACTTTGGTTTACAATGTTAAGTGAACTCTGTTTTGGGCCTTTATTGTTTTGATCGTTTAGAGCCTTGCGTTATTGGTAGTAATACGCGGCGTGTAATACCCTTAACTCTTAGGCCGGTTTTAGGGGTGTTACATTTAGTGGTATCAGAGCCAGGTTTGGCTTTCTTTGGTGTCTGTGGGGTGTTTGCTTGTGTGAGAGTCAGTTGTGACAGTGGTTGACTGTATGAGTTAGTTCTGACAAGTTTTGGATTTGTATATCTCAGAATGGCTCCTCGTAGGACACCAGTGACCCCTCAGGGAGATGCTGCGGATGTAGTGCAGCAGTTTGTGACGCAGTTGATGCAGACGATGGCTGCAGCTGCTGGGGGAGCTGGTGGAGGAGCTGGTGGTGCTGGCCCAGCAGGAGCGAATGCTGTGGGAGGCCGAGTCCGAGCTCTCCAGGAGTTCATGAAGCTTAAGCCTCCATCCTTTGATGGCTGTGGTGACCCTCAGGAGGCGAGCCACTGGATTACAGAGGTCGAGGACCTGCTGAGAGTGATGGGGTCGGAGGATGACCAGAAGGTGGACTTCGCTACGTTCCTCTTTAAGGGGGAGGCGAAGGAGTGGTGGCGCATGGTGATGGGTAGGCATCCCCAGCCTTGGACCTGGGATCAGTTCTGCTTGGAGTTCAACAAGCAGTTCTATCCGGATGTGTACAAAGACCAGAAGATCAATGAGTACAACCGGCTGCGCCAGGGGAGGAGATGACTGTAGAGGAGTATGTGAGGAAGTTTGTGACGCTGTCGAAGTATGCTCCAGAGCCGGATGAGCACAGGAAGGCTCGTAAGTTTGAGAGCGGATTGAGGCCAGACATCAGGTCGGCGGTGACACCTCTTCGTCACCGGACCTTCAGAGATGTGGCGGATGTCGCCTTGCTGGTAGAGGCTGACATCAAGGGCAGACAGGCGGCAGACCATAAGGGGAAGAGGCGTGCTGAAGCCTCAGAAGAAGGAGGCTGCTCCTCCTCAGAAGAAGCAGACCTATGGAGATCGCCGGGGAGCTTCTTCATCTTCGTCAGCTGGGACGAAGTGTGGGTCTTGTGGTCGCTCCCATCCTGGTAGGGAGTGCTACAAGAAGACCGGTGCCTGCTTTAAGTGCGGGTCGATGGAGCACCGGATTGCTCAGTGCCCTCAGGCGTCCAGTAGAGGCTCAGGGGATAGAGGTACCGGCTCAGATTCAGGGGCGAGGTCCGATCAGAAGAAGCCTCAGACTCAGGCCCGGGTTTATGCTATGGCTGGAGAGCGTGATCGAGCGGGGGATCGCGTCATCTCAGGTATTCTCCAGATCCATTCTAGAGATGTGTTTTGTCTGTTTGATTCTGGAGCTACGCATTCCTTTGTCTGCTGTGATTTGTTGGGTGACCTTGGATTGACTGCTGTGCCTAGTGAGGTAGACTTGTGTGAGTAGTCCATTAGGTGGGGTTGCCCCTTGTGTGCTGGATTCTGTGTGTAAGGCTTGTCCCATAGTAGTTAGGGACAAGACTTTCTTTGCTGACCTCATCCCGATGCGGATGACCTGTTTTGATGTGATTCTGGGCATGGATTGGCTAGCAGAGCACCATGCCCATATAGATTGTGCAGCGAAGAGGGTGGTGTTCGACTTGCCAGACGGGTCTCGTTTTGCTCTCTGGGAATAGTTCCATGTGCGCCGGTGATTGTGTCAGCGATGCAGGCAGCCAGTTTCTTGAGGAAGGGTTGCCAGGGCTTCTTATGTTATCTGCCAGAGGTGCGTGAGGGATCTAGCTTGGAGAGCATCCCGATTGTCAGAGAGTTTCCTGAGGTCTTCCAGGACGACGTGCCCGGACTTCCACCAGTGCGAGAGGTGGAGTTCACCATCGATTTAGCGCCAGAGACTCAGCCCATCTCTAGGGCCCCTTACCGTATGAGTCCGGCGGAGTTGAAGGAGCTAAAGGTCCAGCTTCAGGAGCTGTTGGATAAGGGCTTCATACGCCCTAGTGTTTCGCCTTGGGGAGCGCCAGTGCTGTTTGTGAAGAAAGGATGGGACCTTCCGTTTGTGCATCGACTACAGAGAGTTGAACAAGGTGACCATCAAGAATCGCTATCCCCTTCCGCGCATCGACGATTTGTTTGACCAGTTGGCGGGTGCCACAGTGTTCTCGAAGATAGATCTTCGTTCAGGCTACCATCAGTTGAGGATTAAGGCCGAGATGTGCCTAAGTCCGCTTTTAGGACTCGTTATGGTCATTACGAGTTCCTAGTCATGCCGTTTGGTTTGACTAATGCTCCATCAGTATTCATGGACATGATGAACCGGGTTTTCAAACCCTATCTGGATCAGTTCGTAGTGGTCTTCATAGATGATATCTTGGTGTACTCCAGGAGCGCAGAGGAGCATGAGGAGCATCTGAGGATTGTTTTGCAGACGCTGAAGGATCGTGAGCTGTATGCTAAGTTGAAGAAGTGTGACTTCTGGCTTGATCGCGTCGTATTCTTGGGACATGTGGTCTCGAAGGACGGTATCTCAGTGGATCCTGAGAAGATTAGAGCTGTGATGGAGTGGGCGAGGCCCACGAATGTTGCTGAGATTCGCAGTTTCCTTGGGTTAGCTGGGTACTACAGGAAGTTCGTTGAGGGGTTCTCTAAGATTGTATCCCCGCTGACCCGTCTGTTGAGGAAGGAGATCAAGTATGAGTGGAGCGAGGCTTGCGAGCAGAGTTTCCAGGAGATTAAGAAGAGACTGACGACGGCACCGATTCTGACTTTGCCTTCTGGGACCGAGGGTTCGAGGTCTTCTGTGATGCGTCCCATAAGGGACTGGGATGTGTTTTGATGCAGCAGGGTAAGGTAGTGGCTTATGGCTCTCGACAGCTTAAGCCCTATGAGAAGAACTACCCTACCCACGATCTGGAGTTGGCAGCTGTAGTGTTCGCGCTGAAGATTTGGAGACATTATTTATATGGAGCGTCGTGTAAGGTTTACACTGACCACAAGAGCCTCAAGTATTTGTTCACTCAGAAGGAGCTGAACTTGAGACAGAGGAGGTGGTTGGAGCTACTTCATGACTACGATTTAGAGATCCTCTACCACCCGGGTAGAGCGAATGTTGTTGCAGATGCCTTGAGCCGGAGAGGTGCTTCGGGTGTAGCTTGTGCCTTGTCAGGAGTTCAGAGGTCCGCCTTAGAGCTTCAGCGTATGGGAGTTTGGGTAGTCAGACCAGCCAGTGCCAGTGTGATAGCAGCGCTTCAGGTGCAGTCTTCGTTGGTCGACAGGATTCGGGTTGGTCAGGAGTCAGACTCAGCTTTATGTCGGATCAGAGAGGGCTGTCTGCAGAGCAGAGTTCAGATTTCAGTGTCTCCAGCGATGGTTGTCTGCGTTTCAGAGACCGTGTATGTGTGCCAGACGATGCAGTGCTGCGCAGAGAGATCCTTCAGGAGGCTCATGGAGCGCCATATTCAGTTCACCCAGGAGGGGTGAAGATGTATCGAGACCTCAGAGAGTCATTCTGGTGGTCTGGGATGAAGCGTGATATCTCAGAGTTTGTCTCGAAGTGCCAGACCTGTCAGCAGATTAAGGCTGAGCACCAGAGGCCAGCGGGTTTGCTTCAGCCCTTCCCATTCCTGAGTGGAAGTGGGAGAGTGTGGGGATGGATTTCGTCATGGGTTTGCCCAGGACTCCTTCGGATTGTGATGCTGTTTGGGTGATAGTTGATCGTCTGACGAAGTCTGCTCATTTTCTGCCGGTGAAGAAGACCTTCAGTTTGGAGCGCCTAGCTCGTTTATATCTGGATGAGATAGTGAGACTTCACGGTGCCTGCTACTATTGTGTCTGATCGTGACCCTCGTTTTGTTTCGAGATTTTGGCGCAGTTTGCATAAGGCCTTGGGTACGAATTTAGCATTCAGTTCAGCTTACCATCCTCAGTCGGATGGCCAGACGGAGAGGACTAATCAGGTTTTGGAGGACATGCTTCGTGCATGTGTCCTGGACTTTGGTGGTAGTTGGGAGCATCATGTGACTCTGATTGAGTTCGCCTACAACAACAGCTTTCAGGCGAGCATTGGTATGGCTCCGTTTGAAGCGTTGTACGGTAGGAGGTGCAGGTCACCCATCTGTTGGGATGACCTGAAGGAGAGGGTCTTAGTTGGACCCGAGCTGGTACAGGGAGCGGTAGAGAAGATCAGGGCGATTCGGGAGCGTTTGCTTGTTGCTCAGAGCAGACAGAAGTGCTATGCAGATCAGAGGCGCAGGCCGCTTGAGTTTGAGGTGGGAGATCATGTCTATCTGCGAGTGTCGCCGGTCAGAGGTGTGGTCCGGTTCGGGAAGCGTGGAAAGCTTAGCCCAAGGTTCGTTGGACCGTTTGAGATTCTGGAGAGGATTGGCCCTGTGGCTTACCGTTTGGCTTTGCCACCTGCTTTGTCTGCTGTCCACGGAGTTTTCCACGTGTCTATGTTGAGGAAGTATCTGCATGATCCGTCTCACGTGATCGACTACAGCCAGCTTCAGCTGAGAGAGGATTGCAGTTTCGAGGCGGTGCCTACTCGCATCTTAGCCAGGGATGTCCGTCGGCTTCGTAGTAAGACCCTGCCTATGGTGAAGGTCCAGTGGTCAGATCAGCTAGAGAGTGAAGCTACGTGGGAGCTCGAAGATGAGCTGCGTGCCAAGTATCCCTCCCTGTTCGAGCAGTAAGGTGAGTTAATCTCGAGGACGAGATTCTTTTAAGGGGGAGGTGATGTTATAACCCGCATAATTCATACCTTATGTTATATCAGTTGCAATATTGTTCTAAGTTGGATTATCTATTCTTTGCTATCAGTTGGGACTCCGGCGGTATTGTTTTATTTGAAGAGGGCAGGAAGGTCTTTTGCATAAAACAATTAAGGTAATTGTTTTATTAGTTAATAAGGAGTGGGAGCCTTATTTAATTATTTTATCCATCTAATTATTTTTACATCGTCAGTCCATTCGTGAGGAGCGTCTCGATCGTGGTTTGAACGACAGTTTCCTCTCTTCCCTTCTCTCTCTCTAATCCCTCCTTTGCTGAAGCGTTGAATGATCTACTACAATCTGGTTGGGACCTCTGCTGCTGTGTAATCCGTTGTTCGCCTTCAGGTTTGATTCTCGAAATTCAGATTAGTAATTAGAGCAAGTTCCTCTCCTCTGCAGTTTCTGATTTTGGTTGATTGTTGTGATGAACTCAGCGGTTGTGCTCTGCGTTTGGATTTGTGTTCTGCGTGTGGCGGTGCTCTGCGAATTGCTGGAGGTTCTGTACTCTCGGTTTCAGGTTTGTGATGCAAAGTGTTACAGTTTTGTAATTGCAAAGTCTAGGGTTCTTCCGTGTTTCTGATTTTGGGATTATCGTTATTGTGAGGATTCAGTGATTGTGTTCGGGTCTGGTTGAAGAGCTGTTCGGGCTGTGCTGTTGATTCAGATCGTTGTTTTCTGCTGCTTATTGAGGTAGGTGGTTACTCGATTCAGTTTGGAAGTTCAGCCATGGGGTGTTGCAAGAGCGTTGTCTGGTTTTTGTGTGTGATTCTTTTAGCGTTTTGTTGTGATTTTGGATGGCTAAACCCCCATGGTTTCCTGTTTTAATGTCTGATTTGGTGTGTGTGCTTCATTGGCATTTTGAGGCATTGATTTGTGTTGTTTTTCTGCTCTGTTCGTCTTCTGGAAACTGCATTTTTTGCACTGTCCGAACTTCCGTCCGAGCTTTGAAGTTCGGACAGTGCGTTTCTGCCTTTCTGATTTGCGAGTTCGGGGTATGTCCGAACATCTGTCCGAACATGGATGTTCGGACACACCCTCAGGTTTTTCCCTCTGGTTTAAGTTCGACCTGTGTCCGAACTTCGACGTCCGGACACAAGGTCGGACCTTCCGCGTATTTTTCCCGTAAAACCTGTCCGAACATCCGTCCGAACTTGGATGTTCGGACATGCTGAACTCCTCTATCTGATTTCAACTCGACTTGTGTCCGAACATTGATGTCCGGACACAAGTTCGGACATTTGGCTTTCTCTGGTTTCTGAGTCTCGACTTGTGTCCGAACTTCGACGTCCGGACACAAGTTCGGACACCCCTCTGTTTTCAACGTAACTTCTTCGAACTCCGATTTGAGTGCCGTCTGCGGCATTGGATTCCTTATGTTCTGTACTACTGATTTATGAGAGTTTTGGCATATATAAATGCACTTTGCTTCTGTTTAAGCAACCCTTCTGTTTTGGGACATTGCACATTGTTTCTGAGCCGTGAATGGCTGGGTCGAGCTATTCCGTGGTATACCATGTAGACGTCATTCTGAGTGTGGGTCATTCCCTTTCTGTTCTGTGGGGTTGACGAACCCTTTGGCTCTTTCGAGTCATTTCTGCGTTGCCGAGAGACCTGGTATGGTCTATGGGTCTTCGACCCTTCTGAGTGGGTGCATTGTGTTTTGTCCCCTTTCTGTTAAGTGCTCTGACTGTTTCTGAAATGGGAATCCCTTGTGTTCCACTCTACTTCTGTTTCTGAAAGCTTCTGACTATCTGAGAATTATGCATAAGATGTTTTTCTTCTCTTCTTCTGATTTTAATTGTTTGAGCGACCTTGCTGATGACGGTCGCTGCTTACTGGGCATAGTTGTGTGCTCATTCCCCTACTTCTAACATTTTTGCAGATTGATCAGCGAGGATCATCTTGAGTTCTGGAGCTGTAGTGTTTAGCTCATTTGACTGTTTAAACTTTTGTTTGACGTTGTAGCCTTCGGGCCTTCCTCTGTTTTGAGTTTCTGAATTCGGATATGTATTTGGAATCCGTTTACTTCCGCTGTATTGAATACTTTGGTTTACAATGTTAAGTGAACTCTGTTTTGGGCCTTTATTGTTTTTGATCGATTAGAGCCTTGCGTTATTGGTAGCAATACGCGGCGTGTAATACCCTTAACTCTTAGGCCGGTTTTAGGGGTGTTACAGTAACTTATCTTAATCTTAACTTAATCTTAATCTTAATAATACAAATCATCCTTTAAAAAGGAATGATTGTAACTTATCTTAATCTTAACTTATTCTCAGAATACAAACCGTTCCTGGAGGGGAATGGTTGTAGCCTAAGTCCAAACCTGGGATTTAGGTGATCCCACCGCACCATCTTAATGCCACCTACCCTGGACGGGAATCCAGCATAGCTGAGCCGGCAACCGGCCCTAGGCTACAAGTCCGAAGACAAGTCCTCAAGCGGAGGGCGGATCTGATTCAGATACCGTCCCCCTTTTTCCTTAGCATGCATGACCGGAGATCGGTCCCGGGTTTCCTCACTCTAGTTCCAGTTAGTAATAGTCTCAAGACCATGTTTGTTGGTTAACCTCTTTCGGTTCATATTGTCCCTTATTAGGGGCGTTCCTTAGTCTCACTCAATTTCTTACTAAACGTTGGTTAGTAAGTTCTCACGGTATGTTGTGTTAGTTTTCAAACATCACACAACAATACAATAATCATAATATTCTGGTTGCATGCTTTATCTTGTTTAGTGAGCACACAAAAACAGATAGCACACAAGCCGAGGGACACCTCGTTAGCAAGCAGGTCACAAGAAGAACTGTACCGTTCACCGTTGGTCGTTCGGTTGCTTACTCTCTTCCGTAGTCCAAATTCCCAAGTCCTAAAACATTCATTCAGTTTTAGGTTGTCAATCACTTAACTTAATTCAACTTACTTAACTTACTTAACCCTTAATGATCCCCACCTAACACCTCTTAAGTCTTACAGCTTAATCTTACTAACTTAATCTTAAACTTCTAAGTTTATTCTTAAATTAATCCCTTAGGTCTTTATACCTCTAATCATCATTGCCCCCTTAATGGGGTACCATTAATACCACTAAACTCTCTTAGGGTTTCTTTTTTTTTTTTTTTATGGTCCGACCGACCCACCGACCGACCCACACCCTGGGTAGGTCGGCTGCAGAGAACATCCAACTTCACAGTTTCAGCCCGACCGACCCAGACTGGGGTCGGTCCCCTGGGTAGGTCGGCTGCAGAAACTTCCCATACATTGTCAAACTCTCTCCAAATTTTTCCTCAAGCCTTCTAATGTGTTCTAACATCATTTGGCACATCACACACCTTATAACCTCCACCAAACTCATTAAAATCACCTCCAAAGATCATTCCAACCTTTAGCTCAATTCTTGTAAGAAATTCCTAACACTTGTTAACTAATTCCTTATTTCTCTAACATGTGCATTCTATCTAAAACTTCAACTAACCAAAGTGTTTCTTTCCTACCCATATAACTCCTCCTTAACATCATTGCACTCCATCTTTGCTTGTTAAACCTTCCAAGGTCATCTTGCATGTCCATGCACAATTTTCCCTTCTTTCCTTTGGTTACTCATCCCTCTTAAACTCTTAAGCATACCTATACCTTTCTTTCCATTACCTTAATACCTCGACATTGTTCTTCATTTACCTTAACCATGCAACACCCTCCTTAGACATTTCCACTTCTCTTATGCAACTTACTCACCATTCTCATGATCATACCCTCTTATACGTTTCTAGTCATTTTCCTTGATGACTTACAACATCCTCCTACCTTTTTCACTTCCATCACCCAAGTCCACACATTACCATTCAACTAAACCTTACTAGTCCACCACTAACATCATCACACTTACACAAGGTTCTCAAAACTCTCATTGTCTTACTCTCTAGTTCATACCTAAATCTCCTTAAGGCATTTTACACCTTTCCTTAAAACTTATGCACAAGTCTTACATTCCTCATATCATGATTTTGGTGTGTTTAGTACACTCGCCAATCCTCTAATTCCTCCTAGACATCTCTAGGTCACTCTAAACCTCAAGAACTCCTTAGTTAACTCATTTCCACCCAATTTTCTTTTCATGCTCCCTAGTAAACCCTAGGGCATATTAGCTCACCACCATCACCTAAACACTTATTTTCTACTCAAATTTCGCCATAGCTCCTCTAGTATATTATCATGCCCAAACACATTATTTTTCCTCATTTAACCATCTCACACACCTCAAGTTCTTCCTCATCATATCTCATCACCCAAACCAACTCATTCACAACAAACTCAATATATTGCAATAATCTTAAATTGCATAGCACTAAGGCTCTTAAATGACATGGCTCTTAGGCCCTTAAATGACTTAAACTTAAACACTGAATTTCCCACATATATAAGCTTTCAACCTGCAAATACACTCATCAATCTCATAGTAGTTATAATGCTCTTAAAATCCACCTTAAACTTATATTACTAACTCATTCTCATTGGCTCCTTAGTCACAAGTTCTCAAGCTTATTTAAGTTCTTTTTCTTAGGTTATATAACCCCACACACAATGTAAGCTCTAAGCCACATTGGTATCCACCTAAACTCATCCCTTAAAACTTAAACAACCATTAGGTAAGCATTTTACCTTGTTTTCTCAAGCTTATCTTAACTTCCTCCTTAGACCTTCTTCTTGCATAGATCTCGGCCACCACTTAAACTTCCTTTGCCAATGTTCTAACCAATGTACAATGACTCATATGAGTACTAAACAATACACTAACCTCAAGGAATGAAAACCTAGGTTAAAAATGTGTTTTAAGGTCTTATAATGAATATTTTACCTTGAAGTCTTAAGGTAGGCTTGGATATGAATCAAGAAGGACCTCCTCTAGCCCTTGGAGAATAGAAAACAAGCTAGAACAAGGCATAAAAATGAAGCCCCATGAGTATAAATTTTCGGTAATGGAGAAGAATGGTGGAAACTTGGTTTTTCTTACATATTCTTTACCTTAAGAGATTGGAGAAGCTAATGAGCTCTTCAAACTTATTTTTCCCCCTTCAATGGCGATTTCCCATGGCTCTAAAATGAGGCTTTTCAAATTTTGAAAAGATAGGAAGCAAGGCCTTGGTCTAACTAAGAGAAATCTATGCTTAGTTTTTGATTTGGAGCTAAAATGAGCAAGTTATGGACAAGGCAAGGTGAGGCAACAATGGGGCTGCTTGGGAACGGTTTAGAACAGAGAGAATAAGAAGAAAACCGTGGAAGAAGAATGGAAATGAAGAAGAGAGGAGAGAGGTAAGCTAAAGAAGATATTTATCTTATAAAAGGGTGAATAGTGAACTTACTACTTTTCCTCTCATTTCCTTTAATGTGCTGGCTACTAATGGTGAGTCACCATTAAAAACCGTCACCCCCTTGGTATACAAGATAAATAAGGCCTTGTTTGGCCATTTGGCTAATTAAAGTTGACTTAAGTCAAAACTAGCACTATTTGAGTACTATTCACTAATTAGTGCACATATTCGGGAAATTTTTGGTTTCCCATTGATTTAGACCTCCTAATGTGATACTAATTAGTACACATGTTGATTAAAGAGTAATGATGGACATTTAGCCACTCAAAACTCAATTCTAAGACAATTTCTCAAAAATGTGCTTTAAGACCTCTTAAAGCACATTTTGTGTTTTAACTTGTTTTCAAGCTTGGTTTTCTTTGCTAATTGATTTAAAATGACCATTAGAATATTACTAAGGTCTTATCATGATATTTGGGTACTCACCCAAGTCTCTCCAAGCTTAGAGCACGTTTTTGCCCTGATTGCCCTTAAGGCACTTTCTTGTGTTTTCCTTGGTTTAAATTGTCTACCAATCTTTCTAAGGCATATTTTAGCCTTACTACATCATGATTTGATGTTTACTTAGCATACTTAGGTTTGGGGTATTTCAATTGATGAGGTTATCGGGTTGTGTAACACCCCTACCGCTAATACCGTCATTACCGTACCATACTTACCTTCGCAGCGGATATTACTTACTCAACGGCGGGTGTACAATGCCGTTAGTCACCCACGAAACTAGCAAGGCGAGTTACAATACTACATACTATCAGTCTGATGAATATAAGCATACCGAGTGCCCTACACAATACATTACTTTCCCTTGCATACCAATCCATAATTCGATACAACTCCAATACAATACTATACCGAGCATACTACAATCCTTACATTACCGATACAGTTTAGACTTCCAAATTCATACTACGTTATAAATACAATTCCCCTTTTTTTTCCACTACCCATGCTTATGTAGCAGTCCCCGTCCTACTCTCTCGAACGGTGAACAGCTTCGGTACCTGCACACTAAAAACGGTCCCCCTAGGGGGTCAGCTTACGCTGCATATGAAATCCGCATATACCGCGTGCTAACCGTGGTACGCCGACTACTTTGGGTCGGATATACATGGAGTTCATTTTACATGCATACATACATACTCATACTACAACAATACAATCAATATACCTACCAAATCAAAGTTCAATGCTTACTGAGGAAGACAATTCAATAGTCAACCGTTCATATTTGTTATACATTCGTTACTCTTTGTACTGAGTTCGATATTCGTTACTCTACTCACACTTACTCCTTACTCTTGTATACTCATCACTCCATGTTCAATGCCTTACTCGTACCCGATCCTTATTCTGTACTCGTTACTGTACTAGTCCATACTCACTACTCAATTCTCCTTACTTACTCTTACATACTCAATACTCTATACTTACTCATACGTACTCAATACTCGGTACTCATTACATACTCGTACTTGCTTCTTACTCGATACTCATTACTTTACTCATACATACGCAATACTCATTACTCATTAATTTGGTCTCTGGGCGGAGTCATACACAAGACTCACCACCGGACCTACAATACGAGGGCTATACACTTAGCTTCTCAAATACTCAATGTCTGTTCTTACCGGACTACTCAAATTCCCAACACTCTTCTCTCAGAGCACAATACAATTTCATGGATTAGCCTAGAAGTATCTCTCTTGATAACCTCCACCAGCTTAGGGAATTACTACCGACTAGTATCCTCATATTTAAGGGTTTCCCCAACATATCGAATACTCTCATGTTCGGGACATACTTACATCAGTCGGGTCCTCTCATAATGGGTCGACTAATTGCTAAGGGGTTTGGAGATCCCTCATCATTCTTTACTACTCTCATGGTTCATGTTTTGCACCAATATTAGTTCCTCTAATATAGGTTACTTATGTACTTCCACTACTTCTGTTTGTGGATTATTCATTTCGTTTCTCCTACCGTTATCAGAAGGTTATTACTCCCGTACACTCTCTCACATTCTAGTGAGTTCATTGGTTTACGTTATCGTTTATCGGTTCGTTGGTTTAGTGCGTTGCTACGGTTCCATTAATTCACACATGACTCTCACTACGAGTCATTACACAATAAGACTCATCTATGAGTCGGTCTACGCACTAAGTAAAGCCACGCAATCAATCAAGAAGGTTAGCTCAACCAACATACAGCAAGACATATAATGAAAGGCAATAAACCGTTTTCATGCTTTAGTCTTGATTAGCCGGCATACAACACACAAATCAATGTAACTCGGTTAGCATACGGGGCATGAGGAAATCATACCTTCCACCGGAGTTAGCTTTAACACGTGTTCCCTTGTTCCTTGGTTCACACTTGTTCCACTGATAATGTTTCAACATTATTATTAATACTATACTCTTACGATACACAAATAATTACTACTCCCGTACTTACCCCGTTATCCCGGTGTACTTAATGTTCTTATACTCTCAACTTGCTTGGTTACTTTTACACTTGTTTTCATACTCATATACTTACTTTCTTACCCTTATTATTTCAATTGTAGTGTACTACTACATATATATGCATATATGTGTATAGGCATATATATATATATATACATATGATTATTATAATCATATAGTAAAAATTATTGTTTTTTTGACTCGACCGGACTTGCAGTAGCTACCAGTACGGGAAATTTTCTGGCTCGACCGAACTTGCAAGTCCGGTCGTAAGTTCGGTCCATTCCAGTAGCTTGCATTACGGGAATTTTTCTGGCCGACCGAACTTGCAAGTCCGGTCGCAAGTTCGGTCCATTCCAGTAGGTTTCTGACGGGAGAATTTTCTGGTCCGACCGAACTTGCATGTCCGGTCGCAAGTCCGGTCGATTCCAGAAGGTTTCCCGTCTTTGTAAATCTGGGCTCGACCAAACTTGCAAGTCCGGTCGCAAGTCCGGTCCAGCCCAGTACTTCAGTTTTAAAATCTGTTTTCAGTCCTCTCTTTTACCCATTACTTCCCCAATCTTCCTACATGTAATCCCACATGGTTAAACACTATCTAGGCCCTCCAAATTGCCTTAGTTCATTCAACAATTCCTTACTTTTCTCTAAATCCACATACACAATTTCTCCTCACTTCCTTTCAATTCTTACAATTGTTTTCTTTACTCTCATGCTACCAGATTTTCCTTCTAACCTTTACCATTCAATACTACCCTCTACCAATGCTACTCCTAGTATCCCAAATACATTTCCAAGCAATTACAATATCTATACCCAAGTCTAGCATTCATTTTACTAATTCTTGCACATTAAATTCTCCTAACTTCTCCAATGTATTCTTATACACTTTGCTACAGATTTTACACTTCTTATTCCTCATACTACAATTACCATCCCATAGCTACTAAACATCTCTACTAATCCCAATACATACCTTGGTTCTCCCATTCACCAAGTCATCCACTAATGCACTATTCCTACTAAAATTTTGCCATAGTTCACCTACTATTCTAGCTTCTCCACATACATACTTTTCCATTCATTTCATTCCTATTCTAGCCAAACCACAAGGGTTCTACCAGCACACATACTAAGCAATCTTAATACATCAATACCCATCAATCACAATACCAATACACATACTCATTACACTTGGCTCCAAAGCCTTCAATTCAAATACTTGCTCTTAAAAGCTCAAATTTCACAATCCTCAATACTAGTACAAGGTTTTGGGTTCTTTAAATATTTTACCCATTCCCATTACTCTAATGCAATAGAATTTACATTAGGAAGGAGCTATTACCTTGAGCTTTTGATTCCTTCTTTTATTTTCCATTTCTCCTCTTCCTCTCTTTCTTGTCCAAATCGATTTTGTGGGGAATGGAGTTGCCAAACTCCATTCCCATCACCCAAGCACACAAAGATAAGCATAATTAATCTACTAGCCCTTAGGTTCATACTAATTCATTGAGATGTTCAAAGCAAGATTTCTAGGGTTTACCTTTGGAGTGCTTTAGGAGGGATTCTCACCCTTGAATCAAGAAGGGGGTTACTCCACCATTGGAGGGTTGAAGCAAAGCTCCAAAACAAGAGGAAAAAAAAAGGTAAGAGTGGGAGACCAAAATCGGCCATACCAAGAAATGGAGAAAAATGAGGTCTTTCATGGAGATTTTTACCTTGTTGGAAAGAGGAGACTCCAAGCTTCACAATGGTGTGCTTTTCTCTTCAAATGGGGAAAAACCCATGGAGATGAAGTTGCTCATTTTCGGATTTTGAAAAGATAGAAATGTAGAGGAGGATGAGGGGATTACAAATATGTAGTTATTTTTGAGTTTGGAGCATGAATGGAGCTTGTACAAGGAGAGGAAGTTGAGGCAGCCATGGAGGCTCCATTTTCGCCCAGCACAGCGAGAGAGAGGGAAGAAAATCGGTGGAGAGAGGTGAGGAAGAAGAAGAAGAAAAGTGAGAGGAGAGAGAGGGAGGGAAGTGTTTTATGTTTTTGCTTTTTACTTTTCTCTCTCCTCCTTCTCTTTCTTTCTTTCTTTCTTTCTTTATTACTAGCTTAGAGTGTGTGTGAGTGGGTTAACTCCCTTAATAGAAACCGGCCCACTATATTAGTAAGCTGGAGCATTTTTCGTCTTTTACAGAAAACGCTTGTTATTTTACCCGGTTTGGATACTATTCACTAACCGGCCCGTTTTCTAGAATTTTCTCGTTTCTTTATTTTTATTGGTTATTAAGCTTCCATAAAGGCTTAAAAATTATTGTTTAATGATTTATAATTTTACGGGTTCGTTTGACCACTTAAAATCACGTTTTCGGGTTTCCTCGAAAAACGTGCGCTAAAGCTCTTTTAGCGTTTTTAATACCTTTCTTGGATCTGTTTTCTTTGGGAATTATTCCTGTATACTAATTAGGCATAAATAAGCCTTAGGAATCCTTACGATACTATAACCGAGGTCTCGTACCTCCTATGGTTATTTAACGCTTATTTTAGTGTTTTCCGCTTTCTAAGCGTTCTTCTCATTTCTTTTGGATTTATTTTCTTTACCAAAAATTACTTAGGCACTATTAGGCCCTTAAATACTATATTAGAATAATATAATCACCATATTTAAGTTCGGGGTATTTCAATCTACCCCCCTTAAAGAACTTTGCCCTCAAAGTTGGTGAATCTAATACTGCTACTCGTACCAATACTCTATGCTAAGGTCATGGCCTCTACATATGACTTGTCAAACTCCAAATGTCTGACATGATGCATACTACGCATCCAAACAGCATGTCACTGCATACATAGCAATCAAAAATATCCGTTTAATTTACTCCTCTCCAAGGGTGTCCATCCGCAGACAATTAGGTACAATCCTCCCCCAATGGTGAGTGATCCCTCAGGTACCGGTCACGTTTGAACACTTAGGCTTTCTGGTTCAAGGCCGTCATTGTAACACCCCATCCAACAACATACACATAACAACATACTGCAGCGGAAAGTACACTACTTCACATAACTTAACTCGTTGGTGTTACACGCCGTTAACCACCCACATGGCTAACAAGGCTATTACATTTACATTGTACCGGTCTGATGGACAAGATTCCCGAGCAACTGTACATTACTATACCTTTTCATTAACAACAACCAACATACATAAGCCTCCCAACTGTACCGAGTATTTACAAATTGATGCCGATAACAGTTTCGGTCTTACTACACCTACTGTATATATACAACTTAAATGATTTCCCATGTACAACAACTACCCCGTCCTACTCTCGAACGGCTTCCAGCTCTTGTACCTGAAATAGGAAAAGAAGAGAAAGGGTGGCCCCCAAGGGGCTCAGAACCTTTGCTGGTATGGTAATCCCGCAGCCCACATGCTACCGGGCCACGCACAACTAATTGTCGTCTTAGCATTCGGTTGATTGTATTTAAATCATGGATGCAACTGTAAACAGACAACACATAACATTTCGCCTCAATGGGCTCAACAAACGGATAATACATCCTTACATGATAAGTCACTCATGGTATTCATTATCCCTAGAGTGCTCCTCCTCTAATGGAGCTACTTCCTTAATAGACGACACTTACCCATAAATCGGGTTATCCTTAAACGCCTCTTATCACAAACTGGGATTCATTTCCATGATCCACACACTCCATATTTTACAACATATAGCATTCCACACATAACAAAACATAACAACACTTTTCACGCTTCGACGTGCACATGATAACATCGCAATAGAAATTGCATTACAACAACATCACATAACATAACGGGAACGGTCCTCTTAGGAACCAACCCAAACATTGTTAATTCACTGGTGAGCCTAGAGAATGATGTCACCCTCATGGTAAGCTCGTTATACAACAACAACAACACTCATTACCGTCCTAATAGTAGGACGAGTAACTTAAGTTAAGATGGTTCGGGTTTGGAGGCCCGAACACACCACACAAACACATGTTCCCCCTAAACCGATCATAAGTCAGAATAGCTAAGCTTTGGAATAAGCTAATGGGAGATCATAACCCGTGAGGGAAACACCATAATAGAGAGAAGGGTAAGGCTAAGAAGGATACCCACTCCCAAACAACGCGCGACCGGCCAAACCGGATTCCTCACCACTGTTAGTACATACTTACTTTAGATATTAGTTAGAACCCCACTATGGAGTCTATCACAGCTACACACCATACAGTATTACAATTGGGTTAAACACACAAGGGAGATCCCTACATTCACATACTCATATCACACAATTAACACACGCATAGCCGTGGTTAGAACGTCCCATAGTTCGGGTCGTTTGCTCCGAATACCGAACTCTCATGTGATCCTAGACTCAGTTAACTAAGGTTGACACTTCTGAGGTTAAATGGTATCGGAGTTGAACACGCCACATAAATGAATTACTGTAAACTCATTACATGTTTTATCTTACAACATGGCAAACACACAGAAAAACACATTGGCATACAAGCCGGTGTAATCCGGTAGGACACAGGTTGCAAGAAAACCATACCTGTCACCGGAGTCCACTTTATCGTGTCCACTTATGTTCCTCGAGCAATCCTCGAACAACTGATAACATTACATGTATTTTTATTAACATCGGGGTATCATGATTGTTTAAAGTCTAGTGCTTATAACTTTTCCCCGTTAACTTAGTTACATAACTTCACTTTTTAACTTGTTTTACTTTTACATTTTAATACATCTTTTCCCCCACTAAATTATCATTATAACTCACCTAACATGTCTTAAACAACCTTATAACATCATTACTAATCAATCCCCATCATTACATATCATTTTATAACCCTAAACAATGTTTTTGGTCCGACCGACCTTGCACAAGGTCGGTCCATTCCAGAACACTTTACCGTCAAAATTTCTACTCCGACCGACCTTGTAAGTTCGGTCGCATGTTCGGTCCATTCTCGAGAGTTTCTTCCCATTGAAAATCCAGGCCCGCCCGAACTTGCCAAGTCCGGTCCCATGTTCGGTCGATTCCAGAAACTTAATTCGTACACAAAATACAAGCCCGACCGACCTTGCAAGTCCAGTCCCCATTGGTCCATTCCAGAAACCAATTCTCGCAGGGTAAATTGGGCTCGACCGACCTTGGCATGTTCGGTCGCAAGGTCGGTCTGCTCTAGACCCTTATTTTCCATTTCCCATTTAACTCCAAACTTCACCTTATATATCCTAATATGTCCTAACCTCATTTGGGCACTTCAAACACATCTTTAACCATGTACTAAATTCCTTAAATCACCCACCAAAACTATCTTTATCATTCCACAAACTCCTTACAAAATCTCTTAATACTTGTACATTTTTCATTTGGTTTTCTAAGTGGTATTTCACCTATAATGACCACTATACCAAGATGTTTCCTCTACACCTTAGCATCATTTCTCCACATCTTTTCTCACTACTAAATCTCCTTGTCCACATCATACCTAAACCTTAAACAAACTTCTCCATGACTTTAATACATTCCTCAAAACACTCATTGAATTCCTAGAACTTCCAAGATAATACCTAAATCCTTGTATCACTCTAAATCACCTTAATACATGCTTTCTTCCCTAGTAAAGCATTTGTTCACCTTTAACATTTCCTAATTCACCAAAACTTGTTTACATCACTTAGAACTTCTTACACATTCTCCAAATTTTGCCATAGCTTCTCTTGTATATACTCACATCCAAACAGTTAGGTTTTTACCTTATTTCATTCAAGAACACCTAAAATCCATTAAGGACTTCCACACACACATAACTTCACCAAATTTACACCACATAACAATATAGTGCATAAACTTAATTGGTTGGCACTTAGGCCCTTAGATAACATGGCTCTTAGGCCCTTAAATAACATAAACCTTAAACACTGAATTTCCCACATAAATAATTCCTTTGACCTGCAAATACACCCAACAATACATATGCCCTTAATAAACTCCTTGAGAGCATTTTACTAGCTCATTTGCCATTGGCTCCTTAGGTATTTTATTAAGCAAATCAAGCTCATTTTCCTAGGCTTTTAAACTACATTGAGATGGTTTGTTTACCTCTTTTTCCTCACAAACTTCTTTCTTGTTTCCTTGACTAAATTGGCAAGGCTTATGGTTGCTTGTCAACTTCTAAACATTATACAAATAATATAATGAGTATACAAGCTTTAAGCTTCATCTCATTGTAAACCCTAGTTACAAATATTATCTTAACACATTAAGGTAGTTGTTTTACCTTTGGAATTGGAAGAGAGCTTGAATAAGTATCAAGAGAGGACTCCTCCTAGCCCTTGCAAGGTTAAAATGGAGCTAAAACAAGCAAGGTAAATACACCATTGTGAGGTGAATTTTCGGACAACACAAAACTTGAAGGAAACATCATTTTTCTTTGAGTTTCCTTACCTTGAAGCAAAGGAGAACAATAATATGTGAAAAGGTGAGCTCAATCTCCATCAATGGTGAATCTCCTTGGCACCGAAATGAGGCTTTTGAAGATTTGAAAAGATAGAAGTGTAGAGCTTGCTCCAACTAGAAGAATGATGGTCTTGAAATTGAATTTGGACCATGGAGCTAGGAGTTACAAGAGATCAAAGATGGAGTTTGGTGTGGTACTATTGCAAACCGTATAAGAGAGCATGAAGGGAGGAAGAACCGTGTGAAATGAGAAGGAAGAAGAGAATGAGAAGGTAAGTTTGCTTTTGGAAGATATTTATGTTATAAAGTAACTTTCTTCCTTTACTTACTTTTCCTTCCTTTCCTTAATTAATTTCTTTTACATGTTAGTGACTCACCATAACAAAAACCGGCACCCATTAGTAGGCTAGGGGTATGATAGTCTTTGTTGACCAATTTAATTACTTATAACAACATATGTTATAAACTTGCTTATTAAAGTTACTATTCACTAAAACAAGGCACATAGATGTGAAATTTTTGATTTCCCATTGATATAGACTTCCAAATGTGATACTATATAGTACACATGTTAATTAAAGAGTAATGATGGACATTTAGCCACTCAAAACTCATTTACAAGACAATTTTCCAAAAACGTGCTTTAAGACTCCTTAAAGCACATTTTGTGTTTTAACTTGTTTTCAAGCTTGGTTTTATTTAGTAATTGATTTAATATGTTCATTAACATATTTATAAGGTATAAATATGACCTTTAGGTCTTATACAAATTTATTCCAAGCTTAGAGCACATTTTTGCTCATATGACTTTAAGGTATATTCTTGTGTTTTATTTGGTTTAACTGTCTACCAAAATTTCCTAAGGACTTAATTAGCCTTATTAAATCATAATTGAATATTATTAAGTCTTGGTAGGCTCTTTGGGTCCCAACCAAGTTCACTCCAAGCTTAGAGCATGTTTTTGCTTAAGCTGTGTCTTAGTGCTTTATTGTGTTTTACTATGGTTTAAATTGTTCACTGATGTTTCTAAGGCACTGTTTAGCACTTTCTAAGGCTCTACGGTCCTTTGGTTCAGATCAAATTCATTTGCACATATAGAGATCCTAAGGCACTTACTCATACTTACTTACTCATACTTTACTCATACTTACTCATACTTACTCGGGACTACACTGCCCCAGTGCCCTTGGAAAAATACAAAACACACACTATTACCGTACACCCGGTGTAGTGGTTTCAAACTACTCTACACTTCCACACACTCAAAACTAGCTTCACCTCCTATGGTTTCGACCGGATACCCGTGCCTAGGCATGGAAGATCCACTAGCGTCCGTGGGAGCGGTTTTAAAACCGATCCTCATTCTCGAGTTTGAAGAAAACGTTGTACCAAATTAGTTTTGGAAATTCATTTTGAAAACTTTGCATACATCTCCCAATTTCAATTTATGATGATCATTCCTATTACTAGTGTCATTATTGTGGCCACTTAAGGGAGCTTACAGAGTCCTTCAACCCCAATGTGATCAGCATTGGTGTTGAATTATCCTTCCACCCCAATTTGTGTTCGGCTTCCCTTGATCGCTAGCAAATCAAGTTCCACTTCCACCTCAATACAAACAGACAGATTGTCAAACATTATTTCATTTTCTATCTTTTTAATCTTGCTACTCATAATCATACACATACGTTTCCCAATTTATATGATTCACTTACTTACTTACTAATCATCTCATCAATTATTACTGCATCCTCTCCAACTACTATACCTAAGAAATTCATGGGTATAATATCCCATTAATCTGCTATACCAAATTCATACTCATAAAATACATCGGTTTCGTGCCGATTTATACTCATTACATACATTGGTTCCATACCGATTTATACTCCTCAAGTCTCCTATACATACTCATTCTTCATACTATTACCAATCGGGGTTCTCATTCCCCTGGAGTTTCTCTACTCCTTTTCCTATACTTGCTTCTCAAATAACCATAATTACACGATGAGTGAATACAAATGTTTATGAAACATAAGTATCAATCATCCAAAACAAATACTTTTGCGCTATGCGCATTGTAGTTTACGCACCTATCACGTAAAACATACATTTCGCGGTTTTCGCTCTACCCCCCCTTAAAAGGGATTACGCCCACGTAATCTACCATGTGTCATCATTGGACATTGGTCGAAGGCATTCAGCCGTCATGGAGTGGTTCAGCTTCCATGCGGTCTATTATACAATGTTCCTTGATCCATGGGTCCTAACCGTATTATCGGTTAGTCCCTTCATCAAGAAATTCCATCGGAGTTATTTAGCTCCTAACCGGGTTCGGTTCTAGCCTGAATGGCTTTAAGGCATTAATGATTAACCTTTTATTCACTAGGTGTACTTCACTTAGAATTCTGGGCCCACTAGCTTCTGCTGCGCGACCCTGATAACTTGGGTTTTCGCCCTTCTTGTTATCTTAAATGTGCTATACAACACCTTTTATCCTTCTTATTGCGGGAATAAGGTTTATTGACCAAGTGTGGTGTTCTCTTACCGTGCTCGAACTCGATGAGTTGTAGATTCATAACCAGCTCTCTGGCAATCCGTATGCACACTGTTGTGTTTTGTAGTGATCATTCACTTGGTTTCTCCGACTTATTGTCGGTTGGGGTTAAGTCACTACTTAGTTGTAGTGCTTCCTCTACTGTTAGTAGCTTCTGAATTATACCAGTTTCTCTGGTTCATTACAAGTGTTCTTTACTTGTATGACATTGCATTTCCAATGCGTCGGTCCTTGTGACTTTCTTAAGTCTCTTTTCGCTTTTATTCCAATGGAATTCACATCTTGTATTATTGGTGTGTTTCACACTCTTCGTGCTTCTTTGGCCTTAGGCCGCACGGTTTGTTTCCGAGCTTTTGCTTAACTGGCTTATGCCATATTTGTTGGTGTACGGAAGGATTTGCCATGATTTATATTTTCCATCTTCCTAGCTATCCCACTTGATCATTAACTGCACAAGTGCAATACCAAAACACTCAGTCCTACAGAGTGCAGAGGCGTAAACGCTTGGCAGTAACTCTCTTATGAGATCGCAATAGGAATTATTGTTACTCCTTCAGGTGGTGTTTCATCATTTCGTGCGGACTCCTGGCTTGTTGCCCGGTCTGTCCACTATCTCGAATTAACAATTCCATAGCATTAGTGATTACTCATATACATTGGTCGCCTGTTGTGCACCATGTTCTTACAGATTCCATAGTATTAGTTTACATGGCATCCACTGTTGCTAGCTTCAGCTCATGTATTTATACAATGGTTTCCCATGTATTTGGCAATACCGAATATGGTATTCCTTTATTTTTCTGAGCTCCCTGAGCATCATTGGTTTTATAACCGGTTACTCCTTGGTCGTCAACAATTACTGTTGAAGCTTATTTCACATTGCTTGGCAATAGTTGTATGCTCAAGCTTGACTACATTAGTAGTTCTGAAAGGAATATATTTCCCGACAGTTACTGATGGTATCCCCTTCTTGGGATCCATGTGTTCTCCACTCTTGTGGTCTCATATTATGAGGGGCGTCCTCATTCATCGGTTGTTACTCTTTTTTTTCGATGTCATCCTAGACAACCTTCCATATGGTTCACAAAGGTTTTGCAACCATTGGGTTGTTTGTGGTAATAGTTTCATGGCCTACTAGCCATATTGCCTAGAGCTCTGCTCATCATAGGTTGTTCCAAATTGGTTACTGCTCTGTATACCATAGAATGGCTTGGAGGTGATACTGGGCTCCATGATAAGATCGTCGCATCACACTTCCGGTTGTTGGAGACCCTTTTTGTAACCTGGTATTGATTGATGCCATTTATTGATTAGGGGTATCCCCTGTCACGTGGGATCCCTTCGGTGTTCTAACCGTATGTTCGTTCCAATTGTGGTGTTCTTACCACTATATTTTGTTCGACTGTGTTGACTTGATACCCTTTATGGATTGCTCTTGGGTAGTACTGATTACATGGCAGCATCTGGCTGACATTTATGAGTATGTTCGGTTGATTGTCCTACCTTGCAGTTCTGGATCTGAGTTATCCGTTAAGGGTTGTAACGTCTCCCGTTCTTAGGGTAGACCCTTGGTGTTTTCCCTTATGTTATAATGGATTTAATATCCCTACCGGTGATGAATGGTATTTCTGGTACCTTATAACATCACCCTGTGTGTTTGTGGTAGTTGTTCTGGGAATTTCCATCCCGCTCATTGCACACTGATGTATTAATGTTAGGCATTTGCCTTACAGTGTTTAGACTGGGTATTCCCTCCGGTTATCATGCTTTACTTAGATATCCTCAAGACATATCCAATGTCTTATCCCGTTGTTAGTGCTTCTTGCACTTTCAACTCTTACTCATCCTCCTGTAGTAGGTTCTTGACTCCTTAGCTGGTAAGCTTATCTGAGTTCCCTTTGCTCGTTCGAGGTATCCAACTACTCTGGTTGAATTTGCTTATGGTCCGTAGAACAGAGTTGACTACTTCCCGCGTTTCGTACACCACATCTATACATACGTGGGGTACCGTCTTGGCACGTTACCACTTACCTGACTATTTGTCAGGCCCGCAAGCTCCTTCAGAGTGCGGTCGTCCCACATCTCGTATTTGGGTACACTCATAGTGTTCGTCACACGCCTAGGTGAAGTATTCTATTGCCAACTCCTCTTGTATCATTCTATGATACTCACCGTATTTCCGTTAGTTTGGTTTTAAAAAAAATCCGAGGTTTAAAAGAAGGATTTGTGGTTTTGAAAGAAAAATTTGGGTTTTGAAGTAACAGTTCGGTGTGAAAAGAAATTCTTTATGGCGTTGCCATGATTCAGGTCCTGACTAAGTTCAGCTTCTCACTGACCGGTATACTCTCAATACAATGGTCGGGCCGTTAGGCCTTTCCGAGGTTTCATTATTCAAATACTCAGGATTGGTGATCCTATTTTTTGCTCCATTCGTCATAGCGGTACTTTAGCAAGTATTTGCGGGTTGTTAAAAGTCTTCCAACCATCCTGTAGTTGCTGCACTTGCCCTAGGCAAGTGCGCGGGTAGGTTGTGTTTCGGTTAATGTATACCGGTGGCGGTATCGTTTCCATCCATGATTGGTGGTTTTATTAGATCTTCCCTCGATCTTTTGATCTTGGTGATCGATCTCTTGAGTCGTTTCTCAGAGTACTTGACATGGTCGTCGTCCATCCGGGTGCCTCACACCTTCACTGTGGTTAATGAGACTTGACTTATCCTTAGGAACCACGTTGTAGTCCTATGGGTATATGCTTTGTGATTACTTCCATTGTCACCTGAACTATGTCGTTCGGTTGTTGCAGCCTCTTGGCGTACAGGTTTGGTGTTAATCCGACCTCGACTAATTCCTTAGTCGGTTTGCATACCGTTGTTGGTATTATCGAACATTACATTCCGTAGACTCCCTTGTCTCGGGCTTGTTACTCCATCTTCCTTGCTTCATTGCATGATTGTGCTTCTCTTCTTGCTGGCTACACATGGTTCTCGCGACTGCGAAGCATGTCGCCCCATGGTGCCATAAATTCCATTATCCTTGTTGTTAGGATCTTCATTCCTCCGCCATTAAGTGCGGTCCTTGTCATTCAACGGGAACCGTCTTCTGGACTTCAAGTTCTTGTACTCTACCGTAAGACAGGTTCTTTTTCTAATAAGGTTTGTTTTGCAACTGCCAGATCGGGTTTTACCCGAGTGTGAGAGGTCTTTCCATCTCTCTTGCGTTCTTCTCCCAGCTTAATACCGTGGGTTGCGGAGGGCGGGGTATGGTTGTTGTAGGTTTCCGGTTCACGCGGAAGTTCCTATCTAGCGTCCTCGCACACTAGCACTCAACCCTTAGCCCTAAGTCTCTACTTCCTAACTCGGTATTTCCCTAACTCGGTATTTCATCCATCAGAGCGATACTTCGCTCTGATACCACTTTTTGTAACACCCCTACCGCTAATACCGTCATTACCGTACCATACTTACCTTCGCAGCGGATATTACTTACTCAACGGCGGGTGTACAATGCCGTTAGTCACCCACGTGACTAGCAAGGCGAGTTACAATACTACATACTATCGGTCTGATGAATATGAACATACCGAGTGCCCTACACAATACATTACTTTCCCTTGCATACCAATCCATAATTCGATACAACTCCAATACAATACTATACCGAGCATACTACAATTCTTACATTACCGATACAGTTTAGACTTCCAAATTCATACTACGTTATAAATACAATTCCCCTTTTTTTTTCCACTACCCATGCTTATGTAGCAGTCCCCGTCCTACTCTCTCGAACGGTGAACAGCTTCGGTACCTGCACACTAAAAACGGTCCCCCTAGGGGGTCAGCTTACGCTGCATATGAAATCCGCATATACCGCGTGCTAACCGCGGTACGCCGACTACTTTGGGTCGGATATACATGGAGTTCATTTTACATGCATACATACATACTCATACTACAACAATACAATCAAAGATACCTACATAAATATACAAGTTCAATGCTTACTGAGGAAGACAATTCAATAGTCAACCGTTCATATTTGTTATACATTCGTTACTCTTCGTACTGAGTTCGATATTCGTTACTCTACTCATACTTACTCCTTACTCTTGTATACTCATCACTCCATGTTCAATGCCTTACTCGTACCCGATCCTTATTCTGTACTCGTTATTGTACTAGTGCATACTCACTACTCAATTCTCCTTACTTACTCTTACATACTCAATACTCTATACTTACTCATACGTACTCAATACTCGGTACTCATTACATACTCGTACTTGCTTCTTACTCGATACTCATTACTTTACTCATACATACGCAATACTCATTACTCATTACTTTGGTCTCTGGGCGGAGTCATACACAAGACTCGCCACCGGACCTAAAATACGAGGGCTATACGCTTAGCTCCTCAAATACTCAATGTCCGTTCTTACCGGACTACTCAAATTCCCAACACTCTTCTCTCAGAGCACAATACAATCTCATGGATTAGCCTAGAAGTATCTCTCTTGATAACCTCCACCAGCTTAGGGAATTACTACCGACTAGTATCCTCAGATTTAAGGGTTTCCCCAACATATCGAATACTCTCATGTTCGGGACATACTTACATCAGTCGGGTCCTCTCATAATGGGTCGACTAATTGCTAAGGGGTTTGGAGATCCCTCATCATTCTTTACTACTCTCATGGTTCATGTTTTGCACCAAGATTAGTTCCTCTAATATAGGTTACTTATGTACTTCCACTACTTCTGTTTGTGGATTATTCATTTCGTTTCTCCTACCGTTATCGGAAGGTTATTACTCCCGTACACTCTCTCACATTCTAGTGAGTTCATTGGTTTACGTTATCGTTTATTGGTTCGTTGGTTTAGTGCGTTGCTACGGTTCCATTAATTCACACATGACTCTCACTACGAGTCATTACACAATAAGACTCATCTATGAGTCGGTCTACGCACTAAGTAGACCACACAATCAATCAAGAAGGTTAGCTCAATCAACATACAACAAGACATATAATGAAAGGCAATAAACCGTTTTCATGCTTTAGTCTTGATTAGCCGGCATACAGCACACAAATCAACGTAACTCGGTTAGCATACGGGGCATGAGGAAATCATACCTTCCACCGGAGTTAGCTTTAACACGTGTTCCCTTGTTCCTTGGTTCACACTTGTTCCACTGATAATGTTTCAACATTATTATTAATACTATACTCTTACGATACACAAATAATTACTACTCCCGTACTTACCCCGTTATCCCGGTGTACTTAATGTTCTTATACTCTCAACTTGCTTGGTTACTTTTACACTTGTTTTCATACTCATATACTTACTTTCTTACCCTTATTATTTCAATTGTAGTGTACTACTACATATATATGCATATATGTGTATAGGCATATATATACATAAGATTATTATAATCATATAGTAAAAATATATTATTTTTTTTACTCGACCGGACTTGCGACCGACCTTGCAAGTCCGGTCCATTCCAGTAGCTACCAGTACGGGAAATTTTCTGGCTCGACCGAACTTGCAAGTCCGGTCGCAAGTTCGGTCCATTCCAGTAGCTTGCATTACGGGAATTTTTCTGGCCGACCGAACTTGCAAGTCCGGTCGCAAGTTCGGTCCATTCCAGTAGGTTTCTGACGGGAGAATTTTCTGGTCCGACCGAACTTGCATGTCCGGTCGCAAGTCCGGTCGATTCCAGAAGGTTTCCCGTCTTTGTAAATCTGGGCTCGACCGAACTTGCAAGTCCGGTCGCAAGTCCGGTCCGGCCCAGTACTTCAGTTTTAAAATCTGTTTTCAGTCCTCTCTTTTACCCATTACTTCCCCAATCTTCCTACATGTAATCCCACATGTTTAAACACTATCTAGGCCCTCCAAATTGCCTTAGTTCATTCAACAATTCCTTACTCTTCTCTAAATCCACATACACAATTTCTCCTCACTTCCTTTCAATTCTTACAATTGTTTTCTTTACTCTCATGCTACAGATTTTCCTTCTAACCTTTACCATTCAATACTCCCTCTACCAATGCTACTCCTAGTATCCCAAATACATTTCCAAGCAATTACAATATCTATACCCAAGTCTAGCATTCATTTTACTAATTCTTGCACATTAAATTCTCCTAACTTCTCCAATGTATTCTTATACACTTTGCTACAGATTTTACACTTCTTATTCCTCATACTACAATTACCATCCCATAGCTACTAAACATCTCTACTAATCCCAATACATACCTTGGTTCTGCCATTCACCAAGTCATCCACTAATGCACTATTCCAACTAAAATTTTGCCATAGTTCACCTACTATTCTAGCTTCTCCACATACATACTTTTACATTCATTTCATTCCTATTCTAGCCAAACCACAAGGGTTCTACCAGCACACATACTAAGCAATCTTAATACATCAATACCCATCAATCACAATACCAACACACATACTCATTACACTTGGCTCCAAAGCCTTCAATTCAAATACTTGCTCTTAAATGCTCAAATTTCACAATCCTCAATACTAGTACAAGGTTTTGGGTTCTTTAAATATTTTACCCATTCCCATTACTCTAATGCAATAGAATTTACATTAGGAAGGAGCTCTTACCTTGAGCTTTTGATTCCTTCTTTTCTTTTCCATTTCTCCTCTTCCTCTCTTTCTTGTCCAAATCGATTTTGTGGGGAATGGAGTTGCCAAACTCCATTCCCATCACCCAAGCACATAAAGACAAGCATAATTAATCTACTAGCCCTTAGGTTCATACTAATTCATTGAGATGTTCAAAGCAAGATTTCTAGGGTTTACCTTTGGAGTGCTTTAGGAGGGATTCTCACCCTTGAATCAAGAAGGGGGTTACTCCACCATTGGTGGGTTGAAGCAAAGCTCCAAAACAAGAGGAAAAAAAAAGGTAAGAGAGGGAGACCAAAATCGGGCATACCAAGAGATGGAGAAAAATGAGGTCTTTCATGGAGATTTTTACCTTGTTGGAAAGAGGAGACTCCGAGCTTCACAATGGTGTGCTTTTCTCTTCAAATGGGGAAAAACCCATGGAGATGAAGTTGCTCATTTTCGGATTTTGAAAAGATAGAAATGTAGAGGAGGATGAGGGGATTACAAATATGTAGTTATTTTTGAGTTTGGAGCATGAATGGAGCTTGTACATGGAGAGGAAGTTGAGGCAGCCATGGAGGCTCCATTTTCGCCCAGCACAGCGAGAGAGAGGGAAGAAAATCGGTGGAGAGAGGTGAGGAAGAAGAAGAAGAAAAGTGAGAGGAGAGAGAGGGAGTGTTTTATTTTTTGCTTTTTACTTTTCTCTCTCCTCCTTCTCTTTCTTTCTTTCTTTCTTTATTACTAGCTTAGAGTGTGTGTGAGTGGGTTACTCCGTTAATAGAAACCGGCCCACTATATTAGTAAGCTGGAGCGTTTTTCATCTTTTACAGAAAACGCTTGTTATTTTACCCGGTTTGGATACTATTCACTAACCGGGCCCGTTTTCTGGAATTTTCTCGTTTCTTTATTTTTATTGGTTATTAAGCTCCATAAAGGCTTAAAAATTATTGTTTAATGATTTATAATTTTACGGGTTCGTTTGACCACTTAAAATCACGTTTTCGGGTTTCCTTGAAAAACGTGCGCTAAAGCTCTTTTAGCGTTTTTAATACCTTTCTTGGATCCGTTTTCTTCGGGAATTATTCCCGTATACTAATTAGGCATAAATAAGCCTTAGGAATCCTTACGATACTATAACCGAGGTCTCGTACCTCCTATGGTTATTTAACGCTTATTTTAGCGTTTTCCGCTTTCTAAGCGTTCTTCTCATTTCTTTTGGATTTATTTTCTTTACCAAAAATTACTTAGGCACTATTAGGCCCTTAAATACTATATTAGAATAATATAATCACCATATTTAAGTTCGGGGTATTTCAATCTACCCCCTTAAAGAACTTTTCCCTCAAAGTTGGTGAATCTAATACTGCTACTCGTACCAATACTCTATGCTAAGGTCATGGCCTCTACATATGACTTGTCAAACTCCAAATGTCTGACATGATGCATACTACGCATCCAAACAGCATGTCACTGCATGCATAGCAATCAAAAATATCCGTTTTACTCCTCTCCAAAGGGGTCCATCCGCAGACAATTAGGTACAATCCTCCCCCAATGGCGAGTGATCCCTCAGGTACCGGTCACGTTTGAACACTTAGGCTTTCTGTTCAAGGCCGTCATTGTAACACCCCATCCAACAACATACACATAACAACATACTGCAGCGGAAAGTACACTACTTCACATAACTTAACTCGTTGGTGTTACACGCCGTTAACCACCACGTGGCTAACAAGGCTATTACATTTACATTGTACCGGTCTAATGGACTAGATTCCCGAGCAAATGTACATTACTATACCTTTTCATTAACAACAACCAACATACATAAGCCTCTCAACTGTACCGAGTATTTACAAATTGATGCCGATAACAGTTTCGGTCTTACTACACCTACTGTATATATACAACTTAAATGATTTCCCATGTACAACGACTACCCCGTCCTACTCTCGAACGGCTTCCAGCTCTTGTACCTGAAATAGGAAAAGAAGAGAAAGGGTGGCCCCCAAGGGGCTCAGAACCTTTGCTGGTATGGTAATCCCGCAGCCCACATGCTACCGGGCCACACACAACTAATTGTCGTCTTAGCATGCGGTTGATTATATTTAAATCATGCATGCAATTGTAAACACACAACACATAACATTTCGCCTCAATGGGCTCAGCAAACTGATAATACATCCTTACATGATAAGTCACTCATGGTATTCATTATCCCTAGAGTTCTCCTCCTCTAATGGAGCTACTTCCTTAATAGACGACACTTACCCATAAATCGGGTTATCCTAAAACGCCTCTTATCACAAACTGGGATTCATTTCCATGATCCACACACTCCATATTTTACAACATATAGCATTCCTCACATAACAAAACATAACAACACTTTCACGCTTCGACGTGTACATGATAACATCGCAATAGAAATTGCATTACAACAACATCACATAACATAACGGGAACGGTCTTCTTAGGAACCGACCCAAACATTGTTAATTCACTGGTGAGCCTAGAGAATGATGTCACCCTCATGGTAAGCTCGTTATACAACAAAAACAACACTCATTACCATCCTAATAGTCGGACGAGTAACTTAAGTTAAGATGGTTCGGGTTTGGAGGCCCGAACACACCACACAAACACATGTTCCCCCTAAACCGATCATAAGTCAGAATAGCTAAGCTTTGGAATAAGCTAATGGGAGATCATAACCCGTGAGGGAAACAACCATAATAGAGAGAAGAGTAAGGCTAAGAAGGATACCCACTCCCAAACAACACGCGACCGGCCAAACCGGATTCCTCACCACTGTTAGTACATACTTACTTTAGATATTAGTTAGAACCCCACTATGGAGTCTATCACATCTACACACCATACAGTATTACCACTGGGGTAAACACACAAGGGAGATCCCTACATTCACATACTCATATCACACAATTAACACACGCATAGCCGTGGTTAGAACGTCCCATAGTTCGGGTCGTTTGCTCTGAATACTGAACTCTCATGTGATCCTAGACTCAGTTAACTAAGGTTGACACTTCAGAGGTTAAATGGTATCGGAGTTGAACACGCCACATAAATGAATTACTATAAACTCATTACATGTTTTATCTTACAACGTGGCAAACACACAGAAAAACACATTGGCATACAAGCCGGTGTAATCCGGTAGGACACAGATTGCAAGAAAACCATACCTGTCACCGGAGTCCACTTTATCGTGTCCACTTATGTTCCTCGAGCAATCCTTGAACAACTGATAACATTACATGTATTTTTATTAACATCAGGGTATCATGATTGTTTAAAGTCTAGTGCTTATAACTTTTCCCCGTTAACTTAGTTACATAACTTCACTTTTTAACTTGTTTTACTTTTACATTTTAATACATCTTTTCCCCCACTAAATTATCATTATAACTCACCTAACATGTCTTAAACAACCTTATAACATCATTACTAATCAATCCCCATCATTACATATCATTTTATAACCTTAAACAATGTTTTTGGTCCGACCGACCTTGCACAAGGTCGGTCCATTCCAGAACACTTTACCGTCAAAATTTCTACTCCGACCGACCTTGTAAGTTCGGTCGCATGTTCGGTCCATTCCCGAGAGTTTCTTCCCTTTGAAAATCCAGGCCCGCCCGAACTTGCCAAGTCCGGTCCCATGTTCGGTCGATTGTAGAAACTTAATTCGTACACAAAATACAAGCCCGACCGACCTTGCAAGTCCGGTCCCCAAGGTCGGTCCATTCCAGAAACCAATTCTCGCAGGGTAAACTGGGCTCGACCGACCTTGGCAAGTTCGGTCGCAAGGTCGGTCTGCTCCATACCCTTATTTTCCATTTCCCATTTAACTCCAAACTTCACCTTATATATCCTAATATGTCCTAACCTCATTTGGGCACTTCAAACACATCTTTAACCATGTACTAAATTCCTTAAATCACCCACCAAAACTATCTTTATCATTCCACAAACTCCTTACAAAATCTCTTAATACTTGTACATTTTTCATTTGGTTTTCTAAGTGGTATTTCACCTATAATGACCACTATACCAAGATGTTTCCTCTACACCTTAGCATCATTTCTCCACATCTTTTCTCACTACTAAATCTCCTTGTCCACATCTTACCTAAACCTTAAACAAACTTCTCCAAGACTTTAATACGTTCCTCAAAACACTCATTGAATTCCAAGAACTTCCAAGATAATACCTAAATCCTTGTATCTCTTTAAATCACCTTAATACATGCTTTCTTCCCTAGTAAAGCATTTGTTCACCTTTAACATTTCCTATTCACCAAAACTTGTTTAAATCACTTAGAACTTCTTACACATTCTCCAAATTTTGCCATAGCTTCTCTTGTATATACTCACATCCAAACAGTTAGGTTTTTACCTTATTTCATTCAAGAACACCTAAAATCCATTAAGGACTTCCTCACACACATAACTTCACCAAATTTACACCACATCACAATATAGTGCATAAACTTAATTGCTTGGCACTTAGGCCCTTAGATAACATGGCTCTTAGGCCCTTAAATAACATAAACCTTAAACAATGAATTTCCCACATAAATAATGCCTTTGACCTGAAAATACACCCAACAATACATATGCCCTTAATAAACTCCTTGAGAGCATTTTACTAGCTCATTTGCCATTGGCTCCTTAGGTATTTTATTAAGCAAATCAAGCTCATTTTCCTAGGCATTTAAACTACATTGAGATGGTTTGTTTACCTCTTTTTCCTCACAAACTTCTTTCTTGTTTCCTTGACTAAATTGGAAAGGCTTATGGTTGCTTGTCAACTTCTAAACATTATACAAATAATATAATGAGTATACAAGCTTTAAGCTTCATCTCATTGTAAACCCTAGTTACATATATTATCTTAACACATTAAGGTAGTTGTTTTACCTTTGGAATTGGAAGAAAGCTTGAATAAGTATCAAGAGAGGACTCCTCCTAGCCCTTGCAAGGTTCAAATGGAGCTAAAACAAGCAAGGTAAAGACACCATTGTGAGGTGAATTTTTGGACAACACAAAACTTGAAGGAAACATCATTTTTCTTTGAGTTTCCTTACCTTGAAGCAAAGGTGAACAATAATATGTGAAAAGGTGAGCTCAAGCTCCATCAATGGTGAATCTCCTTGGCACCGAAATGAGGCTTTTGAAGATTTGAAAAGATAGAAGTGTAGAGCTTGCTCCAACTAGAAGAATGATGGTCTTGAAATTGAATTTGGACCATGGAGCTAGGAGTTACAAGAGATCAAAGATGGAGTTTGGTGTGGTACTATTGCAAACCGTAGAAGAGAGCATGAAGGGAGGAAGAACCGTGTGAAATGAGAAGGAAGAAGAGAATGAGAAGGTAAGTTTGCTTTTGGAAGATATTTATGTTATAAAGTAACTTTCTTCCTTTACTTACTTTTCCTTCCTTTCCTTAATTGATTTCTTTTACATGTTAGTGACTCACCACAACAAAAACCAGCCCCCATTAGTATTCTAGGGGTATGATAGTCTTTGTTGACCAATTTAATTACTTATAACAACATATGTTATAAACTTGCTTATTAAAGTTACTATTCACTAAAACAAGGCACATAGATGTGAAATTTTTGATTTCCCATTGATATAGACTTCCAAATGTGATACTATATAGTACACATGTTAATTAAAGAGTAATGATGGACATTTAGCCACTCAAAACTCATTTACAAGACAATTTTCCAAAAACGTGCTTTAAGACTCCTTAAAGCACATTTTGTGTTTTAACTTGTTTTCAAGCTTGGTTTTCTTTAGTAATTGATTTAATATGTTCATTAACATATTTATAAGGTATAAATATGACCTTTAGGTCTTATACAAATTTATCCCAAGCTTAGAGCACATTTTTGCTCAAATGACTTTAAGGTATATTCTTTTGTTTTATTTGGTTTAACTGTCTACCAAAATTTCCTAAGGACTTAATTAGCCTTATTAAATCATAATTGAATATTATTAAGTCTTGTTAGGCTCTTTGGGTCCTAACCAAGTTCACTCCAAGCTTAGAGCATGTTTTTGCTCAAGCTGTGTCTTAGTGCCTTATTGTGTTTTACTATGGTTTAAATTGTTCACTGATGTTTCTAAGGCACTTTTTAGCCTTTACATACCATAGTTTAAATGTTTAACAACATATCAAGGTTTGGGGTATTTCAATCTACCCCCCTTAAAAGAACTTCGTCCTCGAAGTTTACACTTCCCACACATCTTGGATTAGAATACGGGGATTACTTATAGAAATAAAACTTCCATAACCAAACACACTTTACTTCACAACCTCGGACTTAATGGTCCGGGTAACACATTCACATCCATACATAACATAACATATTCACAAGATAACCTCGGACTCAATGGTCCGGGTATCTTAACAACATTTACACATACATAACAACCCTTAGACTCTCTAGTCTTGGGTAACATAACAACATTTAGACACATAGGTCTTGATAACATAACAGCCTTTATACACATTGGTTTATGTAACACAACACATTTAGACTCATAGGTCTTAATAGCATACACTTTAGGAACTCAAGGTCAAAATAATATTTATTACACATACCACACCACATGTCATAGCATGTATAGCAATCAAAAATATCTTTGATATACACTGTGATCCCGCAGAACCCGGTCGCGATGGACACCTTCCGTCCCCGTGCCATTGGGAGATCAAAACAATCACTTAAATTTGAAATTTTTCTCCTTGTGAGGTTACGTAAAAAAACTTTAATTATGTAAAGTATCTATCGACGTTTTATAAATACCAATTAGAAATCCTTTTTGAAAACACACACAACTCCAAGTCCAACTTATGGTCTTTACTTCTTTTCTTAGCGTGGTTAATTGTGACCACTTACAGGGAGCTTCGAGAATCATCCAACCCTGATGTGATCAGCATCAGTGTTGAACTATCCTTCCACCCCAATTTGTGTTCGGCTTCCCTTGATCTCACGATAATCAAGTTTCACCTCCCACTTCATTTTCAAGCATCAATTAAATCACTCATTTCCAATTTTCTATCTTTTTAATCATTCTAATCAAGATCATAACATCTCCAAGGGATAGAACTTCGTCTATCAATTATTCCATACACTTTAATGTTGTTACCTAGGGAATCTTATTCTCACTAGGTTCTAGGTCGGTTTCATAAGCTTTCATGAATCACTATATAGTATATATACACATATGTTTTATCAAAATACAACACACAGTTTCACATTTATACACTGTCGGGGTTTTGTTCCCCGGGAGTTTCTCTACTCCCCACACTTGTATTATCACACACCACTGTTAACAAATAAACACACTTATCACAATAGTATTCGCATCTTCTGTGCGCAATTACCACAATTAAACCCTGAATGAACGCGTATGTTTACATAACACACACACCAATCATCAAAACAAATTATTTTGTGCTATGCACAACATAAATCACGTACACTTGTACGGTAATACACACTAAGTGGTTTTGCGCTCTACCCCCCTTAAAAAGGATTACGCCCACGTAATCAATCACTAAACATTGGCTTAAAATGTTATGCCGTCGTGAAGTGTTTTAACTTCCACACGGTCTATCACACAATGGATTCTGATTAGAGGATCTTAACCATATTGGCGGTTTAGTTCCTAAACCAAGAATTCTCATTAGAGTTAGTTCAAACTCTTAGTTGGTTTCGATTATGGCCTGTTAGGCTTCTAGGCGTTAATAATTAGCCATTCGCTCATGTTCACCATGTACATTCAACACTTGAATCTCTACTAAGTTTAACTCATAACTGGTCTTATCTGCCACATTATCATTTAACAATACTTATAAACGGTCGCTTGCTGCGCACCGTGCTCTTACTCTTGTATAACATCAGCTTATATCGTATTTACTGCCACATTAACTTCCACACATATACTCACATCATTCGTATTATGGTTCGTCCTTTATTTGGATGACTACTGTATGCTCCTTGAGCATTGATCAATAAGCCGACATTATTCAGCTTGGTGCTTCACTTTATGCACACATACTACTAAATGAACTTCTCTCTCGCAACATCAACATGGTCAATCTTAACATATTCTCGGGCTTGATACACATAACTACCGCTCCTGTGGTCTCACAATATCGAAGGTATCCCCCTCTTAAAGCAGTGGTTCGTTCTCCGCTCTATTTACTTGTACCACATAAACTTCAATAATTAACTCAAATTTACATAAACATTTTATTGTGGCCTATAAGCCTTGTTTGCCTTGAGCTGCGCTCATTGTAGGCTGTCCACACACATGTACTTCTCTGTACAACATTACATGGTTCGGATGTCAATATTGGGCTCCATGACAAGGTCGTTGCATTCCGTTTCCTTTCATGGGATGCCCCTTAGGTTGTCAGTCCGTCTCCTGACAACTTATGTCTAAACTAGGTGTTAGTTTCAACCCTGGTGTTTCTGTCACGTCATTTCATGCAACAATTGTGACGTAAACACCCTTCAAGGATTGCTCCTGGGTGTTGTTAAGTCATGCTATTACATCTGGTTCGCACTTATTGGTATATTCCGTTAGCCACGCCGTTTGCGTTCTTAACTGGTTTATTATCTTCTTCTGTGAAGATCAACATTTCCTGGTAGTGTAGGTACTCATTCTGGGAATTTCATCCCGTTCATTGCACATTAATGTGTCCACATTAAGTATTCTTGCCATGTACAGGTTGGGTCATCGTTCCAGCTATCATGTTTATCCCTGAGGATCTTAAGACGTATACGATTTCTTACATTAAATTAGTGCACTTCGACCTCCTGACTCTTAAGCATTTCGTTGAAAGGAATTCACTAATTCCTTTAGTCTCGTTAACTTAACTGGGTTCCTTTACTTCAACCATTCATGGTAATCCTAGCTCTTGTTTGACTATACTACTGACCGTAGTACGGAGTCGACACCTCTCGTGTTCCGGACTCTACTCGTATACATATGTGGGGTACCATGCTGATACATTGCTACTTACCCAACTAACCCATAAGTAGGTCTGTCAGGCCCACAAGCTCCTATCGGAGTACGGTCGTCCCACATTACAGTTGGTACACTCGTAGTGTCCGTCACACGCCTAGGTGAGTGAACAGTATTCGGTTGTCAACTCCCTTATATTGTCCTATGACAATATACATTCTGTGCTTCCCGAACTTAATCAAGGGAAAGTCTATCAACTGTTGTATTACCATGAACTCAATCCATTCCCTCGGGTTGTTACCCTTGGGTTTACCGGTTTCCTTTCCGGTTATTCAAAAGTAAACTGGGGTATAACTACCTACTGTGTGGCACTGAGGCTGGTTGTGCCTCTGGTTTGGTTTTTAAAAGAAGGTAGAAAATGAGTATGGGTTGAAATAAAATTTGGTTTTGAAAAGAAAAGAGTTTGAATAAACTGGGTTTGAAAGAAAAATTCTCGTGGTTCAACGTCTTCTTCCGAAACAAATTTCTAGCTTACGTGCATGACTAGTGTACTTCCAATTACAAAGTTTAGGCTGTTTAAGCCCTTCCACAGTTATTATGATCACAGTTTACTTCGTGGTACTTTACTAAGTACTTCGTATTTGTTAAAACTTTCCCGTACACCCTGTTATAGCAGCACTTGCCATGGCAAGTGCGCCATGCTATCTGGCTTATCGGTTCAACATTACCGGTTGCGGTATCGTTTTTATCTGCACTGTCATCAGTGGCCTTGTTGGCTCTTACTTTAATCTTACAGTCTTGGCATTAAACCCTCTGGGTGACTTCTCATTGTCTTCGCATGACAATCATTAACTAGGGTGTTCCCCGTTCTTGGAGTCCCTTTTCTTAGCATTGTTTCCTTTGCGTAGCCCACTCCACGCATTTGTCGTGGTTACTGAGACTTGTCTCTTGTTTGGGCACTACGTTGTAGTTCCTTTCCCGGTTGGTATACCGTTGGTGTATCACTTGACAACTGTGGTTCCGTAGACACTCGTCTCGGGTTTCATTAATCCATTTCTTGCCTGTTGCACGGTTGGTGTGTTGCAAGCTGGTTGTTCTAGACTGCTTAGCATGTTGACCCAGGTGCCGGAAATTCTGTTCTCTTATACACAAAATCCTCATTCTTCGCTATTTAATGCGGTCAACATTGTCCAGGTAGAAACCGTCTCCGGGATTCCCATTCTTCGGGATCTACCGTACGACAGGTTCTCCGTACCTTTACAGGTATTTAATAATAGCCAGATCGGGTATTCCGAGTAAGAGAGGACTTCCATCTCTCTGGCGTTGTTTTCCAAGTTACAAAACAGGGGTTGTGGAGGGCGGGAAGGATATAGTAGGTTTTCAGTACACGCTGGTAGTTCCAAACTGACGTCTCTCTCACGCTATCACTCAACACTTAACCCAAGGTACTAAAATCCTAACTCGGCACTTCCTAAGCTCGGTAATTCAGTCATCAGAGCGATACTTCGCTCTGATACCACTTTTTGTAACACCCCATCCAACAACATACACATAACAACATACTGCAGCGGAAAGTACACTACTTCACATAACTTAACTCGTTGGTGTTTACACGCCGTTAACCACCCCGTGGCTAACAAGGCTATTACATTTACATTGTACCGTCTGATGGACTAGATTCCCGAGCAACTGTACATTACTATACCTTTTCATTAACAACAACCAACATACATAAGCCTCCCAACTGTACCGAGTATTTACAAATTGATGCCGATAACAGTTTCGGTCTTACTACACCTACTGTATATATACAACTTAATGATTTCCCATGTACAACGACTACCCCGTCCTACTCTCGAACGGCTTCCAGCTCTTGTACCTGAAATAGGAAAAGAAGAGAAAGGGTGGCCCCCAAGAGGCTCAGCACCTTTGCTGGTATGGTAATCCCGCAGCCCACATGCTACCGGGCCACACACAACTAATTGTCATCTTAGCATGCGGTTGATTATATTTAAATCATGCATGCAAATGTAAACACACAACACATAACATTTCGCCTCAATGGGCTCAACAAACGGATAGACATCCTTACTTGATAAGTCACTCATGGTATTCATTATCCCTAGAGTGCTCCTCCTCTAATGGAGCTACTTCCTTAATAGACGACACTTACCCATAAATCGGGTTATCCTTAAACGCCTCTTATCACAAACTGGGATTCATTTCCATGATCCACACACTCCATATTTTACAACATATAGCATTCCTCACATAACAAAACATAACAACACTTTTCACACTTCGACGTGCAATGATATACACGCAATAGAAATTGCATTACAACAACATCACATAACATAACATAACGGGAACGGTCCTCTTAGGAACCGACCCAAACATTGTAAATTCACTGGTGAGCCTAGAGAATGATTTCACCCTCATGGTAAGCTCGTTATACAACAACAACAACAACACTCATTACCGTCCTAATAGTCGGACGAGTAACTTAAGTTAAGATGGTTCAGGTTTGGAGGCCCGAACACACCACACAAACAATGTTCCCCCTAAACGATCATAAGTCAGAATAGCTAAGCTTTGGAATAAGCTAATGGGAGATTATAACCCGTGAGGGAAACAACCATAATAGAGAGAAGGGTAAGGCTAAGAAGATACCCACTCCCAAACAACGCGCGACCGGCCAAACCGATTCCTCACCACTGTTAGTACATACTTACTATAGATTTTAGTTAGAACCCCACTATGGAGTCTATCACATCTACACACCATACAGTATTACAACTGGGTTAAACACACAAGGGAGATCCCTACATTCACATACTCATATCACACAATTAACACACGCATAGCCGTGGTTAGAACGTCCCATAGTTCGGGTCGTTTGCTCCGAATACCGAACTCTCATGTGATCCTAGACTCAGTTAACTAAGGTTGACACTTCTGAGGTTAAATGGTATCGGAGTTGAACACGCGACATAAATGAATTACTGTAAACTCATTACATGTTTTATCTTACAACGTGGCAACACACAGAAAAACACTGTATGCCGGTGTAATCCGGTAGGACACAGGTTGCAAGAAAACCATACCTGTCACCGGAGTCCACTTTATCGTGTCCACTTATGTTCCTCGAGCAATCCTCGAACAACTGATAACATTACATGTATTTTTATTAACATCGGGGTATCATGATTGTTTAAAGTCTATGCTTATAACTTTTCCCCGTTAACTTAGTTACATAACTTCACTTTTAAACTTGTTTTACTTTTACAATTAATACATCTTTTCCCCCTAAATTATCATTATAACTCACCTAACATGTCTTAAACAACCTATAACATCATTACTAATAAATCCCCATCATTACATATCATTTTATAACCTTAAACAATGTTTTTTGTCCGACCGACCTTACCGACCGACCTTGCACAAGGTCGGTCCATTCCAGAACACTTTACCGTCAAAATTTCTACTCCGACCGACCTTGTAAGTTCGGTCGCATGTTCGGTCCATTCCCAAGAGTTTCTTCCCTTTGAAAATCCAGGCCCGCCCGAACTTGCCAAGTCCGGTCCCATGTTCGGTCGATTCCAGAAACTTAATTCGTACACAAAACAAGCCCGACCGACCTTGCAAGTCCGGTCCCCAGGTCGGTCCATTCCAGAAACCAATTCTCGCAGGGTAAACTGGGCTCGACCGACCTTGGCAAGTTCGGTCGCAAGGTCGGTGTGCTCCATACCCTTATTTTCCATTTCCATTTAACTCCAAACTTCACCTTATATATCCTAATATGTCCTAACCTCATTTGGGCACTTCAAACACATCTTTAACCATGTACTAAATTCCTTAAATCACCCACCAAAACTATCTTTATCATTCCACAAACTCCTTACAAAATCTCTTAATACTTGTACATTTTTCATTGGTTTTCTAAGTGGTATTTCACCTATAATGACCACTATACCAAGATGTTTCCTCTACACCTTAGCATCATTCTCCACATCTTTTCTACTACTAAATCTCCTTGTCCACATCTTACCTAAACCTTAAACAAACTTCTCAAACTTTAATACATTCCTCAAAACACTCATTGAATTCCTAGAACTTCCAAGATAATACCTAAATCCTTGTTCACTTTAAATCACCTTAATACATGCTTCTTCCTAGTAAAGCATTTGTTCACCTTTAACATTTCCTAATTCACCAAAACTTGTTTAAATCACTTAGAACGTCTTACACATTTCTCCAAATTTTGCCAATAGCTTCTCTCTGTATATACTCACATCCAAACAGTTAGGTTTTTACCTTATTTCATTCAAGACACCTAAAATCCATTAAGGACTTCCTCACACACATACTTCACCAAATTTACACCACATCACAATATAGTGCATAAACTTAATTGCTTGGCACTTAGGCCCTTAGATAACATGGCTCTTAGGCCCTTAAATAACATAAACCTTAAACAATGAATTTCCCACATAATAATGCCTTTGACCTGAAAATACACCCAACAATACATTGCCCTTAATAACCTCCTTGAGAGCATTTTACTAGCTCATTGCCATTGGCTACCTTAGGTATTTTATTAAGCACTAAATCAAGCTCATTTTCCTAGGCATTTAAAAACATTGAGATGGTTTGTTTACCTCTTTTTCCTCACAAACTTCTTTCTTGTTTCCTTGACTAAATTGGCAAGGCTTATGGTTGCTTGTCAACTTCTAAACATTATACAAATAATATAATGAGTATACAAGCTTTAAGCTTCATCTCATTGTAAACCCTAGTTACATATATTATCTTAACACATTAAGGTAGTTGTTTTACCTTTGGAATTGGAAGAGAGCTTGAATAAGTATCAAGAGAGGACTCCTCCTAGCCCTTGCAAGGTTCAAATGGAGCTAAAACAAGCAAGGAAAGACACCATTGTGAGGTGAATTTTCGGACAACACAAAACATGAAGGAAACATCATTTTTCTTTGAGTTCCTTACCTTGAACCAAAGGAGAACAATAATATGTGAAAAGGTGAGCTCAAGCTCCATCAACGGTGAATCTCCTTGGCACCGAAATGAGGCTTTTGAAGATTTGAAAAGATAGAAGTGTAGAGCTTGCTCCAACTAGAAGAATGATGGTCTTGAAATTGAATTTGGACCATGGAGCTAGGAGTTACAAGAGATCAAAGATGGAGTTTGGTGTTGTACTATTGCAAACCGTAGAAGAGAGCATGAAGGGAGAAGAACCGTGTGAAATGAGAAGGAAGAAGAGAATGAGAAGGTAAGTTTGCTTTTGGAAGATATTTATGTTATAAAGTAACTTTCTTCCTTTACTTACTTTTCCTTCCTTTCCTTAATTGATTTCTTTTACATGTTAGTGACTCACCACAACAAAAACCAGCCCCCATTAGTAGTCTAGGGGTATGATAGTCTTTGTTGACCAATTTAATTACTTATAACAACATATGTTATAAACTTGCTTATTAAAGTTACTATTCACTAAAACAAGGCACATAGATGTGAAATTTTTGATTTCCCATTGATATAGACTTCCAAATGTGATACTATATAGTACACATGTTAATTAAAGAGTAATGATGGACATTTAGCCACTCAAAACTCATTTACAAGACAATTTTCCAAAAACGTGCTTTAAGACTCCTAAAAGCACATTTTGTTTTTAACTTGTTTTCAAGCTTGGTTTTCTTTAGTAATTGATTTAATATGTTCATTAACATATTTATAAGGTATAAATATGACCTTTAGGTCTTATACAAATTTATCCCAAGCTTAGAGCACATTTTTGCTCAAATGACTTTAAGGTATATTTTGTTTTATTTGGTTTAACTGTCTACCAAAATTTCCTAAGGACTTAATTAGCCTTATTCAATCATAATTGAATATTATTAAGTCTTGGTAGGCTCTTTGGGTCCCAACCAAGTTCACTCCAAGCTTAGAGCATGTTTTTGCTCAAGCTGTGTCTTAGTGCCTTATTGTGTTTTACTATGGTTTAAATTGTTCACTGATGTTTCTAAGGCACTTTTTAGCCTTTACATACCATAGTTTAAATGTTTAACAACATATCAAGGTTTGGGGTATTTCAATCTACCCCCTTTAAAAGAACTTCGTCCTCGAAGTTTACACTTCCCACACATCTTGGATTAGAATACGGGGATTACTTATAGAAATAAAACTTCCATAACCAAACACACTTTACTTCACAACCTCGGACTTAATGGTCGGGTAACACATTCACATCCATACATAACATAACATATTCACAAGATAACCTCGGACTCAATGGTCCGGGTATCTTAACAACATTTACACATACATAACAACCCTTAGACTCTCTAGTCTTGGGTAACATAACAACATTTAGACACATAGGTCTTGATAACATAACAGCCTTTATACACATTGGTTTATGTAACACAACACATTTAGACTCATAGGTCTTAATAGCATACACTTTAGGAACTCAAGGTCAAAATAATATTTATTACACATACCACACCACATGTCATAGCATGTATAGCAATCAAAATATCTTTGATATACACTGTGATCCCGCAGAACCCGGTCGCGATGGACACCTTCCGTCCCCGTGCCATTGGGAGATCAAAACAATCACTTAAATTTGAAATTTTTCTCCTTGTGAGGTTACGTAAAAAAACTTTAATTATGTAAAGTATCTATCGACGTTTTATAAATACCAATTAGAAATCCTTTTTGAAAAACACACACAACTCCAAGTCCAACTTATGGTCTTTACTTCTTTTCTTAGCGTGGTTAATTGTGACCACTTACAGGGAGCTTCGAGAATCATCCAACCCTGATGTGATCAGCATCAGTGTTGAACTATCCTTCCACCCCAATTTGTGTTCGGCTTCCCTTGATCTCACGATAATCAAGTTTCACCTCCCACTTCATTTTCAAGCATCAATTAAATCACTCATTTCCAATTTTCTATCTTTTTAATCATTCTAATCAAGATCATAACATCTCCAAGGGATAGAACTTCGTCTATCAATTATTCCATACACTTTAATGTTGTTACCTAGGGAATCTTATTCTCACTAGGTTCTAGGTCGGTTTCATAAGCTTTCATGAATCACTATATAGTATATATATACACATATATTTATCAAAATACAACACACAGTTTCACATTTATACACTGTCGGGGTTTGTTCCCCGGGAGTTTCTCTACTCCCCACACTTGTATTATCACACAACACTGTTAACAAATAAACACACTTATCACAATAGTATTCACATCTTCTGTGCGCAATTACCACAATTAAACCCTGAATGAATGCGTATGTTTACATAACACACACACCAATCATCAAAACAAATTATTTTGTGCTATGCACAACATAAATCACGTACACTTGTACGGTAATACACACTAAGTGGTTTTGCACTCTACCCCCTTAAAAGGGATTACGCCCACGTAATCAATCACTAAACATTGGCTTAAAATGTTATGCCGTCGTGAAGTGTTTTAACTTCCACGCGGTCTATCACACAATGGATTCTGATTAGAGGATCTTAACCATATTGGCGGTTTAGTTCCTAAACCAAGAATTCTCATTGGAGTTAGTTCAAACTCTTAGTTGGTTTCGATTATGGCCTGTTAGGCTTCTAGGCGTTAATAATTAGCCATTCGCTCATGTTCACCATGTACATTCAACACTTGAATCACTGGCTCATTAGTTTCTGCTGCGAAACTCTAATAACTGTAGAGCTTAATTGCCCCATTTGTTATTCTTACTGTATTGTACATCCCTAATTGTCACCTTCATCTTGGTAACAATGGTTTCTCAACCGACGCGTGGTATCTCTTACCGTTAGCGAATTCGGTGAGTTATAAATTTTCTATCCACTTCCATAGTAATTTAGTGTATACACAGCTATGTATTTCACAATGATTGACTTGTTCCCTTCCGACTTACTGTCGGTTGAGATTGATATACTACCTAGTGTGTAGTGCTCTCTCAGCTATTTACAACATTGGGGTATATACCATACCGATATTTGGCAGTTAGTGCTACTGCAGTCATTACTGTTAATCATGCCTCCACATTTGGTTTTGTACAAGTACTCTTTTATTGGTGCGGCCTTGCATTTCCTATGCATCGGCCATTATAACATTATTCCTCCATAATAAACATGTTTCCAATTCCTAGCTATCCCACTCGATCCTTACTGCGCAAGTGCAATACCAAAACACTCAGTCATACAGAGTGCAGAGGCGTAAACTCTTGACAGTAAATCCCTTATACGATTCGCCATGGAATTCACACTGAGTTCCTCATCACATAGTACCTACCACTGGCTTATTGCCCAGTCTGTTTAACATCGCTCATCTTGAATCTCTACTAAGTTTAACTCATAACTGGTCTTATCTGCCACATTATCATTTAACAATACTTATACAACGGTCGCTTGCTGCGCACCGTGCTCTTACTCCTTGTATAACATCAGCTTATATCATATTTACTGCCACATTAACTTCCACACATATACTCACATCATTCGTATTATAGTTCGTCCTTTATTTGGATGACTACTGTATGCTCCTTGAGCATTGATCAATAAGCCGGCATTATTCAGCTTGGTGCTTCACTTTATGCACACATACTACTAAATGAACTGCTCTCTCGCAACATCAACATGGTCAATCCTTAACATATTTCTCGGGCTTGATACACATGAGAAGGGAAGAAATGGCGCCGGACCAAAGCAGGCACGTAAAGCATCCGGCCGCTTTGGCCGGATGGGATTAGGGGCTTGTAGGGCATCCGGCCGCCTTAGCCGGATGAAAATGGGACTTGGGCAAAGCAAAACGTTACTCGACCGGCCGCTTGTGGTCGGTCAAAGATACTAAAGAGGGGGAGTAGAACTGTACTTAAACATGTAAAATACAGGCTGGCAGCAAAGGGACCAGGCCCAAAAAACTATAAATAAGGGTGTACCCCCATGAAATAAGACACGTGATATTGGGCAATCAAACTCGCATTCGATTCTAATAGAAGCTCTCTCTCTCCCTCTCTACTTTCGTGAAACTCTGTGTCTCAAACCAGGTAAGGTAGGATAGAAGATTAGATCGAGACGTACTAGGATAGACGTACTGTTGCATTGGGATCGAGCGAGCTTGGTCGCATTAAGATTAGTGCACTGTTTCATTTGGCGCTGTCTGTGGGAAACGAACAGCAAGAAGCAACCACGAGACCACCTAGAAGCAGGGAAGTAATCTACGGCGATTCATAGTGGAAATCCTAAAGTAACTAATGACGTTTTTTGCAGGATTGAAACACGAAAGATGGCTCCAAGATCAAGGAAAGCATCAAGGAACGCTGTTGAGGATAACAACCACTCCGAGGAAAGGATGAGTTCGGAGATGCCAGAGGCCATCTCCAAGAAAGATCTAGAAGACATGCTGAAAGGATTGGTCAGATCCATTGACGAAAAAATCGTAGAGGGAAATGAGACTTTGCAGCAGGAATTGATGCAAAGGGACGAGGAGTACAGTACAAAGAAAATGGGACGAGATGACGGAGGCAATTGAGCAATTGAAAACACAGAGACTCCAAAGGTAGTAATGGGGAGGAAAGTAAGGATAGAAAGCGCAATTCAATCATCGACGAAGAAGAGATGGAGGAAGATGATCAAATAGATATGAGCTTGTACCCCTTCTCAGAACGAATAAGGAAGGCGAAACTCCCGCCGCACTTTGTCGCCCCGGCAATTGAGAAGTATGACTGGACTGGAGATCCTGCTCAGCATATCAAAAAATTCATGTTCGCCATGAACACTCAGGGGATTAGCTCCCTCGCCCTCTGCAATCTGTTCCCCGGAACACTTTCAAAAAGAGCATTGGGATGGATCTCCACGAGACCGCCTCAGTCCATCACGAGCTTCAAACAATTGACTGAAGATTTCCAGCAATATTTTGCTGCGAGTAAGAGGGTTAAAAAAGAAACAATAGAGTTGAAGGACATTAAACAGCGAAAAGGAGAAACCGTGAAGGAGTACAGCGAGCGTTTCCATAAGAAGGTCGCAGAGATCGACGATGTTGATGAAAAGATCTTGATTAAGGCCTTTGGGAATGGCCTGGCTCAGCCTCGGCTAGCTGGAAAAATTGCGACAAAGGCGCCGAAGACTCATGGAGAATTAGCTGAAATGATCCATGATTTTTTGAAATCTGAGATAGCCGAGAACAAGGCTAGAGAGCTGGCCGATAGCTTCAAAGCCGCAGGGGTACCAGAGAAGAAGGAAGGACTCGGGGGAAATGCCGGAAGAGGAGGGTCAAGGTACAAGCCATATTATGGCAGGTCAACCGCCGGATCTTCCTCTCAGGGGTCGCAGCACCAGGGGGCAAAGACTGTTGTCTACATTGACCCAGGGAAATATGCGCTGCAGTAAGAGAGGGTTACCTTCCTCCGCCAAGGAAGCCGCCGCAGGGAGAAATTCCGGTTGCATTCTGCGAATTCCATGGAAATCGCAGTCATCGGACTGTAAACTGTGCTACCCTGGCCAAAGAGCTCCGAGTCATTGAGGAAAATAAGAAGAAGGGAAAGCAACAGGCCGGAATGCAAAGGCAGTATGGCGGTCAACAGAGCAACGCCCAGAATACACCCCGAGGGCGACAGGAGGAAGAGATCCACCCCAGGCTTGACCCCGGCAAATCAGTGGGGATGATAACAGGTTTGTACAAAGGAGAGTAAACGTTCCTTTTTCCTTTATTCAGGATAAATATTGGAGTACAATTTGCAATCTGTTTTAGGATGAAATTTTGTATCGCATAGATTGACAAAACATCATATTACCAAGAGGAGAAATAAAATTTCCATTCTTTTCGCATTCTTTACTATTAATAAACCTCCTTTCTTTTCCAAAAGAAAGCTAACGAAACTTCCTCTAAGAAAACCCACAGGACTATTTTCAGAAGTAGGACCACTAACCCCTAATGAAAGGAAAAGACACATTCATCAAGTGCATCAAGAGCTCCCGGAGAGAAAAATTGCCAAAAAGGAAAATTTTCCTCCAATTTTCTTCTCTGACGAAGATGAAGATGGAGTCCTATACCCACACAACGATCCACTTGTCATCCGTGCACAAGTAAACGATCGGATGATGGAGGGAATTCTAATCGATAGTGGGGCCGGAGCAAATGTCATATCAGCCGAAGCAGTTAAGAAGCTGGAGGTGCCTGAGGACCAGATCAAGCCTTATTCGGCGGTCCTATGAGGATTTGTGGGAGGTGTCTCTACCACATCTTCCGGCAGTATAGACTTCACAATGACCCTGGGCCAAGGAGATGAGAGGAGAACAGAGAGGCTCACAGCTTTTATTGTGCCAGGTCTTTCTAGATACAACATGTACCTCGAGAGGCCAGGAATCAATGCTTTCAAAGCCATCCACAGCACTCATCACTTAAAAATGAAGTACTTAACCTCAAGAGGGAAGGTAGTCACGATAAGAGGAAGCCAAAAGATGGCCCGAATGTGTGAAGTCCGTATCATGGACAGCCTTCCTAGTGAGGAGGTGGTCAAAACTGTGGGATCAGACAAGGAGTTCAAGGGAAGGTTACCTTCCTCCTCAGGGACCGGATCAAGGAGAAGAAGAATGTCGAACAGCCCAAGATCCCCCCAGAGAGGTACATTTAAAATCTGACCCTTCTAAATTTTTAAAAATAGGAACTGCGTTTGACAGTGGAGAGCAGACTCACTTAATGAGGTTCCTGGAAAAAAGAAGGGCAACATTCGCTTGGAGCACGGACGAGATGCCTGGTATAGACCCAAGCGTTATCCGGCATGAGCTCAGGGTGGACCCTAAACATCCGGCGGTCAGCCAAAGGAAAAGGGTAATAGGGGAGGGAAAGAGATTTGGCCGCACGAACCGAGGTCCAAAAACTCCTCAAAGCCGGATTCATCAGGGAGGTTGCTTATCCACGGTGGTTGGCTAATGTTGTTATGGTGAAAAAAGCAAATGGAAAATGGAGAATGTGCGTGGATTTCACAGATTTAAATAAGCCATGTCCTAAGGATTTTTATCCTCTACCATCAATAGATAGATTGGTGGTCTCAACTGCCCAGAGTTCTGTGCTAAGTTTTTTGGATGCTTTCTCCGGCTATAATCAAATAAAAATGAAAGAGGATGATTCGGAAAAGACTTCCTTCATTACTTCAGCCGGAACATTCTATTACAAAGTAATGCCTTTCGGCCTAAAGAATGCAGGGGCCACTTTTCAGCGAATGATTGACAAAGTGTTTTGTCAACAAATTGCCCGGAATGTGGAAGCTTATGTTGATGACATAGTTGTGAAAAGCCCGTCAAAGGAACAGCACATGAAGGATTGGAAGAAAACATTTGACACTCTGGATAAATACCAAATCAAGCTAAATCCACAGAAGTGTGTGTTTGGAATAACCAAAGGGAAATTTCTTGGCTTCATTGTTGGGGCGAGTGAGGTATCGAAGTTGATCCAGAAAAAAGTCAGGCAATCCTCGACCTTTCCCCACCAAGAAATATCAAAGATGTCCAAGCTTTGAACGGAAGACTCACAGCATTAAGTAGGTTCTGTTCTAAGCTTCAGGAAAAATCAATCCCATTCTTCAATGTTCTAAGGAAGAACAGTAAATTCCAGTGGGGGCAAGAGTGTATAGAAGCATTTGAGAAGATTAAGGAGATGCTCCGGGATTTACCTAAATTGGGTGTACCTGCTCCGGGACAGGATCTATACCTTACTTGTCCGCAATAGATTGGGCGGTTGCAGCTGTCTTAATCATGGAAGAGAAAAGGGAGATACCAGTTTACTATACAGGCAAAATCTTGAGTCCGACAGAAGGACGGTACACTAATATAGAGAAAGTCTTGTTTGCACTGGTAGTGGCATCAAGAAAACTACGACCCTACTTCCAGTCGCACCGAATCTTTGTCAGGACCAATTGGCCGCTCAAGCAAATTGCGAACAATCCGAATGCCTTCGGCCGGATGGTAAGCTGGACAGTAGAGCTGACGCAATATGAGATTCACTTCATGCCCAGAACGGCGATTAAAGCTCAGGCCTTAGCAGATTTCATAACAGAAACAAGCTTCGCAAAAGAGAGAAAACAAGCTCAGAGCCCATATGTCATCTTGGTTGATGGGGCTCGGTGCAAAAGCGGGGCAGGAGCTGGAATAGTGGTGCAGGCGCCGGATGGGCAAAGCTTGAATTATGCCTTCCGGCTGGACTTTGACGTCACTAATAATGAAGCCGAATACGAAGCTCTATCCAGGGTTTGGAAGTGGCCACAGCCCTGGGGGCGACAGGTTTCATAGAATAGATATCTTCCCTGTTTATTTCCATACTTATAAAAATCTATCTGGGATAACACTTATGAAAGTATAACCTATTTTTAACAGAGTTAGAGGTGTATTCAGACTTATGTTAGTAACGAGACAAAGTGACAACATCTATGAGGTTAAAGAAGAGAAACTATGGAGGTACTTGCTCAAGGTCAGGAACTAAAGGCAAATTTCCAAAAATGCGAGCTAAAACATCTTCCACGTGAAGAAAATGTCGAAGCTGATGCCTTGGCCAAATTGGCAAGTATGGCCGAAAGAGTACCCAATGAGATATGGCTGGAAGTCAGAACCTCCCCAAGTATAGAAAGAGCTCAGGTATTGGCGGTAGAGAGAAATGATCAAGAGAATCTTGGATGACCCCGATTATAGATTACATACGGCATGGAAAACTGCCGGAGGAAGAAAAGGAGGCAAGAATAGTAAATAAGGCGGGCCGCATATTCTTTATTGAGGATAACCAGCTGTAAGTGTGTCACCATAGCTGAAGGGGCAGAGTTGGTAGAGAGATACATGATGGGCTTGCGGAAATCACCGAGACCAGGGAGAAAGGACCACAACTCACAAAATCTTAAGACTCGGATATTTCTGGCCGAAAATGATGGAGCACTGCAAAGAATATATACGAAGATGTCGCAAGTGTCAAGAACATGGAAATAAGATACACATTCCTCCGGCTGAGCAAAAGTCTGTTCTATGCCCAATACCCTTCGCTATGTGGGGTTGGACATCGTGGGTCCATTCCCGGAGGCTTCACCAGGAAGGTTCAAATTCATGTACGTTGCTATCGACTACTTCACAAAGTGGATTGAAGCAATGCCTACTATCTCCATCACAGCTAAGAAGTCACAAGAATTCATTTGGAAATATGTGGTATGCAGGTTTGGCATACCAAAAGCCATAGTAACTGATAATGGAACACAGTTCAATTGCGAAGGCTTCCGAGAATTTGTGAAGAATGGAAGATCGACAGAAGATAGACGACTACTTGAGATTTGCAAATCAGTAGTAGCCCATCACTCCTCGCTGAGCGATGATGCAGGCAGGTCGTGAGAATGCCAATAGAGCAGGAGTAATTAAAGGAGTACGATGAAAAGTAAGGATGGCAAACTGAGAACGATTAATGAATAAAGGCGAAGATTAAAAAGGAAAGATGAGAAAAAAAGGAAAGTGGGCGAATTTACCCCAAGTTCCTATGGTCCTACAACAAGACGAAGAAAAGACCGAACAGAAGAGAGACGACAGGAGAGACGCCTTACAGATTGACGTATGGGTTAGAAGCTGTCATTCCGGCAGAGATTGTGGTGCCGTCTATAAGATGGGAATCATATGACGAAGAAGAGACCAACAATCAGGGAGTACAGGATCACCTTGATCTCCTTGAGGAAACCAGAACAGCTGCCGCAGTAAGGATGGCAAAAGATAAATCTAAGGTAGAAAGGTATTTCAACAGGAGGGTGGAATGAAAAGAACGAAGTTTTGCCCCAGAGGAATTAGTCCTCCGGGAAGTTAAGCAACCCAAGAAGCTGGAGCCCCAATGGGAAGGACCATACATCATACACCAAAAGACAGGACGGGCTTCATATCGCTTAAAAAATGCAGAGGATATGAGTTTGCCGCATTCTTGGATGGAGAATGTTGAAAAAATTCTATGTGTAAAAATTTATAACTCATCAATATAAAAGTATTATTTTTTGAATATGAAAGAAAAAGTGAAGCAACCGGCAATGAGCCGCAGGCTATCATGCCTTGAAAAGTAGCACCGGCCAACGAGCCGCAGGCTATCATGCCTTGAAAGAAAAAGAAAGCACCGCCAACGAGCCGCAAGCTATCATGCCTTGAAAGAAAAAGAAAGCACCGGCCAACGAGCCGCAGGCTATCATGCCTTGAAAGAAAAAGAAAGCACCGGCCAACGAGCCGCAGACTATCATGCCTTGAAAGAAAAAGAAAACATCGGCCAACGAGCCGCAGGCTATCACGCTTGAAAAAACAGCATCCGGCCAACGTGCCACAAGCTAACATGATCTTTTTTTTATATTATTATTATAATATCAAAACAAAACGGACCAACAAGCTGCAGGAGACCCAGCTTAGAACCATAGATAACCATGCTCCAAAAGGGAAAACGGGGGCCCGCCGGAACAAAAATCCAAAGCTGCAAACCGCGCCGGCATAACTTGCATAAGATAACTATTTAAAAGAGAGGTAGAAGACAGGAGAAAGAAATATCGCAACAATAAAAAACTCGGCTCAAAAAGAGTTGCTCCGGTAGACAAATAACAGGAGATGATAAAATATAGCTTATATTTCTACCCAAACAATGGGGGTGAGACAATTACAACATATGATCATTCGGCAGAAACAGAAAATACATGTTGTAACAAAAAACAACCTCTATTCTACTCTATTCTACTGCTTTTGCAGTTTCTTTGTCAGCGGCTTCTTCTCCAGCGGGTTATTAATAATTTATCCCTGCTACCTACTACACTCCCGGAAGACTTGGACCTCCTGGCAAGATGCTGCGTCCCTTCGGCGGACGGCAGGATGTTGCTTCCGGCAGGAAGGAATGAGGCTTCACCAGCACCAAAGCAAGTCTCTCCGGGACTGCGGCAGAATCTCTCAAGTTCCCGGAGAAGAAATTGGATTTCTGGGCGACAGCCTTGAATTCCAACTTATTATACAAGTCATCATCCAGCAACTCTCCTTTCTCGAGAGAATGATCCAAGACGATCTGCTGGCAGATGTCGACTAATCGGCGGCATTGAGAAGCAAAGGACTCCTTTAGATGAGCGTTGATGGTGCCTTGCTTCTGTATCTCCTCCTGAGATTGCCGAGAGAATGACTTGAGCCTGGTCACTTGAGATTCAAGAGTCAGGACTTGGGCACGGTACTTGTCACGTTCAGAATTGGCGGATGACAGCTCCTCCTTAGCACGGGCTATCCGTCCACTCAACTGGGTGACGTGCTTCAATAAATTGGCAGCACTCATGCCTAGCCGGAACAAAAAGAATAAGAAGAAGAAAGAGCCAAAAAAAAAAGTTGAACGCCTGAAAGTTTACCATGACCTAATGGCTCGGTACTCTCGGCTTGAGAGCGAGACTTAGCTTCCTCCAGCTCTCTAACTTTCCCCTCCAGCCTCGCTTTCTCTTCTAGAAGGGCGATTTTATCCGCATCAAGAGCTTTCTTCTCTTTTTCCAAAAGAGAACAATCCCGGAGCAGAGACTGCTTCTCTTGATCAAAGGAGGACCTTGATTGCTCTTCCAGCGCAGTTTTTTTCTTCCAGCAGGCGGTCATGCTCTTGCATAAGCTCTTCTTTTTCTTTCACGAGAGCTTCGTTCTCCCGTTTAAAAGATTGCTTCTCCAGTCCAAGATCTTCAGCCTCATGCTTGAAAGATTGCCCTTCTTGATAGAAAAAGGCCTTCTCAGCCTGAAGTTTATTTACCTCGCTCTGAAGATTGTTCACTTCGTTCCGATGCATGGAACGTACCTGATCCGGCATAATGACCAGGTTAAAAAAAAGCCAAGTTAGCTTGTCCTTAAGGAGAAACGAGAGATAATTCCATACCTCTATCAATGTGTTATCGGCCTCCTTAATCCGGCCCCTCAGAGAGAAGTTCTCTTCCCGAAGTTTTTTCAGCTGCGCCTCATACTCATCGCGCTGACGCTCGCACTCACGCCGGGACAACTGCAGGTCTTTGTTAATCGCCTCAGTCCTCTCCTTTGCCTTGCGGTCGATCTCATACTCGACCTGGTCAATATAAGCGTCATGGGAAGAGCGGGACAGCTTCAGCTCCTCTTCAACTCTATTGGCTCGGCTTTTCTCATAGCGAAGCCTGGACTGGAGGTTGCCAAAGTGAACCTCAGCACTTTGGGCCATGGACATCACCTAAAAAAAAACAATACAATGCATACGTTCAGGAAACCCAAAGACAAAACAAAGGAAGAAGAGTACGAGTAACGTAAGTGTCAACCTGAAAGATTCCCCCCCACATCATGTCGAACGCTTCTTTTGCTGGGATGGAATGTCACATGATGGCATCCGCCACCCCATCCCCGATCCGCAGCCTCTCCTTGGTAGCAGTGAATGTCGCCGGAGGAGCAAAGATTCCGTCCGGATGACCGGATCTCTTAATTGCCTCCTTCCAAAGAGAGGAGTACTTGGCAGCGTCGCAGGATATCAAGGGAAGAGGGTGCCCGCGATGATAAAACCACCCTTCCTTTTCGGAAGGACCGTGTGTAGGACTCCTGAGCAGGAGGAGGAGGGGAAGAGCAGGAGGAAGCTATGTAGCCTTCTCTCTGCTCACCCTGGGACTCAGGACCCTCCGGCAAAGAGGAGGCCACGTGATCCTCTCTTTGCTTACTTCGGAGCTCAGGGTCCTCCGGCACCTGCCGATACTCCATTGCTCTATCCCTTGCCGCATCCACGGCCGCAGCAACGTCAATGGAGAATGATCCTGAAGCTTCGGGATCACCAGAGGTTTGTCGCTCTACGGCCTTCGGCCTCGATGCTGTTTCTTTTTTGATTTTTTCTTGGCAGGAACAGTGGCTGCCGCAATGATAAAGACAATTAGAACCAGAAGAATGAAGCTAAAAAAGAATACCAAAAAAAGAAGGAAACTCGAAAGACAGGAGAAGACGACAAAGCAAACAAAACCTTCTCCAGCCGAAGGATCAGCACAGAGGTCTCCGGCCTCCAGGGTGTTTTCCTGAGCAGGATCTGAGGAAAAGTAACCCGTCAAATCAGGAAACAACTCACAAATAGGAGTCGGATGACCGGACTCCACCCCGGGCGAGAACCAAGGTCAGAACCTGAAACCAGGGGTGAGGGGAAGGGTGACACGGCGCCCAGACTTGGGGCTCACATGCCATGTACCTGACAATCCGGCGTCAGCATGTACAGGAGAGATTCAAGCCGCTTCTTTTTCTTCAAATTACCAGCTTGGTCATCTCCAACTCTCGCCTGGGGGAACGCTTTGCAGGAGCAACGTTCTCCAAAAGCTGCTCGGCGAAATTCAGTGGCCGCATCCAGCGTGGCAATACATCCAAACGATAAGGAGACCGAAAGAAATGACAGAATTCATACTAAGCAAAATAGAGAACATTTACTGTGATATGTCTTCAGGGAGACAAGCGTTCTTTTGTAAAAAACACCTCGACGGTCGGTAATTTCTTGTTTACCGCCCGCAGAGCCTTCGAAATAGGAATTTCAGCCGGAGGAGTCTCGGGGCTGATTAACTGACCTTTTCCGGCCTCAGCAGCGTATGGTATGCCCAGCACTCGGCCGGACGGGGAACGACGACGAACCACCGCGATCCCCACTCGTGGGCCTTTTATAGTCAAAAAGAGAATACCCACTCTTCGCAATGAGGGTTAGGCTCTCAGGATCCTTCCTAACTGTGAAGAATCGGACGAAATCAGTACCCTCCGGCCGAATTTTGATATCGTCACAAAGGGAAACGGAAGCCTGAAGGTGTGAAATAGCTTTAGGGTGAAGATGGGCGAGGGTGCAGCAGCGACGGAGAAGGAACCCTAGCACGAAAGGGTGTGGGGGAATGGTCAAACCTGATCGGAAGAAGTCGGCATAGACGACGTACCCGCAACCAAAATCGTCGTGGGGGTGAGAATCAGAGGATGGCAAATAAATTGTGTGCCAAGTGGAGCTTCGACCCCCCGAGACAGTCACAGAGGGAAGAGTAGTTGAGAGAAGAAGGAGAAGGTTGACGCCCAGAACGGAAGGGTCTTATCGGCTTCAGGTACGAAGGGCGATAGCCGTTAGGGGACTGAGAGCCTTGAATCGCTCCGATGGCGGGCGGGCGGAAATTTGCAGCAAGTTTGCTCTGTTTAGTGGAAGAAGAGGCCATTGTCAAGTTAGGCAAGAATCGGGGGATGACGGCGATGAGAGGAAGGGTAGCGCACAACGACAGGAAAGCAAGAAGAAGAAGAAGAAGAGAGGTCGAAGTAACGGGCCAGTAGAGGAAAGAAAAAAGGAGAGAACTCGAAGAGTTGGGCTTTAAGGGAAGTTTTTTCCCGCTCAAATAAAAATATATATATGTGCGAAAAAGTGTCTTTTTTACAGGGGAAGAGAAGGGGTCGCACGCTTCCTAAAGACGCTACCGACGTCCAGTCGAAAGGAAGGCCCTGCATATTCTACATCGGTAACGGGCGGAAAATTCGAAAAGAGAAATACACCAGGACACGAGCTACGTGCGTGGCCAACAAAAAGTTCCTTTTCTCCACGTATGAAGAAAAAGAACTTGTGGGACTGAGATAAAGAGACAACAAAGCTTGGGTAAGCCAAAGAAAGAGTCAGAGTTGGCCGCGGGGAGTCGCAAATTTTTCACCAAAACACAAGGCACAGAAGTTCTATTTTTTTCTTCACCGAAATTCAGAAAGATAGAACTTGTGGGACTGATGAGAAGGGAAGAAATGGCACCGGACCAAAGCAGGCACGTAAAGCATCCGGCTGCTTTGGCCGGATGAGATTAAAGGCACGTAAAGCATCCGGCCGCTTTGGCCGGATGGGATTAGGGGCTTGTAGGGCATCCGGCCGCCTTAGCCGGATGAAAATGGGACTTGGGCAAAGCAAAACGTTACTCGACCGGCCGCTTGTGGTCGGTCAAAGATACTAAAGAGGGGGTAGAACTGTACTTAAACATGTAAAATACAGGCTGGCACCAAAGGGACCAGGCCCAAAAAACTATAAATAAGGGTGTACCCCCATGAAATAAGACACGTGATATTGGGCAATCAAACTCGCATTCGATTCTAATAGAAGCTCTCTCTCTCCCTCTCTACTTTCGCGAAACTCTGTGTCTGAAACCAGGTAAGGTAGGATAGAAGATTAGATCGAGACATACTAGGATAGACGTACTGTTGCATTGGGATCGAGCTTGGTCGCATTAAGATTAGTGCACTGTTTCAACACATAACTACCGCTCCTATGGTCTCACAATATCGACAGTATCCCCACTCTTAAAGCAGTGGTTCGTTCTCCGCTATTTACTTGTACCACATAAACTTCAATAATTAACTCAAATTTACATAACACATTTTATTTGTGGCCTATAAGCCTTGTTTGCCTTGAGCTGCGCTCATTGTAGGCTGTCCACACACATGTACTTCTCTGTACAACATTACATGGTTCGGATGTCAATATTGGGCTCCATGACAAGGTCGTTGCATTCCGTTTCCTTTCATGGAATGCCCCTTAGGTTTGTCAGTCCGTCTCCTGACAACTTATGTCTAAACTGGGTGTTAGTTTCAACCCTGGTGTTTCTGTCACGTCATTTCATGCAACAATTGTTGACGTAAACACCCTTCAAGGATTGCTCCTGGGTGTTGTTAAGTCATGCTATTACATCTGGTTCGCACTTATTGGTATATTCCGTTAGCCACGCCGTTTGCGTTCTTAACTGGTTTATTATCTTCTTCTGTGAAGATCAACATTTCCTGGTAGTGTAGGTACTCATTCTGGGAATTTCATCCCGTTCATTGCACATTAATGTGTCCACATTAGGTATCTGCTTGCCATGTACAGGTTGGGTCATCGTTCCAGCTATCATGTTTATCCCTGAGGATCCTTAAGACGTATACGATGTCTTTACATTACAGTAGTGCACTTCGCACCTCCTGACTCTTAAGCATTTCGTTGAAAGGAATTCACTAATTCCTTTAGTCTCGTTAACTTAACTGGGTTCCTTTACTTCAACCATTCATGATAATCCTTAGCTCTTGTTTGACTTATACTACTGACCGTAGTACGGAGTCGACTACCTCCCGTGTTCCGGACTCTACGTATACATATGTGGGGTACCATGCTGATACATTGCTACTTACCCAACTAACCCATAAGTAGGTCTGTCAGGCCCACAAGCTCCTATCGGAGTACGGTCGTCCCACATTACATTTGGTACACTCGTAATGTCCGTCACACGCCTAGGTGAAGTATTCTGTTGTCAACTCCCTTATATTGTCCTATGACAATATACATTCTGTGCTTCCCGAACTTAATCAAGGGAAAGTCTATCAACTATGTATTACCATGAACTCAATCCATTCCCTCGGGTTGTTACCCTTGGGTTTACCGGTTTCCTTTCCGGTTATTCAAAAGTAAACTGGGTAAACTTACCTACTGTGTGGCACTGAGGCCGGTGTAGGTCCTCTGGTTTGCTTTTTAAGAAGGTAGAAAATGAGTATGAGTTTGAAAGAAAATTTGGTTTTGAAAAGAAAAGAGTTTGAATAAATCTGGGTTTGAAAGAAAAATTCTCGTGGTTCACAACGTCTTCTTCCCTTAACCAAATCTAGCTTCTTGCTTACTAGTGTACTTCCAATTACAAAGGTTAGGCTGTTAAGCCCTTCCACAGTTATGATGATCACAGTTTACTTCGTGGTACTTTACTAAGTACTTCGTATTTGTTAAAACTTTCCCGTACAGCCCTGTTATAGCAGCACTTGCCATGGCAAGTGCGCCATGCTAACTGGCTTATCGGTTCAACATTTACCGGTTGCGGTATCGTTTTTATCTACACTGTCATCAGTGGCCTTGTTGGCTCTTACTTTAATCTTACAGTCTTGGCATTAAACCCTCTAGGCGACTTCTCATTGTTTTCGCATGACAATCATTTACTAGGGTGTTCCCCGTTCTGGAGTCCCTTTTTCTTAGCATTGTTTCCTTTGCGTAGCCCATTCCACGCATTTGTCGTGGTTACTGAGACTTGTCTCTTGTTTGGGCACTACGTTGTAGTTCCTTTGTCGGTTGGTATACCGTGGTGTATCACTTGACAACTGTGGTTCCGTAGACACTCGTCTCGGGTTTCATTAATCCATTCTTGCCTGTTTCACGGTTGGTGCGTTGCAAGCTGGTTGTTCTCGACTGCTCAGCATGTCGACCCAGGTTGCCGGAAATTCTGTTCTCTTATACACAAAATTCCTCATTCTCCGCTATTTAATGCGGTCAACATTGTCCAGGGTAGAAAAGGTCTCGGGATTCCATTCTTCAGGATCTACCGTACGACAGGTTCTCCGTACCTTTACAGGTATTTAATAATAGCCAGATCGGGTATTATGAGTAAGAGAGGACTTCCATCTCTCTGGTGTTGTTTTCCCAAGTTATAAAACAGGGGTTGTGGAGGCGGGAAGGATATAGTAGGTTTCAGTACACGCTGGTAATTCCAAAACTGGCGTCTCTCTCACGCTATCACTCAACCCTTAACCCAAGGTAAAAAATCCTAACTCGGCATTCCTAAGCTCGGTAATCAGTCATCAGAGCGATACTTCGCTCTGATACCACTTTTGTAACAACCCCATCTTCCAACAACATACACATAACAACATACTGCAGCGGAAAGTACACTACTTCACATAACTTAACTCGTTGGTGTTACACGCCATTAACCACCCACGTGGCTAACAAGGCTATTACATTTACATTGTACCGGTCTGATGGACTAGATTCCCGAGCAACTGTACATTACTATACCTTTTCATTAACAACAACCAACATACATAAGCCTCCCAACTGTACCGAGTATTTACAAATTGATGCCGATAACAGTTTCGGTCATACTACACCTACTGTATATATACAACTTAAATGATTTCCCATGTACAACGACTACCCCGTCCTACTCTCGAACGGCTTCCAGCTCTTGTACCTGAAATAGGAAAAGAAGAGAAAGGGTGGCCCCCAATAGGCTCAGCACCTTTGCTGGTATGGTAATCCCGCAGCCCACATGCTACCGGGCCACGCACAACTAATTGTCATCTTAGCATGCGGTTGATTATATTTAAATCATGCATGCAAATGTAAGCACACAACACATAACATTTCGCCTCAATGGGCTCAACAAACGGATAATACATCCTTACTTGATAAGTCACTCATGGTATTCATTATCCCTAGAGTGCTCCTCCTCTAATGGAGCTACTTCCTTAATAGACGACACTTACCCATAAATCGGGTTATCCTTAAACGCCTCTTATCACAAACTGGGATTCATTTCCATGATCCACACACTCCATATTTTACAACATATAGCATTCCTCACATAACAAAACATAACAACACTTTTCACACTTCGACGTGCACATGATAACATCGCAATAGAAATTGCATTACAACAACATCACATAACATAACGGGAACGGTCCTCTTAGGAACCGACCCAAACATTGTTAATTCACTGGTGAGCCTAGAGAATGATGTCACCCTCATGGTAAGCTCGTTATACAACAACAACAACAACACTCATTACCGTCCTAATAGTCGGACGAGTAACTTAAGTTAAGATGGTTCGGGTTTGGAGGCCCGAACACACCACACAAACACATGTTCCCCCTAAACCGATCATAAGTCAGAATAGCTAAGCTTTGGAATAAGCTAATGGGAGATCATAACCGTGAGGGAAACAACCATAATAGAGAGAAGGGTAAGGCTAAGAAGGATACCCACTCCCAAACAACGCGCGACCGGCCAAACCGGATTCCTCACCACTGTTAGTACATACTTACTATAGATATTAGTTAGAACCCCACTATGGAGTCTATCACATCTACAAACCATACAGTATTACAACTGGGTTAAACACACACAGGGAGATCCCTACATTCAATACTCATATCACACAATTAACACACGCATAGCCGTGGTTAGAACGTCCCATAGTTTGGGTCGTTTGCTCCGAATACCGAACTCTCATGTGATCCTAGACTCAGTTAACTAAGGTTGACACTTCTGAGGTTAAATGGTATCGGAGTTGAACACGCGACATAAATGAATTACTGTAAACTCATTACATGTTTTATCTTACAACGTGGCAAACACACAGAAAAACACTGTATGCCGGTGTAATCCGGTAGACACAGGTTGCAAGAAAACCATACCTGTCACCGGAGTCCACTTTATCGTGTCCACTTATGTTCCTCGAGCAATCCTCGAACAACTGATAACATTACATGTATTTTTATTAACATCGGGGTATCATGATTGTTAAAGTCTAGTGCTTATAACTTTTCCCGTAACTTAGTTACATAACTTCACTTTTTAACTTGTTTTACTTTTACAATTTAATACATCTTTTCCCCACTAAATTATCATTATAACTCACCTAACATGTCTTAAACAACCTTATAACATCATTACTAATCAATCCCCATCATTACATATCATTTTATAACCTTAAACAATGATTTTGGTCCGACCGACCTTACCGACCGACCTTGCACAAGGTCGGTCCATTCCAGAACACTTTACCGTCAAAATTTCTACTCCGACCGACCTTGTAAGTTCGGTCGCATGTTCGGTCCATTCCCGAGAGTTTCTTCCCTTTGAAAATCCAGGCCCGCCCGAACTTGCCAAGTCCGGTCCCATGTTCGGTCGATTCCAGAAACTTAATTCGTACACAAAATACAAGCCCGACCGACCTTGCAAGTCCGGTCCATTCCAGAAACCAATTCTCGCAGGGTAAACTGGGCTCGACCGACCTTGGCAAGTTCGGTCGCAAGGTCGGTCTGCTCCATACCCTTATTTTCCATTTCCCATTTAACTCCAAACTTCACCTATATCCTAATATGTCCTAACCTCATTTGGGCACTTCAAACACATCTTTAACCATGTACTAAATTCCTTAAATCACCCACCAAAACTATCTTTATCATTCCACAAACTCCTTACAAAATCTCTTAATACTTGTACATTTTTCATTTGGTTTTCTAAGTGGTATTTCACCTATAATGACCACTATACCAAGATGTTTCCTCTACACCTTAGCATCATTTCTCCACATCTTTTCTCACTACTAAATCTCCTTGTCCACATCTTACCTAAACCTTAAACAAACTTCTCCAAGACTTTAATACATTCCTCAAAACACTCATTGAATTCCTAGAACTTCCAAGATAATACCTAAATCCTTGTATCACTTTAAATCACCTTAATACATGCTTTCTTCCCTAGTAAAGCATTTGTTCACCTTTAACATTTCCTAATTCACCAAAACTTGTTTAAATCACTTAGAACTTCTTACACATTCTCCAAATTTTGCCATAGCTTCTCTTGTATATACTCACATCCAAACACTTAGGTTTTTACCTTATTTCATTCAAGAACACCTAAAATCCATTAAGGACTTCCTCACACACATAACTTCACCAAATTTACACCACATCACAATATAGTGCATAAACTTAATTGCTTGGCACTTAGGCCCTTAGATAGCATGGCTCTTAGGCCCTTAAATAACATAACCCTTAAACAATGAATTTCCCACATAAATAATTCCTTTGACCTGAAAATACACCCAACAATACATATACCCTTAATAAACTCCTTGAGAGCATTTTACTAGCTCATTTGCCATTGGCTCCTTAGGTATTTTATTAAGCAAATCAAGCTCATTTTCCTAGGCATTTAAACTACATTGAGATGGTTTGTTTACCTCTTTTTCCTCACAAACTTCTTTCTTGTTTCCTTGACTAAATTGGCAAGGCTTATGGTTGCTTGTCAACTTCTAAACATTATACAAATAATATAATGAGTATACAAGCTTTAAGCTTCATCTCATTGTAAACCCTAGTTACATATATTATCTTAACACATTAAGGTAGTTGTTTACCTTGGAATTGGAAGAGAGCTTGAATAAGTATCAAGAGAGGACTCCTCCTAGCCCTTGCAAGGTTCAAATGGAGCTAAAACAAGCAAGGTAAAGACACCATTGTGAGGTGAATTTTCGGACAACACAAACATGAAGGAAACATCATTTTTCTTTGAGTTTCCTTACCTTGAACCAAAGGAGAACAATAATATGTGAAAAGGTGAGCTCAAGCTCCATCAATGGTGAATCTCCTTGGCTCCGAAATGAGGCTTTTGAAGATTTGAAAATATAGAAGTGTAGAGCTTGCTCCAACTAGAAGAATGATGGTCTTGAAATTAAATTTGGACCATGGAGCTAGGAGTTACAAGAGATCAAAGATGGAGTTTGGTGTGGTACTATTGCAAACCGTAGAAGAGAGCATGAAGGGAGGAAGAACCGTGTGAAATGAGAAGGAAGAAGAGAATGAGAAGGTAAGTTTGCTTTTGGAAGATATTTATGTTATAAAGTAACTTTCTTCCTTTACTTACTTTTCCTTCCTTTCCTTAATTGATTTCTTTTACATGTTAGTGACTCACCATAACAAAAACCGGCCCCCATTAGTAGTCTAGGGGTATGATAGTCTTTGTTGACCAATTTAATTACTTATAAAAACATATGTTATAAACTTGCTGATTAAAGTTACTATTCACTAAAACAAGGCACATAGATGTGAAATTTTTGATTTCCCATTGATATAGACTTCCAAATGTGATACTATATAGTACACATGTTAATTAAAGAGTAATGATGGACATTTAGCCACTCAAAACTCATTTACAAGACAATTTTCCAAAAACGTGCTTTAAGACTCCTTAAACCACATTTTGTGTTTTAACTTGTTTTCAAGCTGGTTTCTTTAGTAATTGATTTAATATGTTCATTAACATATTATAAGGTATAAATATGACCTTTAGGTCTTATACAAATTTATTCCAAGCTTAGAGCACATTTTGCTCATATGACTTTAAGGTATATTCTTGTGTTTATTTGGTTTAACTGTCTACCAAAATTTCCTAAGGACTTAATTAGCCTTAATAAATCATAATTGAATATTATTAAGTCTTGGTAGGCTCTTTGGGTCCCAACCAAGTTCACTCCAAGCTTAGAGCATGTTTTTGCTCAAGTTGTGTCTTAGTGCTTTATTGTGTTTTACTATGGTTTAAATTGTTCACTGATGTTTCTAAGGCACTTTTTAGCCTTTACATACCATAGTTTAAATGTTTAACAACATATCAAGGTTGGGGTATTTCAGTCATGACTTGAGCACTTACGCTTTCTGGCTCTACGGTCCTTTGGTTCAGATCAAATCATTTGCACATATAGAGATCCTCAGGCACTTACTCATACTTACTTACTCATACTTACTTACTCACACTTTACTCATACTTCAACTCGTGACTTCTCTAAACGGGCGGACTACACTGCCCCAGTGCCTTGGAAAAATACAAAACACACACTGTCCTACCGTAACACCCGGTTGTAGTGGTTTCAAACTTCACTTACACTTCCACAGACTCAAAACTAGCTTCACCTCCTATGGTTTCGACCGGATACCCGTGCCTAGGCATGGAAGATCCACTAGCGTCCGTGGGAGCGGTTTTAAAACCGATCCTCATTCTCGAGTTTGAAGAAAACGTTGTACCAAATTAGTTTTGGAAATTCATTTTGAAAACTTTGCATACATCTCCCAATTTCAATTTATGATGATCATTCCTATTACTAGTGTCATTATTGTTACCACTTATGGGAGCTTCCAGAGTCCTTCAACCCCAATGTGATCAGCATTGGTGTTGAATTATCCTTCCACCCCAATTTGTGTTCGGCTTCCCTTGATCGCTAGCAAATCAAGTTCTACTTCCCACCTCAATACAAACAGACAGATTGTCAAACATTATTTCATTTTCTATCTTTTTAATCTTGCTACTCATAATCATACACATACATTTCCCAATTTATATGATTCACTTACTTACTTACTAATCATCTCATCAATTATTACTACATCCTCTCCAACTACTATACCTAAGAAATTCATGGGTATAATATCCCATTAATCTGCTATACCAAATTCATACTCATAAAATACATCGGTTTCGTGCCGATTTATACTCATTACATACATTGGTTCCATACCGATTTATACTCCTCAAGTCTCCCATACATACTCATTCTTCACACTATTACCAATCGGGGTTCTCATTCCCCTGGAGTTTCTCTACTCCTTTTCCTATACTTGCTTCTCAAATAACCATAATTACACGATGAGTGAATACAAATGTTTATGTAACATAAGTATCAATCATCCAAAACAAATACTTTTGCACTATGCGCATTGTAGTTTACGCACCTATCACGTAAAACATACATTTCGCGGTTTTCGCTCTACCCCCCCTTAAAAGGGATTACGCCCACGTAATCTACCATGTGTCATCATTGGACATTGGTCGAAGGCATTCAGCCGTCATGGAGTGGTTCAGCTTCCATGCGGTCTATTATACAATGTTCCTTGATCCATGGGTCCTTACCGTATTATCGGTTAGTCCCTTCATCAAGAAATTCCATCGGAGTTATTTAACTCCTAACCGGTTCGGTTCTAGCCTGAATGGCTTTAAGGCATTAATGATTAACCTTTTATTCACTAGGTGTACTTCACTTAGAATTCTGGGCCCACTAGCTTCTGCTGCGCGACCCTGATAACTTGGGTTTTCGCCCTTCTTGTTATCTTAAATGTGCTATACAACACCTTTTATCCTCTTATTGCGGGAATAAGGTTTATTGACCAAGTGTGGTGTTCTCTTACCGTGCTCGAACTCGATGAGTTGTAGATTCATAACCAGCTCTCTGGCAATCCGTATGCACACTGTTGTGTTTTGTAGTGATCATTCACTTGGTTCTCCGACTTATTGTCGGGTGAGGTTAAGTCACTACTTAGTTGTATGCTTCCTCTACTGTTAGTAGCTTCTGAATTATACCAGTTTCTCTGGTTCATTACAAGTGTTCTTTACTTGTATGACATTGCATTTCCAATGCGTCGGTCCTTGTGACTTTCTTAAGTCTCTTTTCGCTTTTATTCCAATGGAATTCACATCTTGTGATTATTGGTGTGTTTCACACTCTTCGTGCTTCTTTGGCCTTAGGCCGCACGGTTTGTTTCCGAGCTTTTGCTTAACTGGCTTATGCCATATTTTTGGTGTACGGAAGGATTTGCCATGATTTATATTTTCCATCTTCCTAGCTATCCCACTTGATCATTAACTGCACAAGTGCAATACCAAAACACTCAGTCCTACAGAGTGCAGAGGCGTAAACGCTTGGCAGTAACTCTCTTATGAGATAGCAATAGGAATTATTGTTACTCCTTCAGGTGGTGTTTCATCATTTCGAGCGGACTCCTGGCTTGTTGCCCGGTCTGTCCACTATCTCGAATTAACAATTCCATAGCATTAGTGATTACTCATATACATTGGTCGCCTGTTGTGCACCATGTTCTTACAGATTCCATAGTATTGGTTTACATGGCATCCACTGTTGCTAGCTTCAGCTCATGTATTTATACAATGGTTTCCCATGTATTTGGCAATACCGAATATGGTATTCCTTTATTTTTCTTAGCTCCCTGAGCATCATTGGTTTTATAACCGGTTACTCCTTGGTCGTCAACAATTGCTGTTGAAGCTTATTCACACAGTGCTTGGCAATAGTTGTATGCTCAAGCTTGACTACATTAGTAGTTCTGAAAGGAATATATTTCCCGACAGTTACTGATGGTATCCCCTTCTTGGGATTCATGTGTTCTCCACTCTTGTGGTCTCATATTATGAGGGGCGTCCTCATTCATCGGTTGTTACTCTTTTTTTTTCGATGTCGTCCTAGACAACCTTCCATATGGTTCACAAAGGTTTTGCAACCGTTGGGTTGTTTGTGGTAATAGTTTCATGGCCTACTAGCCATATTGCCTAGAGCTCTGCTCATCATAGGTTGTTCCAAATTGGTTACTGCTCCGTATACCATAGAATGGCTTGGAGGTGATACTGGGCTCCATGATAAGATCGTCGCTTCCGGTTGTTGGAGACCCTTTTTGTAACCTGGTATTGATCGATGCCATTTATTGATTAGGGGTATCCCCTGTCACGTGGGATCCCTTCGGTGTTCTAACCGTATGTTCGTTCCAATTGTGGTGTTCTTACCACTATATTTCGTTCGACTGTGTTGACTTGATACCCTTTATGGATTGCTCTGGGTAGTACTGATTATATGACAGCATCTGGCTGACATTTATGAGTATGTTCGTTGGTTGATTGTCCTACTTGCGGTTCTGGATCTGAGTTATCCGTTGAGGTTTGTAACGTCTCTCGTTCTTAGGGTAGACCCTTGGTGTTTTCCCTTATGTTATAACGGATTTAATATCCCTACCGGTGATGAATGGTATTTCTGGTACCTTATAACATCACCCTGTGTGTTTGGGTAGTTGTTCTGGGAATTTCCATCCCGCTCATTGCACACTGATGTATTAATGTTAGGCATTTGCCTTACAGTGTTTAGACTGGTATTCCCTCCAGTTATCATGCTTTACTTAGATATCCTCAAGACATATCCAATGTCTTATCCCGTTGTTAGTGCTTCTTGCACTTTCAACTCTTACTCATCCTCTTGTAGTAGGTTCTTGACTCCTTAGCTGGTAAGCTTATCTGAGTTCCCTTGCTCGTTCGAGGTATCCAAACTCTGGTTGAATTTGCTTATGGTCCGTAGAACAGAGTTGACTACTTCCCGCGTTTCGTACACCACATGTATACATATGTGGGGTAACGTCTTGGCACGTTACCATTTACCTGACTATCTGTCAGGCCCGCAAGCTCCTTCGGAGTGCGGTCGTCCCACATCCCGTATTTGGGTACACTCGTAGTGTTCGTCACACGCCTAGGTGAAGTATTCTATTGCCAACTCCTCTTGTATCATTCTATGATACTCACCGTATTTCCGTTAGTTTGGTTTTAAAAAAAAATCCGAGGTTTAAAAGAAGGATTTGTGGTTTTGAAAGAAAAATTTGGGTTTTGAAGTAACAGTTCGGTGTGAAAAGAAATCTTATGGCGTTGCCATGATTCAGGTCCTGACTATGTTCAGCTTCTCGCTGACCGGTATACTCTCAATACAATGGTCGGGCCGTTAGGCCTTTCCGAGGTTTCATTATTCAAATACTCAGGATTGGTGATCCTATTTTTTTGCTCCATTCGTCATAGCGGTACTTTAGCAAGTATTTGCGGGTTGTTAAAAGTCTTCCAACCATCCTGTAGTTGCTGCACTTGCCCTAGGCAAGTGCGCGGGTAGGTTGTTTTTCGGTTAATGTATACGGTGGCGGTATCGTTTCCATCCATGATTGGTGGTTTTATTAGATCTTCCTTCGATCTTTTGATCTTGGTGATCAATCTCTTGAGTCGTTTCTCAGAGTACTTGACATGGTCGTCGTCCATCCGGGTGCCTCACACCTTCACTATGGTTAATGAGACTTGACTTATCCTTAGGAACCACGTTGTAGTCCTATGGGTATATGCTTTGTGATTACTTCCATTGTCACCTGAACTATGTCGTTCGGTTGTTGCAGCCTCTTGGCGTACAGGTTTGGTGTTAATCCGACCTCGACTAATTCATTAGTCGGTTTGCATACCGTTGTTGGTATTATCGAACATTACATTCCGTAGACTCCCTTGTCTCGGGCTTGTTACTCCATCTTCCTTGCTTCATTGCACGATTGTGCTTCTCTTCTTGCTGGCTACACATGGTTCTCGCGACTGCGAAGCATGTCGCCCCATGGTGCCATAAATTCCATTATCCTTGTTGTTAGGATCTTCATTCCTCCGCCATTAAGTGCGGTCCTTGTCATTCAACGGGAACCGTCTTCTGGACTTCCAGTTCTTGGACTCTACCGTAAGACAAGTTCTTTTTCTTATAAGGTTTGTTTTGCAACTGCCAGATCGGGTTTTACCCGAGTGTGAGAGGTCTTTCCATCTCTCTTGCGTTCTTCTCCCAGCTTAATACCGTGGGTTGCGGAGGGCGGGGGTATGGTTGTTGTAGGTTTCCGGTTCACGCGGAAGTTCCTATCTAGCGTCCTCGCACACTAGCACTCAACCCTTAGCCCTAAGTCTCTACTAACTCGGTATTTCCCTAACTCGGTAATTCATCCATCAGAGTGATACTTCGCTCTGATACCACTTTTTGTAACACCCCTACCGCTAATACCGTCATTACCGTACCATACTTACCTTCGCAGCGGATATTACTTACTCAACGGCGGGTGTACAATGCCGTTAGTCACCCACGTGACTAGCAAGGCGAGTTACAATACTACATACTATCGGTCTGATGAATATGAACATACCGAGTGCCCTACACAATACATTACTTTCCCTTGCATACCAATCCATAATTCGATACAACTCCAATACAATACTATACCGAGCATACTACAATCCTTACATTACCGATACAGTTTAGACTTCCAAATTCATACTACGTTATAAATACAATTCCCTTTTTTTCCACTACCCATGCTTATGTAGCAGTCCCCGTCCTACTCTCTCGAACGGTGAACAGCTTCGGTACCTGCACACTAAAAACGGTCCCCCTAGGGGGTCAGCTTATGCTGCATATGAAATCCGCATATACCGCGTGCTAACCGCGGTACGCCGACTACTTTGGGTCGGATACATGGAGTTCATTTTACATGCATACATACATACTCATACTACAACAATACAATCAAAGATACCTACATAAATATACAAGTTCAATGCTTACTGAGGAGGACAATTCAATAGTCAACCGTTCATATTTGTTATACATTCGTTACTCTTCGTACTGAGTTCGATATTCGTTACTCTACTCATACTTACTCCTTACTCTTGTATACTCATCACTCCATGTCAATCCCTTACTCGTACCCGATCCTTATTCTGTACTCGTTATTGTACTAGTGCATACTCACTACTCAATTCTCCTTACTTACTCTTACATACTCAATACTCTATACTTACTCATACGTACTCAATACTCGGTACTCATTACATACTCGTACTTGCTTCTTACTCGATACTCATTACTTTAATATACGCAATACTCATTACTCATTACTTTGGTCTCTGGGTGGAGTCATACACAAGACTCGCCACCGGACCTACAATACGAGGGCTATACGCTTAGCTCCTCAAATACTCAATGTCGTTCTTACCGGACTACTCAAATTCCCAACACTTTTCTCTCAGAGCACAATACAATCTCATGGATTAGCCTAGAAGTATCTCTCTTGATAACCTCCACCAGCTTAAGGAATTACTACCGACTAGTATCCTCAGATTTAAGGGTTTCCCCAACATATGAATACTCTCATGTTCGGGACATACTTACATCAGTCGGGTCCTCTCATAATGGGTCGACTAATTGCTAAGGGGTTTGGAGATCCTCATCATTCTTTACTACTCTCATGGTTCATGTTTTGCACCAAGATTTGTTCCTCTAATATAGGTTACTTATGTACTTCCACTACTTCTGTTTGTGGATTATTCATTTCGTTTCTCCTACCGTTATCGGAAGGTTATTACTCCCGTACACTCTCTCACATTAGTGAGTTCATTGGTTTACGTTATCGTTTATTGGTTCGTTGGTTTAGTGCGTTGCTACGGTTCCATTAATTCACACATGACTCTCACTACGAGTCATTACACAATAAGACTCATCTATGAGTCGGTCTACGCACTAAGTAAAGCCACACAATCAATCAAGAAGGTTAGCTCAATCAACATACGACAAGACATATAATGAAACGCAATAAACCGTTTTCATGCTTTAGTCTTGATTAGCCGGCATACCAGCACAAATCAACGTAACTCGGTTAGCATACGGGGCATGAGGAAATCACACCTTCCACCGGAGTTAGCTTAACACGTGTTTTCCTTGTTCCTTGGTTCACACTTGTTCCACTGATAATGTTTCAACATTATTATTAATACTATACTCTTACGATACACAAATAATTACTACTCCCGTACTTACCCCGTTATCCCGGTGTACTTAATGTTCTTATACTCTCAACTTGCTTGGTTACTTTTACACTTGTTTTCATACTCATATACTTACTTTCTTACCCTTATTATTTCAATTGTAGTGTACTATGATAAGTGCAAAACATATAGACTTTTTAGGGCTTAATCACCTTATTAATTATAGCATTTTTAGTAATGTTTCTCACTATCTAAGGTTTTCCTATAATTTTGTTGTTATATTAACTGATGTATTTTATGTGTTAAATTGTAGGAAAAATACTAAAACATAATATGTTTATAAGGGATTAAAGAAGGTCACGTGGAGAGGACATGCATGCGTGATTTGCATGCAACCGCCTCATTAGGGGGCGGACAACATAGAGAGTACCGCCACTTAAGAGGCGGACAACTCTAATGCAACCGCGAGGCGGAAAGAGAAGGAAGACCGCTTGATAAACAGGCGGACAAGATAGAGGAGACCGCCACTTATCTCGCGGGGCACGGTAAATGGGCTTATCTTCTTCGGCGACTCACCAACTTGATTCCGTCATATCCATTAAGCAGACGGCGCCTACCAGAAATCACTCACGCGTTGTTCCTGTCTACTGCAATTAGTGAAGCTTCAATCAAGAGCTCAATCAATGAGCTGCTCCTCTGCTGATTCTTCTTCCTCTATAAATACAACGCTCAGCTTACCTCTTCATTGTCCTTCCGGAGGCTCCTTCCGTGGTTCTTCTGGAGTTCCAATCATACACCATCTCATTTCTCTCCTTCCGCCTTCTCCATTTTATTTATTTTACATTCCACCAAATCCACCTCTAGCCTACGTATACAAATAGCAGAGTGAGCCGGAGTGATTACGGATGATTTCTATTACTCGTCTCTGTCTATCTATTAATATGTTAGGCTAGTTTACGTACGCTTTGGGAATATTTATTATGTTCTGTATTAATTATGCAATGTTTTTACTGGTTTTAATTTAATGAAGTCTGTTACGCTTAAAGCTCATCTCTCGCCTTTTTAAAAATGTCATGAGTTTATTAAATTGCTTGCTAAGTCTATTTTGATCAGACCAGGTGATAGATAGATAGGTTGATTAAGCCGTACATTTGGAGAAAGCTCTATTATGATTTAATGAGTTAGTATTTCAGATGCAATTATATTTCCTCGAATTTAATGTTTGTTTACATAAGAGTGCTCGAACCTTGATTAGACCGAGCATTTCTGGTAAACGAGTTCTTATGAGGCTATGACTTAGTCCTTAAGATAATTAAAGGAATTTTGCCAGACAATTATAATTAAACCAGTAGGAATAGTATGAAAGAGCAGATAATATTAATCTGAACCAGAGTCCGTTTAGTTTATCTGTTGATTTAGTTTATTTTATTTTCCTTTATTATAAAAACAAGTCAATTAATCCCCCCTTTTTGTGACACGCTTAGGGTACTATTAATATGTATATTAGTCCCGTGGTTCGATATCCGGTCGCTTACATTTCACTATACTACTGCGACCGGGATTTGTTTGCAGCCCGACGTTTATTTTGAGTTTTAATTTCTTTCTTTCTTTTAATAACTACACCTCTTCTAAATCACTCACGATAAATCCATTCTGCATACTACTACATATATATGCATATATGTGTATAGGCATATATATATATATATATATATATATATACATATGATTATTATAATCATATAGTAAAATATTTTTTTTTTTGACTCGACCGGACTTGCGACCGACCTTGCAAGTCCGGTCCATTCCAGTAGCTACCAGTACGGGAAATTTTCTGGCTCGACCGAACTTGCAAGTCCGGTCGCAAGTTCGGTCCATTCAGGAGCTTGCATTACGGGAATTTTTCTGGCCGACCGAACTTGCAAGTCCGGTCGCAAGTTCGGTCCATTCCCGTGTGGTTTCTGAGGGAGAATTTTCTGGTCCGACCGAATGCATGTCCGGTCGCAAGTCCGGTCGATCCAGAAGGTTTCCCGTCTTTGTAAATCTGGGCTCGACCGAACTTGCAAGTCCGGTCGCAAGTCCGGTCCAGCCAAGTACTTCAGTTTAAATCTGTTTTCAGTCCTCCTTTTACCCATTACTTCCCCAATCTTCCTACATGTAATCCCACATGGTTAAACACTATCTAGGCCCTCCAAATTGCCTTAGTTCATTCAACAATTCCTTACTCTTCTCTAAATCCACATACACAATTTCTCCTCACTCCTTTCAATTCTTACAATGTTTTCTTTACTCTCATGCTACAGATTTTCCTTCTAACCTTTACCATTCAATACTCCCTCTACCAAGCTACTCCTAGTATCCCAAATACATTTCCAAGCAATTACAATATCTATACCCAAGTCTAGCATTCATTTACTAATTCTTGCACATTAAATTCTCCTAACTTCTCCAATGTATTCTTATACACTTTGCTACAGATTTTACACTTCTTATTCCTCATACTACAATTACCATCCCATAGCTATAAACATCTCTACTAATCCCAATACATACCTTGGTTCTCCCATTCACCAAGTCATCCACTAATGCACTATTCCTTCTAAAATTTGCCATAGTTCACCTACTATTCTAGCTCTCCAATATACATACTTTCCATTCATTCATTCCTATTCTAGCCAAAACCACAAGGGTTCTACCAGCACACATACTAAGCAATCTTAATACATCAATACCCATCAATCACAATACCAATACACATACTCATTACACTTGGCTCCAAAGCCTTCAATTCAAATACTTGCTCTTAAATGCTTAAATTTCACAATCCTCATTCAATACTAGTACAAGATTTTGGGTTCTTTAAATATTTACCCATTCCCATTACTCTAATGCAATAGAATTTACATTAGGAAGGAGCTCTTACCTTGAGCTTTTGATTCCTTCTTTTCTTTTCCATTCCCATCACCCAAGCACACAAAGACAGCATAATTAATCTACTAGCCCTTAGGTTCATACTAATTCATTGAGATGTTCAAAGCAAGATTTCTAGGGTTTACCTTTGGAGTGCTTTAGGAGGGATTCTCACCCTTGAATCAAGAAGGGGGTTACTCCACCATTGGAGGGTTGAAGCAAGCTCCAAAACAAGAGGAAAAAAAAAAAGGTAAGAGTAGGGAGACCAAAATCGGCCATACCAAGAGATGGAGAAAATGAAGTCTTTCATGGAGATTTTACCTTGTTGGAAAGAGGAGACTCCAAGCTTCACAATGGTGTGGTTTTCTCTTCAAATGGGGAAAAACCCAAGGAGATGAGTTGCTCATTTTCGGATTTTGAAAAGATAGAAATGTAAAGGAGGATGGGGGGATTACAAATATGTAGTTATTTTGAGTTTGGAGCATGAATGGAGCTTGTACAAGGAGAGGAAGTTGAGGCAGCCATGGAGGCTCCATTTTCGCCCAGCACAGCGAGAGAGAGGGAGAAAATCGGTAGAGAGAGTGAGGAAGAAGAAGAAGAAAAGTGAGAGGAGAGAGAGGGAGAGAAGTGTTTTATGTTTTTTGCTTTTACTTTTCTCTCTCCTCCTTCTCTTTCTTTCTTTCTTTCTTTCTTTTCTTTTTATTACTAGCTTAGAGTGTGTTGTGTGAGTGGGTTGAACTCCCTTAATAGAAACCGGCCCCACTATTATTAGTAGCTGGAGCGTTTTTCGTCTTCTTTACAGAAAACACTTGTTATTTTACCCGGTTTGGATACTATTCACTAACCGGGCCCGTTTTCCGGAATTTCTCGTTTCTTTATTTTTATTGGTTATTAAGCTTCCATAAAGGCTTAATAATTATTGTTTAATGATTTATAATTTTACGGGTTCGTTTGACCACTTAAAATTACGTTTTCGGGTTTCCTCGAAAAACGTACGCTAAAGCTCTTTTAGCGTTTTTAATACCTTTCTTGGATCCGTTTTCTTCGGGAATTATTCCCGTATACTAATTAGGCATAAAGAAGCCATAGGAATCCTTACAATACTATAACCGAGGTCTCGTACCTCTTATGGTTATTTAACGATTATTTTAACGTTTTCCGCTTTCTAAGCGTTCTTCTCATTTCTTTTGGATTTATTTTCTTTACCAAAAATTACTTAGGCACTATTAGGCCCTTAAATACTATATTAGAATAATATAATCACCATATTTAAGTTCGGGGTATTTCAGGTTGTCCCAACATGACGCCCAATTGGAAATTAAATAAATATGGTTTGGATAGATGGGGCCTTGAAGGCCAAATTAAATTAATATGGAAAATGTTCGCTACGGCGATTCTGCACAGTACTATAATTATTCGATATGTTCGATTATACATGTAACACCCCGTCCTAAGCCAATCGTGGTCATCACAACTTAACAAATACATAAACGTCGCAGCGGAAATAAACCAACCCAGGACCTTGCCACGGTCTAATCAACAAGAAATACCGTTTCTTAAATATTTACAACCGTATATCCAAATACATACACCAACCGAGTTTTAAGTATCTCCAAATCCACATAATATTTCTCAAGATCAACTATCAACAGACGGGTGCACAGGCGCTACCCGTACTCAAAATAAAGTCCCACCTAGGGCTACCCGCCCTACTCTCGTGGGTGACTTCATGGGCCGCTTACCTGCAAGTGTAAAAACAGCCCCCAAGGGGGTCAGCACGAATGCTGGTACGACCCTCTCGTGGCCCCCAAGCTAACGGGGCTATGACGACTAATTGTCGATAGCATGGAAGTTGATTAGCATCACAATCATAATACGAAATGCAATAAAACAACAAACCACAATGAACATAAGTAGCTCACATACAAATGAACGACTCAGGTGTTCCCTTAACAAGTGAGTTAGTTCTTAACTCCTTAGATCCACATTCTCCTTAATCTTATAATTGCCAACCGTTCTACTATTAGACTGGTTAGCCCTTAATTGGTTGCTTATTTTTGTAGAGCTTGGTTAACCCTTGCCGGTAGCAGTGCACTTACCAGCGATAAGAAACCTTTCTTAATTTGTTGGGATGTAGGCTTGATCCCCCACGCCATCCTTAATGTGCCTCCCACCTCAAACAGTAGTCCGGTGGTCGGGTCAGTTTGTTGACCCTAGGCGACGAGTCCAACGACAAGTCTTATTTGGAAGTCGGATCTGATTCAGATACCGACCTCCCCCAATACACATGTGCCAGTACCATTCCGGATTCCTCACTCCCACCCCAAGTTACGGTTAGTGAAAGTCTTAAATATCATGTGTTAGTTAAACCTTGATGGGTATTAACCAACAATCACCTACGTACAAATCCTCTCCTTAACTCAATAAGTACCAAGCTTAGTTAGTAGCTATCCTTAAGCCTCGTGGGTTAGTGTAAAGAAAACACGTACACAACGAGAACATTAATATTCGGTTGCATGCTTTATCTTGTCTTAGTCATATCAAACAAACAGATAGCACACAAGCCGAGGGACACCTCGTTAGCAAGCAGGTCACACGAAAGACTGTACCGTTCACCGTCGACTATCGTTTGTTTAACCTTCTCTGGGGTCCCAATTCACAAACCTAAAACATTCATTCATCTTTAGGCCATTAGTTATCTTGAACCTTACTTAACTCATTTAGTCCCTAAAATTCCCATCCAATACTCTCTTAAGTTTTTACCACTTTACCTTATAAACTTAACTTTAAACTTAAGGTTTATACTCAACTTAACTTAATTCCTTAGGTCCTTAGGTTCCTAATCATTATTACCCTACCAATGGCACACCTTATTTTCAGTTAACATCTTTAGAATTTAAAAATTTCTATTTTTTTTTTGTTTTGGCTCGATCGACCTTACCGACCGACCTTACCCAAGGTCGGTCCATTCCAGGACATATTACCATTTGAAAATTTTACCCCGACCGACCTTGCAAGTCCGGTCCCCAAGGTCGGTCCATTCCCGAGAGTTTTCCCCGTGGGAAATTTAAGCCCGACCGACCTTGCCAAGGTCGGTCCCAAGTTCGGTCGATTCTAGAGACCAATTCCCGTACAAAATTCTAGGCATGACCGACCTTGTAAGTCCGGTCCCAAGGTCGGTCCATTCCAGAGACTCAATTCGTACACAAAATACAAGCCCGACCGACCTTGCAAGTCCGGTCCCCAAGGTTGGTCCATTCCAGAAACTCTTTCCGGTAGTGTAAACTGAGCTCGACCGACCTTACAGGTCTGGTCCCTAAGATCGGTCTGCTCTAGAACTTTGTTTCTAAATTCCCATTTGACTCCAAACTTCACCTCATATATCCTAGTATGTTCTAACCTCATTTGGGCACTTCAAATACACCTTAAGCCCTCCACTAAACACATTAAATCACTCACCAATATCCACCTTAGTCATTGTGCATTTTCCTTATAATAATGCCAACACTTGTAATGTTTTTCACTAGGTTTCTAAGTGGTGGTTCATACCTAATATAACCACTATGCCAAATGCTTCCTCACCACTATAACATCATCTCCCAAGCATCTTTCACCATCTAAAACTCCTTTATGCAACTACTTAAGTTTCTACACAAGTTTATGCCTCCTTCTACCAACACATTATTTTCCTTCCTACTTGTTTACCAATACTTGCCTAAGTCCTAACTACACAAGTATATCCCAAGACATTCATTTGAATCCTAAATCCTCCATGATGGTGCCTAAGTCATTCTAATTCATAAAACACCTTAAACTCACCCTTCTTCATCAAGACTACTCCTAAAGTTTCTTAGTACTTCCTTAGTCATAAAATCTCCTTACACATCTTAAACACTTAGGTCCTTCACTAAATTTTGCCATGGGTTCTCTAGTATATTATTACACCAAAACATTTAGTTTTTCACCATCAAATAGCTATCAACATTCAAACTCTCATTAACCCTCCTTGGCACACAACAAACACCAAACTACACTACATAACAATATAGTGCATAAACTTAAATTGCTTGGCACCTAGGCCCTTAAATGACTTGGCTCTTAGGCCCTTAAATGCATAAATCTTAAACACTGAATTTCCTCAATATAGTAGCCATTGACCTGCAAATACACACAACAATGCTCCCATTGCAATTTAAATGTTCTTATAATTCACCTTGACATCCTTAAACTATCTTTTTTCTCATTTGCTCCTTAGTCACAAGTTCACAAGTATAGTCATTGTTCTCCTAGGTTTTTATAACTCTTTCCAATGTAAACTCTACACTAAACTCATCACATATCTAAATCCCATCCCTTAATGCATTAAACACCTTAAGGTAAGACATTTACCTTGTTCTTTTTTAAGCTTCACAAACTTTCTTCCTTAGGTTTTTCCTTGCTCAATCTCGGTCACCAAATCAAGTTCTCCTTGCCAATGTTCTAAGCAATATTCAATGACTCCCATGAGTAATAAACAACACACTAACCTTAAGGAATAAACCTAGGTTAAAATGTGTTTTAAGCTTGGATATGAATCAAGAAGCCTACTCTTGCCTTTGGAGAATAGGAAACAAGCTAGAACAAGGCATAAAAATGGAGCCCCATGAGTATAGATTTTCGGTTATGTGAAGGAATGGTGGGAACTTGATTTTTCTTACATATTCTTTACCTTAAGAGAATGGAAAAGACAATGAACTCTCCAAACATGAATTTCCTCCTCTAATGGCGGTTTGGCTTGGCACCAAAATGGAGCTCTTGAAGTTTTGGAAAGATAAGAAGGAAGAGCTTGAGCTAACTAAGAAGAATATGTAATTTATTTAGGTTTGGAGCTAAAATGAGTAAGTAGTAATCAAAGGGAGATGGAGCTAGCATGGAGGTTGCCTTCTACGTGAATGGAGAAGGGAGAGAGCAAGAGAAATTGGTGGTGAGAGAAGAGAATGAAGAGAGAAGGGAGAGAGCAAATAGTAACTTTTACTTTATCTCTTATATTCTTTTCTTATTTGATCATGTGGTGAATCATCACCTTAAAAACCGGCCACCCCCTTTAATTAAGCTAGCCATGGTCTTGTTTGACCAACTAACTAAACTAAATTGACTAAAGACTAAACAAGGCACTATTTGATTACTATTCACAAACTAGCGCACATAATTGTGAAATTCTTGATTTCCCATTGATTTAGACTTCTAATGTGATACTAATTAGTACACAAGTTAATTAAGGAGTAATTATGGACATTTAGCCACTCAAAACCCATTTACAAGACAATTTTTTCAAAAATGTGCTTTAAGACTCCTTAAAGCACATTTTGTGTTTTAACTTGTTTCAAGCTTGGTTTTCTTTGGTAATTGGTTTAAAATGACTATTAGGATATTACTAAGGTCTTAGAATGATATTTGGGGTGCTCACCCAAGTCTCTCCAAGCTTAGAGCACTTTTTGCTTAAACTGCTCTTTTGGTGTTTCCTTATGTTTTCTTTGATTAAAAATGTTTCTTAACGTTTCTAAGGCATTATTTAGCCTCCTTATATCTTAGTTCATCACTTAAACACCATCTCTAAGTTTGGGGTATTTCAATCTACCCCCCCTTAAAAGAACTTTGTCCCCAAAGTTCACACGTGTACTTAATCATTCACGGTACTCAATTTCTCAATCTTAACACCACATCTATTCTCATTCACACATCTCAAGACTCAAAGGTCTACCACAAATACAATACATAAGTATTATACATATCGTAAACTTACCACCAAGGTGTACTAACTTACACAAACCACATCTTACATCAAACAAACAAAACGACAACATGTTCGTTTACTAACTCAAAAGCGAGGAAGCTCTACCCCCCCTTAAAAAGGGGTATGCCCCGTACCCTATACAGAGATCTAGTCATTAAAAAATGAAGGGCACTTCACCCTCATCTTATCCTCTAATTCCCACGTGGCTTCTTCGGCATCCTGGTTAGACCAGAGAACCTTCACCAGTCGCACTGACTTATGGCGAGTGTCCCTAGTCTTACTATCCAAGATTCTCTGAGGAACCTCCACTGATCTCATATTCGGTTCTAATGTCAACCTCTTAGGTTCTAACACATGGGAGGGGTGGTGCATGTATTTCTTTAGCTGTGAAACATGAAAAACATCATGCACTTTACCCATCTCAGCAGGTAAATTCAACCTATAAGCAACCGGGCCCACCCGCTCCGTAATCTCAAAAGCACCAACAAATTTAGGGATCAGCTTGCCCTTCTGCCCGAATCTAAACACACCCTTCATCGGTGATACCCGCAGAAATACCCGGTCGCCCACTGCGAACTCCGGGTCTCGTCGTCAAACATCAGCATACGACTTCTGCCTATCTTGAGCAGCTTTCATGTTCTCCCTGATTTGCTGAACTTCAGCCTTAACTTGTTCTAGATATTCTGGTCCTATAATGACCGTCTCACTCGACTCATCCCAGCAGAGCGGTGTACGACATGGTCTACCGTACAACGCTTGAAAAGGTGCCATCTTGATCAAAGCGTGATAGCTGTTGTTGTATGAAAACTCGATCAGATGTAATTTGTCAATCCAACTACCCTGGAAGTCTAAGGCACATGCCTCAGCATGTCCTCGAGTGTCTGAATCGTACGCTCAGTCTGACCATCTGTCTGAGGATGGAACGCGGTCCTCAACTTCAGTTCTGTACCGAACGCTTCTCTAGTACCTCGAAAGGAATCTGGTATCTCTATCTGACACTATGGTCTTTGATATCCCGTGATATCTCATGATTTCTTTCTCAAACAACTCAGCTAATTTGGTCACCTTCCAAGTATCCTTCATCGGTATGAATCGGGCTACTTTGGTAAGGTGATCCACACCACCCATATCATGTTGAGACCTCCCCTAGCAGGTGGAAGTCCAACTACAAAAGTCCATGGAGATATCATGAAACTTCCACTCTGGAACTGGCATCGACTGTACCATTCCGCCTGGTCGTCGGTGCTCGAATTTCACCTTCTGGCACGTGAGACACCTCAACAAACTCGGTCACATCTGTCTTCATCCCCGACCACCAGAAGTATCTCTTCATGTCTTTATACATCTTAGAGGCTCCGGATGGATGGAAACTGAAGAACAGTGTGATTCCCTAAGTATACGGTCTTTCAGATCCGTGTTGCCCCGTGGTTTGCATAACCTGCCCTTAAGTCTAATCAGATCATCGTCGTGAAGTCTGAAGTCATATTTCTGACTTTCAAAGGTACCATCTGTCAGCTTCTGTCTGACCTCTCTCATATAATCATCTGCTCTCTGAGCCTCTCGCACCTCATCAACCAAGCTGGAGAAAGAGACCAGCGAATGGAGTGAGTGTGCTCGACGGCTCTGGCGTCTGCTACAACATTGGCCTTCCCTTCTTTGTATTGGAGGTCAATGTCATAGTCTTTCAGAAACTCTAACCATCTCCTTTGTCTGAGATTCAACTCCTTCTAAGTGAATATGTATTTCAAGCTCTTGTGATCGGTGTAGATCGTCACACTAACCCCGTATAAGTAATGGCGCCATATCTTCAAAGCGAAGACTACAGCTCCAAGCTCTAAATCATGTGTGGGGTAGTTCTCCTCATGTTTTACTTCAACTGGCGTGAGGCATATGCCACCACCTTGCCATGTTGCATGAGCACACAACCCAGCCCTTTTCTACGGATGCATCACAGTAGACCTCAAAGTCCTCCGTACCGTCTGGAATGGTCAGAACTGGTGTAGTGGTCAGTGAGTCTTTCAAACTCTGAAATGATCTCTCACAGTCAGCCGTCCATAAGAACGGTGCATCTTTCTTCATCAGACTGGTCATCGGCTTTGTGACCTTGCTGAAATCTTTAACAAACCTCCTCCGGTAGTAATCTGCCAGACCGAGAAAGCTCCGGATGTCGGTAACAGTCTTCGGTCTTGGCCAAGTACGCACGCATCAATCTTTGCTGGATCCACTGAGATCCCAGCATCCGAAATGACATGACCTAGGAAAGAGACCTGGTCAAGCCAAAACTCACATTGGAGAACTTAGCATATAGCTGGTTCTCCTCAGTATCTCTAATACCCTCCTCAGATGTTCCTCATGCTCAGTCTTCGATTTCAAATATATCAAAAACATCATCGATAAACACCACAACCGACTTGTCCAGCTGCTCTCGGAACAAGCGGTTCATCAGGTCCAAAACTTCGCTGGTGCATTCGACAAACCGAACGGCATCACCGTAAACTCGTAGTGGCCGTATCTTGTCCGGAATGCTATCTTCTCAATATCTCCCTTCTTAATGGCTATCTGATGATACCTCAATTTGAGATCAATCTTGGAAAAAACAGATGCTCCCTTCAACTGATCGAACAAATCGTCAATGCGGGGTAGTGGGTACTTATTCTTCACTGTCACTACATTCAATTCTCTGTAGTCGATGCAGAGGCGGAGACTACCATCCTTCTTCTTCACGAAGAGAACTGGCGCTCCCCATGGTGATACGCTTGGTCTGATAAATCCCTTATATAATAGGTCTTTCAACTGATCCTTTAACTCATTCATTTCTGCCGGAGCCATACGGTATGGTGCCTTAGCTATCGGTCCGGTACCAGGTAGCAGCTCGATGGTGAACTCCACCTCCCGAGTGGGTGGCATGCTGGGCAGTTCCTGTGGAAAGTGGTCGGGGAACTCCGACACTACCGGTAAGTCGGGGTTGAACTCGGGGTCTCTCTCAATGTCCTGTACATAGTAGAGGTACACTTCTTCCTTTCTCCTCAACTCCTTATACATTGCCATAGCGGTGATGATCTTAGTCGAAGGCTCTCTAGGCCTCTGGCGGTATGATATCTATCGTTACCCCAGACAGGCTCCTGAGCAGCAATCTATGCTCGGCGCAGAGGATACGACCCTTTGTGCCGCTCCAACCAGTTCATCCCGAAGATAACATCAAATCCCAACTCCCTGAACTCAATAAAACTGACTGAAAAGTCTTCCCCCTTAATTCTGACAATGGCTCCTCGGTAGTAGCGAGTGCAACGAACCTTCTCCTTAGACGGGAGCGTAACCGTGAAGTCGGGTAGCTCATCAGCGTCTAGCCCCAACCTTCTCGCGAAAGATGCCAAGACAAAGGTATGCGAGTCCCCTGAGTCGAAGAGAACTGATGCCTCAATCCCAATAATCGGACAGGTGCCGGTGAGGATAGTACCGCTGGCGTCGGCCTGTGCCTCTATAAGTATGCTTAGCCCACCTTCCGTACCGAGTCCATGACCTAATTGTATTGACAAGCTTCATGAGTAACGATGGTATAACAAGAGTCATAACAATTTATATGAACAACACTGTTATTTTATTCATAACCATCCTGTTTACAACATGTGCTTTAATCTTACATCTCATTCCTTATCTCATACCAAAACGTTACATGACTAATATTGTCTAAAGGTTAGGTTTAACCGTCCGGTCTCATATGCGTCACATTTATCACTGATGACGGTGCTGTATTCAGCTTAATTCTCTTAATCCCATGGTACAAATCCTCGATTCTCCTCCCATAATTAATACATCCCCAACTTAAGTACTAACTTATTTGCACGGTCCGCACGCTTGCTCGCCGAAATAAAAATTCTACATCATCCCAATGGACCAAGACACTACAGGTATCCCTCTTTCGAGAGACTCCATCGTCTCGTCTATCCTGGTGTGTAGTCTGAGTCGCCGTCTTTCTAGTAGAAGTTTACAATGCAAATGTCTGCTTGTATGTCTGGAATCGGTTCAGCTTCCAACTGCTGAGCGATCTCCATGACTTGTGTATTTACCGGATGGAACTCTTTGGGTATGCCCGGTGGTGAGACTCCATCTTGTGTCATCATGGTTGGTAAGTCTTGGCATAAGGATTCCAATCCTTGCCTAAGCTCATCATTTTTAACTTCATTCTTGCTGCCCCAGGGTACTCCGGTGTATAGAAACCTCCCAGTCCCACTGCTAGTTGACTGCATCTCCTGATGATGGCTATTGTGCCTCTGGCGTCAGGTATCCCCTTAATAAAATAATACCTGGGCGGATAACCTGAAATTGTTCGGGTGAAAAGTCTCGGGTTTCGATGTTGGTGTACACCAGGTTAGGTGTTGAAGGTACTGGATAGCAAATGTTGAAGTTTCCTAAGTGAGTAACAGGGTCATATCCTTAAATTCTAATCTTACCTATTCTCACTTAACTCATTTATTCACTAAGCATGCATGTAATACGGTAAGCAGGCAATTTTATTACTAAGTGTTATAGCGGTACCTGGCCTCAATGAGGGTTCAGGCTCATCATCCCGGTCCACCATGTGTAGTGTGGGTCCCGACTTCTGGGCTACCCGTGGATTCTTGTTCGCTACTTGCTGCGCCCCCTTCTGACCGTCAGAACGAGCTCCATGATCGGTCTTAGTCTTAACCTTGAAACGGGTCTGTAATTCTTGCTCTCCGGGTTCCCGTAGCACTCATATGCCCGGTGCCCGAGTACACCGCAGAAATTACACTCCACCTTATTCCCCCTACAGTCAACTTCGGGGTGGTACCCCTTGCACTCTAGCTGGCAGTAGTAGTGTCGTTGGTATCCACCACCGGTTTCCTTTCCAGTCTCAGTACCTGATTACGCATCGCATCAGTGATTGTGTCTCAATGTTGTCAACCATTCTTATTTACTCAAGATGTATTTCCTTATCCTTTGGCGCCCTGGAGCGCAGGGGCTTAGCAGCATAAGCATAAGTCAGCTTCAGTGGCTCATCGGTAGCCTTTCCGTTCCCTCCTTTCCCTTTTGGTTCTGGCTCTTTTGGGCTTGAGGCTGGTACTTCTGTTTCTTGTACCCACCTTGCCCTTGGTGTTCTGTACTCTTTCCAGTATTCTTTCTCTTGGCATTGTCCTCGTCTCACTGCCGCGGTGGACTTTATTTCCAGCGGCTGTTGCACTCTTGGCTTCCAAGTATTAGTTTCCTTATATTCCAATCTTAGTCTTGTCACTTAGTCTCATACTTCACTTACATATTATTACTCTTATTACTCATTACTCTGGCATACCGCCGTCGGCCCATGCCGTAGCCCAGTCGACGGTCGGATGGCCACGCCATAAGCGCGTATCCACCAGTATCTGGTCTGAGAGAATCCTGGCCTGAAGACAAGCTAGGCAGGCGTACTCTGTTTAGCGCACTGTCCTACACCCTCTGTCCGCTGCTTAAGCGCACCAACTGTTGTCGTTGGCTGTGGTTGGGACTCGGGGATAGTACTTCCTCGTAGCAGTGCTGTGTACTTCCCAGCCGAAGTCTGGATTAGCCATCATGCTCCCCTCACCAGCTTCCACCAATAGCTTGCCCCTTCAGGTAGAACACAGCTAGGCGCACCTTGATCCCAGCAGGGACGTCAAGGGTCTCGAAGGCGGTCTCCAGCTCGGAGATGTACACCTCAAGCTTGGCGGGGTCAGTCTCCCCCTGAAATGACACGGGTCGAAGGTCCGATAAGCTATTCACCCAATTTGGTTCCCGGAGCTGTGGCGGTGGAGGTGGGGGTGCACCAGGCTGATAGCCCATGTGCCCCAAAGCGGCAGCTACGATCTCTATGATCGTCGCCCTCCTGGATCTCAGCCTCGTCGCCTCGACCACGGCCTCGGCCTTGTCTCCTTCCTAACATCTGAATAAGCACAACTCACATTAGGTTCGTATCCACCACTGTTTCGGTAACGAATTATAACGTCCGTAGATGGTAAAGACGGTCCACACTTGATAGTGGTCATCTGACTCTACTCACACTAACTCTCACACCCTTAACCCATTTCTTATATCTTAACACATAACTAACTCGGTGGTTACTCATGTCCGGTATTTCTTGATCAGAGCGTAACTGTAACACCCCTCTCAGATTAACACGTAAAAGTCACTCACGTCAACAGATAATAGAGCGTCTAACAGCGGAAAATAAACAACGACATTAAACTCACTCGGGTGTCACCTGCCGTTACTCGCCCATACGAGTAACAAAGCAGAACTAATCCAACAGCTAGAATACACATTACTACTAAACCACCGTGATAACGAGATATCCCTATACATCATACTAAGTCCACATTCATAACAATAGACAAGTGAGCATCTATTTCAAATCCCAGATAAATGTAACATTACCATCATACGTCTACAGCCTGGTATGGATATACAATAAATTCCTTACGCATAATTGAAGTAATCCTATCTACCCTGTTCCCGCACTTCGGCTTCAACGAAGATCAACCACCTGCGCAATAAGTGTAGTCTCAGCGATAGACGCTGAGTATGCCAGATCTGGACCCTATTGGTCACTTGTCATTTTTAACCGTCTTGATAATAGGTTGAATTCATGCTTTGTCATTTTACAGATATAATAGATACTGTAACAACATGCATGATTATATAATCATTCATCCAATCAAAACAGTCACTTATAAACATACACAACAATCACACATCATACAATGCGACGGCATTAGTAATTCATACATCGTATTTTATCATCATCATGTATTACAACATTCGGCCCCCCGGGCCCTCACATATTATTTGTTTTAGTTAGCACTGTCGGGCGTCAATTAGGACAACCCGAAATATATTCACTTGGACAGTAGTCCCACGTACACACAAGGTGCTCACTGCCCTGATCATCCGAAGACTCTGGGACTAATTCTTTGCCTTTGTAAAGGCGTCCATTTAGGTGGCCAAGGGCCTGGTGCCAACGGTAGCACACTCCGCCTGACGATCTATGTAGGCTCGTTCAGGATTAACTAGGGTAAACCCGGTGCGGGATAACCCAAGAGATCTCTACGCGCGACCAGCAGCCAATGACTGTCTGGATTAAGGTACATCATCACATTCATTCACACTCCACTGTTAACTTTGTTAGTTAGATAGTCAGTTACAGTTTTAGTTATGGAGAACGCCACTTAATTTGTTGGCTGCCCTATGGGTCTTACGCATGCCTAGAATTATTCTAGGTAGTATTCACGTTCGAGTCAAAGCTCTAGAGACCGACAATGTCGTGTCCCATTCCTAAGTGTTTTACTTAGGTTGTAACTACATACTAGTAATACTTAGCGTATTAGGTCAAGCAACGGTGGTCACAGTCACACATTTCGCATATGTAGTTTGTATAAGTCGATCTATAGTCGACGTAGTATTAGTCCCGTAGGACGTTCGTGCATAAATAAATAATGCAGTAAACATAACTACTCATCACACACATAAATCACATTCACACAAGATATTTATCAAACAAATCCGAGCCCGAGGAATTCCTCAGGACAACTCGGATCAAACCCCTTTACATACCGTACACATGGACCAAGGATGCGCAATATGGATCTCTAAGCTTCTCGAGCGCGCACGTCCGACATGCGGTCTAACAATACGAAGAACGCCAAATGTCAATCCACATGACAATACGATTCGGTATTTCCGAATAACGCCAGTAACCCTGGTTTTACACCCCGGACTTTCAACTGTTAATAGTTAAGGTATCATTATCCTTAAAACTCTTTACTCGTAGTATGTGTTAATATACGGTTTACGAGGACGTTGGTTTTTATTCGAACGTCGTGGCTAACGTTTTAAATGTAGGAATTATTTTTCCTATCCCATAGTATTTTATAAACGTTACGCCTGATACCAATTGTTCGTTCTCGTATCATTACTTCAACTGTTACATCGCATGCATGGGTATTGTTATAACCTTTAGTTGCATGTACGGTTACATTTCATAATCTATGGTTGTTTGCATTCCATGCAACGTTAGTTTATATTACATAGCATATTACTATTTTTTTAACATACCTTATATTATACAACTTCCTAATTATGTGAAACTTGTATTTGTTTAAAATCTTATGACTTATAGTATATAATTTACTAACAAGTCAATGTTCATTATTTATTATTATATGGTTTGTAATCCATAATATATGTGCATGTTATTTGCGCCGCTTTGCATATTTGTATATATGTACATTGATTTCTTAATGAAACATGAGGCCTTATATTATGTGCATGTTCATTCATCATCCAAAGGTTTATTTAACCTTCTAAAAAATCATATATTAACCATAGTATTTTATGTCATTGTTACTATAGTTTTGTATCTTCATTTTGATATATATAATGTTATATATATATATATATAGATATATATATATATATATATATAGTATGTATGTATGCGCTAGCATGCTAGTTTTTATAACTATGCTTTTGACCACATAGCATTATTTAGAGTTACCCTTATATCCTGATAACACATTATATGATATTTTATACGTCATTAGCTTATAACATATAGTTTTTGTACTTATATTTATGTACCAAAAATGACATACACTTACAATAAACTATTACTTCTTTATTTACATAATTCTCATTTATTACAATATGGTCACACAACTTATATCATGTTATAAATACCTTGTTTTATATCATCAAAACATTGTAATAGGATGTAACCTATAGTTTTGTAATATTTCTCCTTAATTGCCGAATAGGCATATATTTAATATTCATCTCCTTTCAAACCCCACACTTTATTATTATTACGATTTCACCAGAATTTTTACAACATACTTAACTCACCATATATTATAGCATTGAATCATATAGTATGTATACTATATAGTTTCAATATTTCCGAAGAATACAACAAACCCCCTTAGGTTCTGTTTTTTTTTCAACCCTTAACTTCCCATATTTATATTTTTCCACAAATCTTATAATATTTTTACATATCATATGTTATATCATTCCAAACATTATTTATTTATAACATATAGTTTCAATATGTTATTTCCTTAATATTACCAAACTGCCCATAGCTGTTTGGTATATTTCCTTCTCAGCCACTATCTTTTCCTTGTTTACAAAATAACCACATATATTATCATAATGTTTATACATGTGTTATACCATATAGTTTAATATTCATTATTGATATAACCTATAGTTTCTTGTTACTTATTTCTACAACAGCTCCCTTATGTTTCTGAAATTCCTTTTCCACCCCCATGTTCTCCTTCTTTACATTTTGACCCAAATTTACATTATATACTTTTATATGTCACCAAAATCATATATTATACTCTTTTATCAATATACCCACTTATATAACTCCAAAATTCCCAAACTTTATACTTAAAGATAAAACCATCATATTAACCAAACTACGCCTCTGCTTTTCGGTATTTACGTTTTATACCTCGAAATTTTCATAAATTCTACATTTCGCTTATAATGTTAACATGAGTTCATAAATTAATTATTTATGACATTAAATTGGTCAAGGCTTTTATCTTGGTCAGTTTGACCCAATATACACTCATTTGACCATACGTTTATGTATTTGCGGTTTTGACCACACTTTCTCAAAATTACCATTTGACCCCCATATTTTATTAACTCAACAAAATTCATAGCATATCTCTTTTAACATATAGTTTTCAACTTTATTTATGTTCAGTCTCTAAAATTTATTAAATTCCAATTCAACCCCAAATTATTTTGGTAATGTATATTTTGTTCTAAATTTAGTTTAAATCCATTTTTAACTTAACATAATAATTAAATTATTTGGCCTAAAATGCTTGGCCTTCTTTCATTAATTTACATTTGATAAATTACACATAAATGTTCTAAAAACTATATTGTTTTATGGTTTAATATATAGTTTTTCTTTTATGTCTCCCAACATCATTTAATTACTTATTATGACATTATATGTCATCTAAACCTTTTATTACTACTAAAAATGTTTATGAAACCTTATAATATTTAGTTAGGTCATTAAGACCATGTTTGGTCTCGGTTTTTCCTTTCTTTGCCACCGTACATTTTATAAATTATATTATCCTTTTTTTTTACTAATGATTAATTTCCTTGACCTTATAGGTCATTAATACTCTAGCTAACAACCAAAAATGTTAATTTCATCTTAGCACATAAGTTAGCTATTCAATACCCATACAACCTACGACTAGTACATCCATGTAATAAAGTTTCATAAAAAATGTTATAACATAAGGTGAATTTCTCACCTAGATTTTGGTTTCCCAGGCTATCAGCACACCAAACAGCACTTGACCCCTCACGGCCTAGTTAATACACAGCACTTGGATTAGTCTCTTTGAAGTGCTAATACTTACGTTTGATATGTTTATCATTTCAGTAAGAGTACTTACTTTAGTTTAGATATAACTTGGATCTGTTTTTTTTTTGTGTTCCTTTACGGTTTATGTAGGTTGTATCCAAGGGCTTTCACCAGCATATCATGCAAGAACAATGTCATATATTAGCCATGTAAGCATGGTTATTATGGGTTGATTTATGCTTGTAAAGTACATAACATTTACCTTATTTGAAGCTGGGATGAAGACTCACTTGCGCCTGTTTTTTTTCCAAGGCAAAGCAAGTGTTATGTTAGTATTTACACTAGTACATGTGCTTGGTACTATAAGGAAGAAAACAGAGGGGGGGTTCTCTTACCAGGCATGATCAACCCAAGAGCATCCGTATGTGTTACGTTCTTTCCCAAGCTGGTACACCAACTGGTATTTTTGTGAGGAAAGGCAGAGAAAAGAGCATAGATATGCTAGAAAACTGAGGGTGTACTATCGGTAGAACAATCAAGGAGTAAACATGGTATGAGTTTACCGAGTTAGGTAGAACCAAAGAGCTCGAGCTTATGTTGCTTTTTGCTTCACAAGATGGTGTCCTCACTCTGGTTTTCCCACGTAAGAAGCAGAAGAAGAAGCTCTCATAAGCTAGGTACATTGCCGGTAAGACAGTGGAGAAGGTAGTGAGGTAGTATTCTTACCGAGATGGATGAAGTGGAAGTCTATACTTGGAGCTTCTCTTTCATGGTGTGATGGTTGTTTTCAACTATTTGGTACGTGAAGAAAACAAGGAGAGGCTCTAGACTTGTTAGAAGTACTATCGGTAAAGTAAGGAGACAATGGTGTTTTTCCTTACCGTAGCTCGGTACTGCAAGAGTGTTGTTTGGACTTGCTTCACCACATGAACCAGGGTGATTCCTCTCAGTTTGGATGTGAAGAAGGCAGTGAATCAAATGGTATATTACCGGTAGGACCAGAGCATACGTGGAGGAAGAAGATATTCTCACCGAAACGGGCAAGAAGGAGGTTCACCACATGGGTCTCCTGGTTAGTTTCTCTCACCGAGAATGAGTGACAATGGAAGGTTTATTCCTGGATTTCTCTTTGCTTCATGGAGGAGTGTCTCCTCTGGTCTACCCACGTAAAAAAATGAAAACAGAAACAGGAGCTTATATCGAGCTGGTATATTGCGGGTATAACCGGGTGGAAAGACGGTGACATTATCCTCACTAAACTGATCGACAATGAAGGCTTCAACTTGGATCTTTTCTTCACTAGTGCGGGGGAACTCCATCGGGTTTTTATAATTATACGTGAAAGGAACAAGCTTGAGCTGGGTTTCTCTTCTATTGTTTCTGTACGAGAAAGGAGCAGGAAGGAAGGAACTCAAGAGCTGGGAACATGATCATACACTACCGGAAATAGAGAAGAAGAGATGGGTATTATTTTTTTTTTTTTAGTCAAGAGTATTTACCTACCGCAAGTAGCAGCAAGCATGGACGGGTGGTGTTCCTCTCGGTTATGGAAAATGAAGGAGAAGCTGGGGCTTCCACTGGTTGCGCCAATAGTAGCAGTCATGGAGGATGGCTCTTCTCTCGTTTGTGAAGCAGTAGAGAAGAAACCGGGATGCTCACGCTTGAAGAGGAAAGAAACGACTGGTAGAGGAAGGAAACTGAATCGGCCAACGAGAGTGGTTATGGGTTGGTCAATGACGATTCCCTAGTTGTGTTGGGAAGCTTCCCCTGTCTAGATAATTGTTTGGGCTAGCATGTTGTCGGTCAAGGGGGTGGGAGGAGTAGATAGTAGTAGGACAACTAGTTTAATTTTTCTATATTACTTGTTTACATATCATAGTCATGCCATACTTTTTGTGTGTATTGGGTGGATATAGCACGTACTGCAAGTTGATATTGTGGGCTAGACAGGAATCGGAAGTAGGTAGGTTCGGTGGGGACAATTTGTTAGACTTGTTAATATTATGTGATAGTAAGATACTGCTTGTAATAATTCGTTGCAATTTATTACTGAAATCGAGCACAGCTCATCCGGTTAAGGCTACGGGAATGGTACGAAGGTCTCGGGTTCGAATCCCGTCTAGAGCATGTTTGCTCATTTTTTTTAGCTTCTTTATGCTTATTCCTTGTATATGTGCGACTGTATTAATATGTCGCATTTTTAGTTATACGTACAACGTCATAATATTGTAACGTTGTGGATATGTATAGATTTATATGTACGTGACCGTATCAATATGTAACGTCAACATATTTTCGGACATGTATATGCTCGTACTAATTTTAATTGTTCGTTCGATCACAAGTCGTTACATGCTCATAATAATGTTCACATTATTATTTAGGCCATAATTTAATGGCTATACGTCCAATCTATATTTAATTTTAGTAGGGGTATTTCAATCTACCCCCTTAAAAAAGACTTCGTCCCGAAGTCGCTTTACTTAATTATGTGTATTAATAATTACCCATATAATCCCATAATGAATATCTATGTGATATTTCATTTACGCATATCGTGTTGTGCTAATACCGCACATAGCCCTCAATTGGGCGTTAATTCAAACATATATGGATATAGGCGATCCATCAGCACCATCATTTCCTATCAGTTATACCGACCGTGACAAACTCCCCGAGGTGTCATACCATATCATCATTCCACATTTCGTATCTAATTATTCATTTCGTATCTAAGCGATACCCTAAGTAATCAATCAACAATGTACAACAATATATATATCACAGTATCATAAAGAAAGTACTACACCTGGGTGTAAACACGCCATTAAGATTTCATAAAATTCATACATACAAGTGCAAATCTCACACAACAAATCAACCACGTACGCCTCGCGTACAAACAACACCAATAAAATGAACAAACAACATCACAAACAACGTATGTCTCGCATAGGAAACAACCAACAATCAACATCGTGTGCGTCGCATACCCACAAACATGCCAACAACAACATCGTATGCCCCGCATACCACAAACTATTGTATGCCCCGCATATGAAATAACAGAATTCAGTGCGAACATGTGCCACAGCCAAGAGGTTCTACCCCCCTAAAAAGGGTTACGCCCCCGTACCCCACAAGTATTCAACAGCCGCTCCACAAGGAGCGCTGGATACTTGGCTCTCATAGAGTTCTCTAACTCTCATGTGGTGTTTGACCTTTGGAGTAGATTATATTCCCATATCAGAGAGAAGGGTATGACTCTAGCCCCTTCGGGCTCTAAATATATAAAGGGTGAGGCACGTGTTTGTGCTCTCTCCCGAATCGTTCTGGTGGGCCCACTTGCTCCGTACAGAGGTGTAGACCCATGAATATAGGCTCAATTTCCCTCTTTCCATTACTGTGTATCCTCTTATTTGGATCACTAGCATACATTCGTGTGTCTTCTCCCACTGATATTCAGCTTGAGGTATAATATGACATTGGCTCTTGTTAGTACTTGGTGCTCTTTGCACTTGTCTTTGTTAGTACCAGCCTACATGTCCACGTAGATGATGATTGTCATCCGTGTCTCCTGGTGGTTTTGTTCAGAGTAATACACTGTTGTAGTTCTTTGATACACACTCTTGTTGAAGTTTGATGTTGATTGGTCCGCAATGTCGGTTATCTTGTCGTAGGTGCTAAGGTTCTAGTAGTATGGTGGTAAGGTGGTTGGAACACTATTTTTGTTCCCTGGACTTATGTCCTTAGTAATACACTAGAGGCAGCACTTGGTTGTTAACCAATTAAACATTAGATGCTAGTTCGTCTGTATGGCTGCAATCGATCAATGTAATGTTCGTGCTGAGCTAGCAATGTCAGTTCTCTTATCTTGATTTCCATGGGTACTTTACATAATCCTTTCCTCCAATTTAATCATTATCACATCATAGCTATACTTCCCGATACGGTGTAGGGTACGTTCTCATACTTGGGTATTTATATGTGTTCCTCTCCCGTTTAATGGGTGTATTGTAGATTGCATGATTGCTTGAGCAACTTGGCTCTTCATCTTTCCAACTATTCTCATTGCTGGTACTGCATCCACAAAGTGTATACTATTCTCATAAGATTAGGTTTGTCCATTAGGACTAAACATTATCACTATAGTGATTTGCATTGAATGCGGTATATACTCCTGGTATTCAGCTAGTAAGTAATGTCTTTGTTGTTACTTATTGTTTAGTGCTAGTTACTTATAACTGCAGTTATTTATATTTTCAGGTGCGTGGTATGGCGCCTGTTAGTAATTCATCATTGTTATTCACATTGCTCACGGTATGTACCGTAGCTCCTTGTTTCATTATATTAACTTTGATTTTGTTATTTTGGTACTATACCTCGAAAGGTAATTGGAGTCGGTATTCCCGGTCTCCTAGGCTCATGCCCTTTTATTGTCCATTAGGTACTTGCGTACTCGCGCTATTTAGCGTTTAGTTAAGTGTTTGCCATTGTTTTAGTTTGAACATTCGTTCATCACTGACAGTCGTCACAACAGTGAACGACATGTTTTTAATATATATCAATACTTATCAATTTCGCATGGTCGGACGCCAATGGCGGTAGCCATTCTTCCACTTAGGACTTGTTTCATAATCGGTATGATATTGATAACACATATAGAACTTCATCTTGACGTTGATCACCTTTAATTGTACATAATCATACATGGCACTCCTTGGTAAGGTAGTGCTCAGAGGTGGTAATTATTCATGTGTTTAGTGTTGATTTGCGCTCATTATTATGAAGGTACTGGTAATGTCCGTATTACGGTAGAATTGTTCTTCTCACTCTTGGTCCATCTGTGGACTGATACGTTTTACCAATTCTCTTGTGTTCATCACAGGTTGGCGTATACGTACATATAGTTAATGAACTATAAGTTACATTTATTACAAGGTTAAAATGTAATAACGTATGATATGTATAACATTTTATTAAATTTGGCAATACTGTAATAATGGAAAAGTATTAGGAGTTGATGGAAATAGGAATTTTGATGTATATGCCTTTTGGCAATAATATAGTTTTTCATTAAAGGTATGGGTTATAATATTTAATGAGAAAATTGAATTTATAAACTAAGGTTAGTATAAAGTAAACCTTAGGAATTTTAAATATATGTCCTGAAATGTCACAAATATTAAGATAAGGTTCTTAATATAAGTTGCATAATATAATGCATCAAATCGAATAATCATCTTACATTAAGATGATGACGAAAATGTGACATAAGATATAAGAGAATAAATCATGAAATATAAATGTAAGTGAATAAATATAAGTACTGAGCACACGATATATTTGGAAACTATATGGTAGCGGTCGTTGTACGATCGTATCCGCTTCAAAATTTTAGTTTGTATGGTTTAATATATACAACATAAACTGTTAATCGCAAGTTTCCTTATTTAATATCTTATTGCTAAAATTGTTGCTAGTGTTTGTAACTAGGATACTGCGGTTTTGTTTATCCTTACTATAATTAATCTTGGCAACTTGTGAAGAGTTTCAGGAGTCATACGACTCTGGTGTGATCAGCACCAGTGTTGAACTAACCTTTCACCCCAATTTGTGGTTGGTTTTCCCTTGATCCCCGGGAATCAAGTTTTACCTTCCACTTCCAATTCAGCCATTAAATGGTTTGATAACTAAATTATGTTATCTTGGCTCCTAAGCCTGTGTCATTTGATTCGTTCACGTTTAGTAGTTATAATTGTATGGCTGGCTGGTGTGCCATTTTATTGCATTAGTCGGACTCATCGGGTCCTTCAAAGGTTGTAGGCCTCATATCTTAGTGGTTCATTGCAACAATCGTAGTTTTGTAGTATATACAAGAGTTGTGCAATTGTTGATGATTATTGGTAGCTATGGCGTTGTACCAGTGGTCTATACAGTTTACAGAATTTGTTTGTAACGATAGTAGTAGTAGTAACTGTAGTCGTAGTTGTTTGCAGCACTTGCAGTAGCAAGTGCGCGGGGTAGACGAAATTACTGGTACATCGTTTAAATCAGCGCTTGCAGTGGCAAGCGCACCATGTAAGTAGAGTCGTTAGTTTCCGACGTTGTCTCACTGCTGCATGGGTTGCTTAAGTACCGTTAGGACGATTGCTCATGAATAAGACAGTATTTGGATTTGGGAAATTTTCCTGACCACATTGTCATTAGAATAATCAAGTCCTCCCTCACATATATTTATAATAGCGTAAACGTTTGGACTTTGTCTCCCTACAGGTACCACCACGACAGGGTCCTAGTGTCACGGTATTGTGTGCACACAAGTTTAGGATTGAAGTTTGAACATAACAGGACGATATTCTCAAAGTTCCTCCACGTTCTCAAGATAACTTCTTTTTACAGTTTGGTGGTTAAAGGTCCCATACGGGCGACGGTCTCGCGGAGTTCATGGTGCTCCCGGTTCGCTTGCCCTGATGTTCTTGGGTGACCCCTTTCCACGACGTATAGTTGTAGTGACGCTCGCCTCTAGCATTGCCTAATGATACGGCGCTTGGTCGTCAATGGAGGTATGACATTGAGGTTGTATTAATGTTTACAGGAGTAGGAATTATTCATTCGTTGCGAGAGTGTTTAGACAGTCCGGTGGGCTGGTAGCCCTATTCCCTATATTCGGGATTATATTTCTTAATTGTATTATACTCATTGGGTTGTGGTGGGGGAGGGGGTACTATGGCGGTAGTTCGTACTGACTTCCACATGAAAGGGGACTGTCGCCAATGTACTCATGACGTTTGTGTCTCCTCCTGGTGAGCTCTCAGCTGGACCTTAACAGGGGTAATATTCCCGGGCCTTTATGCCTTGGTCAGCTTCCTGGCTTAACCAACACTAGACATCAGTATTTACCGTTCGTCTTCTCATAACGCACCATATACACATCAACTCGTTTATGTGCCTCAAGGCTAACACTTGCAAGCCAAAGGCTCTGCTAACACATAATTCCATTAAGACAAAGACGTTTCGTACCTCACAAACGTTTCCCGTGTTTCCCAAATCCTATGCTCACTGTCTTAACCTAGTATCTCGTCATCAGAGCGGTATTCCGCTCTGATACCACTTTTGTAACACCCCTCTCAGATTAACACGTAAAAGTCACTCACGTCAATAGATAATAGAGCGTCTTACAGCGGAAAATAAACAACGACATTAAACTCACTCGGGTGTCACCTGCCGTTACTCGCCCATACGAGTAACAAAGCAGAACTAAATCCAATAGCTAGAATACACATTACTACTAAACCACCGTGATAACGAGATATCCCTATACATCATACTAAGTCCACATTCATAACAGTAGACAAGTGAGCATCTATTTCAAATCCCATATAAATGTAACATTACCATCATACGTCTACAGCCTGGTATGGATATACAATAAATTCCTTATGCAATAATTGAAGTAATCCTATCTACCATGTTCCCGCACTTCGGCTTCAACGAAGATCAACAACCTGCGCAATAAGTGTAGTCTCAGCGATAGACGCTGAGTATGCCGGATCTGGACCCTATTGGTCACTTGTCATTTTTAACCGTCTTGATAATAGATTGATTTCATGCTTTGTCATTTTACAGATATAATAGATACTGTAACAACATTCATGATTATATAATCATTCATCCAATCAAAACAGTCACTTATAAACATACACAACAATCACACATCATACAATGCGACGGCATTAGTAATTCATACGTCGTATTTTATCAACATCATGTATTACAACATTCGGCCCCCCGGGCCCTCACATATTATTTGTTTTAGTTAGCACTGTCGGGCGTCAATTAGGAGAACCCGAAATATATTCACTTGGACAGTAGTCCCACGTACACACAAGGTGCTCACTGCCCTGTCATCCGAAGACTCTGGGACTAATTCACTTTGCCTTTGTAAAGGCGTCCATTTAGGTGGCCAAGGGCCTGGTGCCAACGGTAGCACACTCCGCCTGACGATCTATGTAGGCTCATTCAAGATTAACTAGGGTAAACCCGGTGCGGGATATCCCAAGAGATCTCTACGCGCGACCAGCAGCCAGTGACTGTCTGGATTAAGGTACATCATCACATTCATTCGCACTCCACTGTTAACTTTGTTAGTTAGATAGTCAGTTACAGTTTTAGTTATGGAGAATATCACTTAATTTGTTGGCTGCCCTATGGGTCTTACGCATGCCTAGAATTATTCTAGGTAGTATTCACGTTCGAGTCAAAGCTCTAGAGACCGACAATGTCGTGTCCCGTTCCTAAGTGTTTTACTTAGGTTGTAACTACATACTTGTAATACTTAGCGTATTAGGTCAAGCAATGGTGGTCAGAATCCCATATTTCGCATATGTAGTTTTGTATAAGTCGATCTATAGTCGACGTAGTATTAATCCCGTAGGACGTTTGTGCATAAATAAATAATGCAGTAAACATAACTACTCATCACACACATAAATCACATTCACACAAGTTATTTATCAAACAAATCCGAGCCCGAGGAATTCCTCAGGACAACTCGGATCAAACCCCTTTACATACCGTACACCGTGGACGAAGGATGCGCAATATGGATCTCTAAGCTTCTCGAGCGCGCACGTCCGACAGGCGGTCTAACAATACGAAGAACGCCAAATGACAATCCACATGACAATACGATTCGGTATTTCCGAATAACGCCACTAACCCTGGTTTTACACCCCCGGACTTTCAACTGTTAATAGTTAAGGTATCATTATCCTTAAAACTCTTTATTCGTAGTATGTGTTAATATACGGTTTACGAGGACGTCGGTTTTTATTCGAACGTCGTGGCTAACGTTTTTAAACGTAGGAATTATTTTTCCTATCCCATAGTATTTTATAAACGTTACGCCTGATACCAATTTGTTCGTTCTCGTATCATTACTTTAACTGTTACATCGCATGCATGGGTATTGTTATAACCTTTAGTTGCATGTATAGTTACATTTCATAATCTATGGTTGTTTGCATTCCATGCAACGTTAGGTTATATTACATAGCATATTACTATTTTTTTAACATACCTTATATTATACAACTTCCTAATTATGTGACAACTTGTATTTGTTTAAAATCTTATGACTTATAGTATATAATTATACTAACAAGTCAATGTTCATTATTTATTATTATATGGTTTGTAATCCATAATATATATGTGCATGTTATTTGCGCCGGTTTGCATATTTGTATATATGTACATTGATTTCTTAATGAAACATGAGGCCTTATATTATGTGCATGTTCATTCCTCATCCAAAGGTTTATTTAACCTTCTAAAAAAAATCATATATTAACCATAGTATTTTATGTCATTGTATACTATAGTTTTGTATCTTCATTTTGATATATATAATGTATATATATATGTATGCGCTAGCATGCTAGTTTTTATAACTATGCTTTTGACCACATAGCATTATTTAGTGTTACCCTTATATCCTGATAACACATCGTATGATATTTTATACGTCATTAGCTTATAACATATAGTTTTTGTACTTATATTTATGTACCGAAAATGACATACACTTACAATAAACTATTACTTCTTTATTTACATAATTCTCATTTATTACAATATGGTCACACAACTTATATCATGTTATAAATACCTTGTTTTATATCATCAAAACATTGTAATAGGATGTAACCAATAGTTTTGTAATATTTCTCCTTAATTGCCGAATAAGCATATATTTAATATTTCATCTCATTTCAAACCCCACACTTTATTATTATTACGATTTCACCACAATTTTTACAACATACTTAACTCACCATATATAATAGCATTTGAATCATATAGTATGTATACAATATAGTTTCAATATTTCCGAAGAATACAACAAACCCCCTTAGGTTCTGTTTTTTTTTTCAACCCTTAACTTCCCATATTTATACTTTTTCCACAAATCTTATAATATTTTTACATATCATATGTTATATCATTCCAAACATTATATTATTTATAACATATAGTTTCTATATGTTATTTCCTTAATATTACCGAACCGCCCATAGCTGTTTGGTATATTTCCTTCTCAGCCACTATCTTTTCCTTGTTTACAAAATAACCACATATATTATCATAATGTTTATACATGTGTTATACCATATAGTTTTAATATTCATTATTGATATAACCTATAGTTTCTTGTTACTTATTTCTACACAGCTCCCATATGTTTCTGAAATTCCTTTTTCCGCCCCCGTCTTCTCCTTCTTTACATTTTGACCCAAATTTACATTATATACTTTCATATGTCACAAAAATCATATATTATACTCTTTTATCAATATACCCACTTATATAACTCCAAAAAATTCCAAAACTTTATACTTAAGATATAAACCATCATATTAACCAAACTACGCCTCTACTTTTCGGTATTTACGTTTTATACCCCGAAATATTCATAAATTCTACATTTCGCTTATAATGTTAACATGAGTTCATAAATTAATTATTTATGACATTAAATTGGTCAAGGCTTTTATCTTGGTCAGTGTTGACCCAATATACACTCGTTTGACCATAGGTTTATGTATTTGCGGTTTTGACCACACTTTCTCAAAATTACCATTTGACCCCCATATTTTATTAACTCAACAAAATTCATAGCATATCTCTTTTAACATATAGTTTTCGACTTTATTTATGTTCAGTCTCTAAAATTTATTTAAATTGCAATTCAACCCCAAATTATTTCGGTAATATATATTATGTTCTAAATTCAGTTTAAATCCATTTTTAACTTAACATAACAATTAAATTATTTGGCCTAAAATGCTTGGCCTTCTTACATTAATTTACATTTGATAAAATTACACATACATGTCCTAAAAACTATATTGTTTTATGGTTTAATATATAGTTTTTCTTTTATGTCTCCCAACATCATTTAATTACTTATTATGACATTATATGTCATCTAAACCTTTTATTACCTACTAAAAATGTTGAAACCTTATAATATTAGTTAGGTCATTTAAGACATGTTTGGCTTAGTTTTTCCTTTCTTTGCCACCGTACATTTTATAAATTATATTATCCTTTTTTTTACTAATGATTAATTTTCTTGACCTTATAGGTCATTAATACTCTAGCTAACAAGCAAAAATGTTATTAATCATCTTAGCACATAAGTTAGCTATTCAATACCCATACAACCTACGACTAGTACATCCATGTAATAAAGTTTCATAAAAAAAGTTATAACATAAGGTGAATTTCTCACCTAGATTTTGGTTTCCCAAGCTATCAGCACACCAAGCAGCACTTGACCCCTCACGGCCTAGTTAATACATAGCACTTGGATTAGTCTCTTTGAAGTGCTAATACTTTACGTTTGATATGTTTATCATTTCAGTAAGAGTACTTACTTTAGTTTAGATATAACTTGGATCTGTTTTTTTTTTTTGTATTCCTTTACGGTTTATGTAGGTTGTATCCAAGGGCTTTCACCAGCATATCATGCAAGAACAATGTCATATATTAGCGATGTAAGCATGGTTATTATGGGTTGATTTATGCTTGTAAAGTACATAACATTTACCTTATTTGAAGCTGGGATGAAGGCTCACTTGCGCCTGTTTTTTTTCCAAGGCAAAGCAAGTGTTATGTTAGTATTTACACTAGTACATGTGTTCGGTACTATAAGGAAGAAAACAGAGGGGGGGGGGTTCTCTTAACGAAGGCATGATCAACCCAAGAGCATCCGTATGTGTAACACCCCTTCCAAAGCCTATCGTGGTTATCGCAAACTGAACACTTAATCGAATACGTCGCAGTGGAAATAAGTAACACCTGGACCTTGCCACGGTCTGATCGTTAGAATATACCGGCTTTAACGTTTACAATACTTATCCAAAATACTTATCCAACTCAAAACATCGACATTCACAATACCACAACCAACCGAGTACTAGTATCTTAAACATAATCTCAAACTTACATCAGTTTAATATAAACAGTCGGGTGCACAGGCGCAACCCGAACTCAAAATATACATCCCACCCTAAGTCTAACCGCTCCTACTCTCGTAGTGCGTCCTCATGGGTCTCTTACCTGAAGTGTAAAAATAGCCCCCGAGGGGTTCAGCACGAATGCTGGTACACCCTTCATGGCCCCCAAGCTAACGGGGCTACGACGACTAATTGTCGATAGCATGGAAATTGATTACATACACAAACATAATATGAAGTGCAATAACAATAACCACAGATGACATATATAGTTCACAACCAATGAACGACTCAAGCGTTCCCTTAACAAGTGGGTTAGTAACCCCCTCCTTAGTCCTCATTTCCTTAATCTCAGTTCCTTACCTTATCTCAATCTTAATCTTAATCTTAATCTCAGTATACAAACCTTTCCTGGAAGGGATTGGTTGTAGCTTAATTCGAACCTGGGATTTAGGTGATCCCACTGCACCATCTTAATGCCACCTACCCTGGACGGGAGTCCAGCGTAGCTGAGCCGGCAACCGGCCCTAGGCTACAAGTCCGAATACAAGTCCTTAAGCGGAGGGGGATCTGATTCAGATACCGTCCCCCTTTTCCTTAGCATGCATGACCGGAGATCGGTCCCGGGTTTTCCTCACTCAAGTTCCAGTTAGTAGAAATCTTAATCATCATGTGCTAGCTAAGCCTTAACGGGCATTAACCAACAACCATCAAACTTAACTCTTATTCTTAACTCAGTAAGTACTAAACTTGGTTAGTAGCAATTTCAAGTCTCGCGGGTTAGTGTAAAGATAACACAAACACAACGAGAATAAATATAACCGGTTGCATGCTTTATCTTGTTTTAGTCATAGCAAATAAACAGATAGCACACAAGCCGAGGGACACCTCGTTAGCAAGCAGGTCACAAGAAGGATTGTACCGTTCACCGTCGACGATCGTTTGGTTTATCTCCTTCCAAGTCCCAATTCACAAAGCCTAAAACATTGATTCAGTTTTCGGTTACTATTCAATCCAACTCAATAGAATTTATTAACCTTCCTAGACATCAACTTTTACCCTTTGTTTTTCACTAAGCCTTATGGTTTTTAACTTGACTCCTAAGTGTATCATTTTCTCATTATCTATTACACTTACTCTCCCACTTAATGACCATTACACCCCACCAAACATGTCCTTAATAATCTTATAACAACCGTACTTAATTATCCCCATCATTTCCTAACCTTAAACAAGGTTTTGGTCCATACAGTGGCCTGTCCGAACTTGTGTCCGGACTTCCCAAGTTCGGACACAAGTCGAGACTCAAAACTTAAAAGACGCATGTCCGAACATGTGTCCGGACTTCGGAAGTTCGGACATGGGTCGAGGAAACTCAAAGTAGAAACAGGTACGTCCGAACTTGTGTCCGGACTTCCCAAGGTCGGACACAAGTCGAGACTCTGAAAAATTTCACGCAACAGGGCCTGTCCGAACGTCCATGTCCGGACGGATGTTCGGACAAGGCAAAACACTCATTTTCTAAGCCTTCAAACACTTAACCAATTTTCACCAAACTCCTCCTAAACCTCCATAATGTCTTCTAACTTCATTTGGTACATTTACACCCTCATACAACATCCCACAAAACTCATTTTCTATCTCCTTAAACACTTACTCACTTAATACCAAAATTCCTACACTTATGATATTTTCTCCTTGGTTTTCTAAGTGGTGTTTCATACCTAAGACAGCCACTATGCCAATAATGTTCCCTCACTACTACAACATCATCTCCCAAGCATCTTTTCTTGCGCTTTCCAAGGTTTTCCTTAAATTCTAAACTCTAGTTTCTATCTAAATTATCTCAAAATTTCACACTTATCACACCAAACTTACCAAGGTTTCCTAGCTTCCTTTATCAACATTTACCTAAGTCCTAAATACTCAAATACGTTCTCTTGATTTCTAATCCTTCATAGTAATGCCTAAGTCATTATAACTCATTAAACACCTTAAACTCAAACCCCTTTTTCATCGAGACAACCTTTAAAACTTCCTAGTACTTCCTTAGTCATGAAATCTCCTTAGAATATCTTAAACACTTAAGTTCTCCTTTAAATTTTGCCATGGTTCTCTAGTATATAGTACCTCCTAACACATGTTTTTCTCCATCAAACAACCAATACCACACAAATTCTCATCACAACACCTTAACACACAATCTACACTAAAACTCCACCACATCATCATATATTGCTTAAACTCAAAATGCTTGGCACTTAGGCCCTTAAACAACAATAATCTTAACCACTGAATTTCCACATATATTTGCCTTCAACCTGCGAATACACTCAACAAGGCTCCCATTGAAATAAAATGCTTCTTGTAATTCATTTCCACATTGTTTTAACTATCTCTTCTTCTCATTTGCTCTTTAGTCAAAAGTTCACAAGTATAGTCCTTGTTTCTTCTAGGTTTTATAACACCTTCCCAATACAAACTCTACACTAAACTCATCATATACCTAAATCTCATTCCCTTAAACAACAAGACATCTTAAGGTAAGTAATTTACCTTGTTCTTTACAAGCTTAAAAAGCTTCTTCTTCTTTTAGGTTTTTTTTGTTCAATCTCGGTCACCAATGTGTATCTCCTTGCCAATATTGTAACCAATATCCAATGACTCCAATGAGTACTAGATAACACCTTAACCCTAAGGAACAAACCCTAGGTTAAAAATATGCTTTAAGGTATTAATGTGATTGTTTTACCTTGGTTTCTCAAGACAAACTTGGATATGAGCAAGAAGGACCTCCTCTCTCCTTTGAAGAGTAGAAACAAGCTAGAACAAAGCATAAACATGGAGTCCCATGAGCACTAATTTTCGGACATGTGAAGAAAATGGTGGAAACCTAGATTTTCTTACACTTTCTTTACCTTAAGAGAATGGAGATGCCAATGGAGTCTCCAAACTTGAATTTCCTCCTCTAATGGTGGTTTGACTTGGCACCAAAATGAAGCTCTTGAAGTTTTGAAAAGATAGAAAGAAGGGGCTTGAGCTAACTAAGAAGAGTATGTATTTTGTTTTGGATTTGGAGCTAAAATGAGTAAGATGTGACCAAGGAAAGATGGAGCTTTCATGGAGGTTGAGTTCTACGTGAATGGAGAAGGGAGAGAGCAGCTCAAACCGTGGGAAAACAAAGGAGAATGAAGAAGTGAGGAGAGAGAACTAATAAAGTGTGATATTTATGTAAAAGGTGAATAGTGATTTTACTTTATAACTCTCATTTGCTTTCTTATTTACTTAATGACTCATGAAGGTGGTGACTCACCTCATAAGAAACCGGCCCCCTTTTATTAATGAGGGTAATTAAGTCTTTGTTGACCAAATGTCTCACTTATATAGACTTATGTTATAAACTAGCCTAATTAATTCACTATTCACCAAAACAAGGCACATTGTTGTGAAATTTTTGATTTCCCATTGATATAGACTTCCAAATGTGATACTATATAGTACACATGTTAATTAAAGAGTAATGATGGACATTAGCTATTCAAAACTCATTTACAAGACAATTTTCAAAAACGTGCTTTAAAACTCCTTAAAGCACATTTTTGCGTTTTAGCTTGTTTCAAGCTTGGTTTTCTTTGGTAATTGATTTAAAATGACCATTAGGATATTACTAAGGTCTTATAACAATATTTGGGTACTCTCCCAAGTTCTCTCCAAGCTTAGAGCACGTTTTTTTTTTAAAACTGCTCTTTTGGTGTTTCCTTATATTTCTTTGATTAGAAATGTTTTCTTAATGTTTCTAAGGCATTATTTAGCCTCTCTTATATCTTAGTTTATCATTTAAACACCATATTTAAGTTTGGGTATTTCAATCTCCCCCCTTAAAGGAACTTTGTCTCAAAGTTCAACACATGTGCTTAACCATTCACGGTACACAGTTCTCTTAATCTTAATACCACATCTTATATTCACATTCATACGTCTCAAGACTCAAAGGTCAATCTCAAATACAATACATAAGTATTATACATAACTCAAACTTACCGAAGTGTAGCAACTTCACAAATTCACATCTTAAACAACCAAACACAAACAAAACCATGATCGTTTCCTAACTCAAAAGCAGGAAGCTCTACCCCCCCTTAAAAGGGGTACGCCCCGTACCCTATACAGACGATCTAGTCAGTAAATAAAGAAGGGTACTTCGCCTCATCTTATCCTCTAACTCCCACGTGGCCTCTTCAACATCTTGGTTAGACCAGAGAACCTTCACCAGTCGCACTGACTTGTGGTGAGTGTCCCTAGTCTTACTGTCCAAGATTCTCTGAGGAGTCTCCACGGATCTCATTAGGTTCTAAAGTCAACCTCTCAGGTTCTAACACATGGGAGGGTGGTGCATGTATTTCTTAGCTGTGAAACATGAAAAACATCATGCACTTTACCCAGCTCAGCAGGTAAATTTAACCTGTAAGCAACTGGGCCCTACCCGCTCCGTAATCTCATAAGGACCAACAAATTTCGGGCTTAATTTGCCTTCTAACCCAAACCTGAATACACCTCATCGGTGAAACTCAGAAATACCTGGTCGCCCACTGCGAACTCCAGGTCCCGTCGTCGAATCATCAGCATACGACTTCTGCCTATCTTGAGCAGCTTTCATGTTCTCCCTGATTGGCTGAACTTCAGCCTTAACTTGTTCTAAGTACTTTGGTCCTATAATGACCGTCTCGCTCGACTCATCCCAGCAGAGCGGTGTACGAATGGTCTACCGTACACGCTTGAAAAGGTGCCATCTTGATCGAAGCGTGATGATAGCTGTTGTTGTATGAAAACTCGATCAGATGTAGTCTATCAATCCAACTGCCCTGGAAGTCTAAGGCACATGCTCTCAGCATGTCCTCGAGTGTCTGAATAGTAACGCTCAGTCTGACGATCTGTCTGAGGATGGAACGCAGTACTCAGCTTGAGTTCTGTACCCAACGCTTCCCTGGTAGCTCTCCAGTACCTCGAAAGGAATCTGGTATCTCTATCTGACCTAGGTCTTTGGTATGCCATGATGTCTCATGATTTCTTTCTCAAATAACTCAGCTAATTTGGTCCACCTTAAGCGAGGGCGGATCTGATTCAGATACCGTCCCCCCTTTTCCTTAGCATGCATGCCGGAGATCGGTCCGGGTTTCCTCACTCAAGTTCCAGTTAGTACAATCTTAATCATCATGTGCTAGCTAAGCCTAACGTGCATTAACCAACAACCATCAAACTTAACTCTTATTCTTAACTCAGTAGTACTAAACTTGGTTAGTAGCAATTTCAAGTCTCGCGGGTTAGTGTAAAGATAACACAAACACAACGAGAATAAATATAACCGATTGCATGCTTGTCTTGTTTAGTCATAGCAAATAAACAGATAGCACACAAGCCGAGGGACACCTCGTTAGCAAGCAGGTCACAAGAAGGATTGTACCGTTCACCGTCGACGATCGTTTGGTTTATCTCCTTCCAAGTCCCAATTCACAAAGCCTAAAACACAATGATTCATTTTCGTTACTATTCAATCCAACTCAATAGAATTTATTAACATTCCTAGACATCAACTTTTACCCTTTGTTTTCACTAAGCCTTATGGTTTTTAACTTGACTCCTAAGTGCATCATTTTCTCATTATCTATTACACTTACTCTCCCTTAATGACCATTACACCCACCAAACATGTCCTTAATAATCTTATAACAACCGTACTTAATTATCCCCATCATTTCCTAACCTTAAACAAGGTTTTTGGTCCATACAGTGGCCTGTCCGAACTTGTGTCCGGACTTCCCAAGTTCGGACACAAGTCGAGACTCAAAACTTAAAACAGACGCATGTCCGAACATGTGTCCGGACTTCGGAAGTTTGGACATGGGTCGAGGAAAACTCAAAGTAGAAACAGGTACGTCCGAACTTGTGTCCGGACATCCCAAGGTCGGACACAAGTCGAGACTCTGAAAAATTTCACGCAACAGGGCCTGTCCGAACGTCCATGTCCGGACGGATGTTCGGACAAGGCAAAACGCTCATTTTCTAAGCCTTCAAACACTTAACCAATTTTCACCAAACTCCTCCTAACCTCCATAATGTTCTCTAACTTCATTGGTACATTTACACCCTCATCAACATCCCACAAAACTCATTTTCTATCTCCTTAAACACTTACTCACTTCATACCAAAATTCCTACACTTATGATATTTTCTCCTTGGTTTTCTAAGTGGTGTTTCATACCTAAGACAGCCACTATGCCAATATGTTCCCTCACTACTACAACATCATCTCCCAAGCATCTTTTCTTGAGCTTTCCAAGGTTTTCCTTAAATTCTAAACTCTAGTTTCATCTAAATCATCTCAAAATTTCACACTTAATCACACCAAACTTACCAAGGTTTCTAGCTTCCTTTATCAACATTTACCTAAGTCCTAAATACTCAAATACGTTCTCTTGATTCTAAATCCTTCATAGTAATGCCTAAGTCATTATAACTCATTAAACACCTTAAACTCACCCCTTTTTCATCGAGACAACCTTTAAAACTTCCTAGTACTTCCTTAGTCATGAAATCTCCTTAGAATATCTTAAACACTTAAGTTCTCCTTTAAATTTGCCATGGTTTCTCTAGTATATAGTACCTCCTACCACATGGTTTTTCTCCATCAAACAACCAATACCACCAAATTCTCATCACAACACCTTAACACACAATCTACACTAAAACTCCACCCACATCATCATATATTGCTTAAACTCAAATGCTTGGCACTTAGGCCCTTAAACAACAATAATCTTAACCACTGAATTTCCACAATATTTGCCTTCAACCTGCGAATACACTCAACAAGGCTCCCATTGAAATAAAATGCTTCTTGTAATTCATTTCCACATTGTTTTAACTATCTCTTCTTCTCATTTGCTCTTTAGTCAAAAGTTCACAAGTATAGTCCTTGTTTCTTCTAGGTTTTATAACACCTTCCCAATACAAACTCTACACTAACTCATCATATACCTAAATCCCATTCCCTTAAACACAAGACATCTTAAGTAATTTACCTTGTTCTTTTACAAGCTTAAAAAGCTTTCTTTCCTTGGTTTTTCTTTGTTCAATCTCGGTCACCAATGTGTATCTCCTTGCCAATTTGTAACCAATAACCAATGACTCCAATGAGTACTAGATACACCTTAACCCTAAGGAACAAACCCTAGGTTAAAAATATGCTTTAAGGTATTAATGTATTGTTTTACCTTGGTTTCTCAAGACAAACTTGGATATGAGCAAGAAGGACCTCCTCTCTCCTTTGAGAGTAGAAACAAGCTAGAACAAAGCATAAACATGGAGTCCCATGAGCACTAATTTTCGGACATGTGAAGAAAATGGTGGAAACCTAGATTTTCTTACACTTTCTTTACCTTAAGAGAATGGAGATGCCAATTGTGAGCCTCGATTTTAAACCCTATCCTATGTTTGATTAAAGTTTGATTAGGATCTAACCGGGTTTTAGGTCCACTTATAGCCTAAGATTAATAACTATGTCATATAACAAAATTATTAAAACCTAGGCTAGCTCACTGGAACCTATTATGAGTCGCCACCTAATTTTAACCTAGATCAAATTAGGAAAGGAGAGTTCGGGTTCGGGGGCTTGATATTCGACTTAATTAGGGTTCAATTACTTTCATTACCCTTCCTAGGTCGTTTTTCCTCTACTTGGTTTATTTACGGCTTATTACGAGTCGTTTTAACCTAAGTGCGCAAGCTTCTGTTTTTTTGTGTTTTTTAGCGTTTTTGACAGAAAATTAAAGTGAAATTGAAAGCTACCTAAACTAGGGTTTCGGAGGCAGAATTAGGTCAAATTTTGCTTACGTCCGTAGCCACGGACCAAAAGTCCGAGACCACGGACCCCAGTTAACCTAAATATACAGAAAAGTCAAAATTGAAGAAAAACAAAATTTGCAAAGTCCGGGGCCACGGACAGGCTGTCCGTGGGCCCGGACATCGTTAGAAAAACCTAAGTTTTGAATTTTTTAAAATCCCGCCGCCGTCCGTGGGTGTCCGTGGTCTCGGACAACGCGTCCGAGGTCCCGGACCATAGGTCCGAGGTCACGGACCACCCACGGATAGGGGTTTTCAGAAGGTTCCCGAGGGTGTTTTGAGCTCAAATTTTATGGGTGTGTAGCCTGAAAGATTTACAAGTCGTTAGTGATTGAAAGTTTTCAATTTGAACTCGAATTAAGCACGAAACTTGGTAAACAAGTTATTGGACAGAAGCTTAAACAAACGTCAATACAGAAGCGTAAACAGGTTGGTTTGAACCCAAACTTTGACAGAGAGTTAACAAGGTCGTGGGGAATCAGAAAAGTGGGATTGTAACCTGTTTTACCTTCGAATTCAAGATGATTCTTCACGTTGGGATTCTTCGGAGGCTCCGATGATGCCGGTTCCGGATTGAGTTCGACCCGGGCTTCTGGTTGTTGATTGTTGATGATGTTCTTCACGTTTTGGAGGTGGTTTGGTTGATGTTTGATGATTGTTGATGTGTTAGGAGTTGAAAAGTGGTTTAGGTGGTGATTTCGAGAGATTTTTGATGTGATTTCGGTGCTTGGATGTGTAAAAACGTGAGGAGAATGAGACGGCTAGGTTTTCTGATTGCTTAGGGTTCTTAGGTTCTGATTTGATCATGGGATAAGGTTCCTTATATAGACTTCCTTAAAGATAGAAAAATCCGGTAAAAACCGAGATTTACCGACGTTTTAGCTCAAGGGCTTCCAAAAGGAATTTGATTATGAAATTTCACACATGGGTAAAGGATGATAATTCTGATTTTTCTAAAGTGAGATCGAATTTTTTGGGTATTGGAATATTTTTAAATTCAATTTCTCGTCAGATTCAATCAGAAATTGCTAGAAAATTATTGGAAATTCGAAAAATCAAAATTCCAACGCCATTATGCTTAAAATGTCATCCTCTATCATGGGTTAAAATATCAAAGCATTTCAAGTTGATTTGACCCTTATTTGGAGGAGAGAGAAAGCCTATAGGGGGCTTAGGAGCCTTGAAAAATTACGAAAATGCCCCTGGAGATGACTAAGCTGTCCCTAGTACTCTGAAATGTGCCGATCGAACTGGGAACCCTTGCTACTAGCCTATTATTAGAGACTCTCCTGGGGGTTGAAATTTTGGGTATAACAGATTGCCCCCCGTCAACTAGACTTTGTAGTGGAAATGAAAAGGCTAGTTGATGCTTGAGTGATGCCCCAAAATTTTGGATCTTAAAAGGCCCCTCGTGCAACTGAAATCCGACAAGTTGTGTCGAGCTATTCTAAGGCGCTGACTACCTATGAGTAAAGTGGAAGGGTGTCGAGTGGTTCTAAGGCGTCGACCACCTAAAGGTAATGATGAAGTAATGTCAGACTATTCTAAGGCGTCGACTACCTATAAGGATGATATGATGTCAAGCTATTCTAAGGCGTTGACTACCTATAAGGATGATATGATGTCAAGCTATTCTAAGGCGTTGACTACCTAAAATGATGATATGTTGTCGAGCTATTGCTGACTACCTAAAGTGATGATATGCTGTCGAGCTATTCTAAGGCGTGACTACCTAAAGGATGAATGATGTCAAGCTATTCTAAGGCGTTGACTACCTAAAATGATGATATGTTGTCGAGCTATTCTAAGGCGCTGACTACCATAAGGATGATATGATGTCAAGCTATTCTAAGGCGTTGACTACCTAAAGTGGAAAATGATGTCAAGCTATTCTAAGGCGTTGACTACCTAAAATGATGATATGTTGTCGAGCTATTCTAAGGCGCTGACTACCCAAGGATGATATGATGTCAAGCTATTCTAAGGCGTTGACTACCTAAAGTGATGAAAATGATGTCAAGCTATTCTAAGGCGTTGACTACCTAAAATGATGAAAATGGAGTAATGTCAAGCGATTCTAAGGCGTCGACTACCTGAAAGATGAATGGAATACACCGAGCATTATAAGGTGTCGGGAACCTGAGATTAAACGGGACACGCCGAGCATTATAAGGTGTCGGGAACCTGAGTGGGAAACGCCGAGCATTATAAGGTGTCGGGAACCTGGAATACGCCGAGCATTATAAGGTGTCGGGAACCTGGAATACGCCGAGCATTATAAGGTGTCGGGAACCTGGAATACGCCGAGCATTATAAGGTGTCGGGAACCTGAATTCGAATGGGATACACCGAGCATTATAAGGTGTCGGGAACCTGGAATACGCCGAGCATTATAAGGTGTCGGGAACCTGAAGTATAAAAGGTGATGATGCTATGGGGATGATATGCTAATTTGTCGAAAGCAAAAATTGCTAGGAACATGCCAAACATGGCGATGATGTAGGTTGGTTGAAAGCAAGAAATTGCTAGGAATATGCCAAACATGGCGATGATGTAGGTTTGTTGAAAGCAAGAAATATGCCAAACATGGCGATGATGCAGATTTGTTGAAAGCAAGAAATTGCTAGGAATATGCCAAACATGGCGATGATGTAGGTTGGTTGAAAGCAAGAAATATGCCAAACATGGCGATGATGCAGATTTGTTGAAAGCAAGAAATTGCTAGGAATATGCCAAACATGGCGATGATGTAGGTTTGTTGAAAGCAAGAAATATGCCAAACATGGCGAAAGCAGATTGTTGAAAGCAAGAAATTGCTGATGAAGGTGCCAAACATGGCAGTGTTTGAGGAAAATTCTATTTATTGAAAAAGAAAGTGAAGTTATCATTTCCTGACTAAAGATTTCAGACTTGTAATTTATCTCCTAGGAGATGAACATGCTACGGTGGGGTGTGGTGTTTGATGCAGAGATCTTTTGAGTGGTGATCAGGGCATATGTGTGCCTGTGGTGTATGATGTGAAGGTAAGGGCTTACGTGAGCCTGTGTGGTGAAGTAGAATTTGTGTGGGGGTAAGGGCTTGTGTGGGCCCGAGGTGTTTGGTGTGGAGGTAAGGGCTTATGTGTGCCTGTGGTGGGATGGAGGTGCTCAAGCTTTGGGTTTCAATTGGTGTTATCATGGCAATTGTTGGAGCCAACAATTGCCCCCAGTATTTTTCCCTTAAGACAATATGAGCTAGAGTTCATGGCAATTGATCGTTCCGATCGATTGCCCCCAGTATTTTCTTTGATCAAACGTGCGAATGAGTCTTGTCCTCACAGGGTCAAGGCTTATGTTCTGATTTGGTGCTTCCTAACCTACACTCGACGTGTTTGGCGTTTACACTCGTTTCTCACTTACGGTCACAACTTCTAGACCATTGAATTTGATATTTGATGAATTTACGCATTCGATCTGTTACTTTCACGTGATTGGATACACAACTACCAAGTCGGAAGTCTTCGAGGCTTATAACGTGGCCACAGGGTGTGATGAAAGACGACGGGATCATGGAGGGATATTTGAGGTATGTGGAGCTTGAATGGGTGACCAAAGCTGCAACTTGCGTCTTCTCTCGGATTCATCTTCCTTGTCTTGAAGCCGTCTGGCTGCTTCATGTTGACGTTGTTTTCGAGCTTCTGGACCTGGACGTTTGAAGTTGTCCTTTACACTATTTCTCTTTTCGTCATTTGGATTTCTTCGAGGCACTTCGGGTTTGCCTTTTGTTTTATCCTTTCTTGGTTTTGCCTTCGGGGTTCTTGTGTTTCCCGGTTTTGGGCTTCGAGAGCTGTTTTGATGTGAGCTCTTTTGATCCTGTGTCACTCTGGGACCATTTGCGGATCGCTTTGTCATGCTGATAGCGGCATTGCTTCTTTGGACTGATGAGAATGTTATCTGAGAGTCGGGCTCCTTGCGTCCTTTGGTCACCGGGTCGGACATTCATCATTGGCTGGGTTATTTTGTGGAGTTCATAATGTCGAAAAGGGATATATGGAAGGCTCAGCGGGGGTGCCTAGGGTTTAATGTCAGGGTTTAAAAGCTTTTGGCTATGTGGTGCTGTACCTAGGTGCTTCGTCATTCCTGATAGTTGTATATCCGTTCTTTGTTACTTTTCACAGGTCTAAGCGTAAATTTACAAATTATCTCCTTCGGTCGGAGTTATACCGTTTACCTCACCTTTGAATGTGGACTCACCGGAGTCGTGTAAAAATGACACGCTCGTTCACTCATGGTTTTTCCGCTCAAGACACTCTCGCGAATTTCACTCAAAGACTAGTTCACACGTTTAAACAAAAGATTCGAAGACAATGATTCTAAACTCAGATTGCCCCCAGTATTGATTTGGGGTTTGTGACAACAGTTTGATAGATGTGGGCCTTGAACCTCATTGTGGGTTGTTTGGATATTATGTGGTGAGTTGTGGTGTTTGGTTAGGCATGTTCAAATTTTTAGAAACAAGAGACAAGCCGTTCCATCGCATAGTCTGAAAACGATTACTTCGTGAGTGCTCTTTTTTTAAGTTTTTTCGAATAAACGAATGATGCTTTGTATAAAAATTATGAAAACGGAACTATGTTTTATTCAACAAAAAGAATAATGTTGGAAATTACAAACTCAGGAAAACTACCGAAAATGATAAAGGAAACTAACTACTACAAACATTGGAAAGACATAAAAATGACTAGTAAAGAGAAGAAATCGGAGAAAACACTTGAAGATAGCACTCTCTGATGGTGCTTGACCTGGGATTCCTACTCGGGGAGTTGAAAACCTTGATTGATAAGATCTTGGATGTGCTGCTTCAAAATTTTGCAGTTGTCGGTGTCATGACCGGGAAGCTGGTGATACTGACAATACTGGTTCAGATTCCTTCCTTTTTGGGGGTCCCTTTGTCGAGGGGTGAGAGGTTGCAGCATGTTTCGTTCCTGGAGTCTTCCAAAAACCTGGCTCAATGGCTGACCGATGTTTGTGAACTCTCTTCGACGGGAGCTCTTTCGGGATGATTCCACTGCCCCAACGATTTGCCCTGGTCCTTTTACCTGTCGAACGGTGTTTACCTCATGCTGCCTAGCTCTCTTTCGGGTGCCACTCTGGATACAGGCTGCTGTCCCCGAGCCATTCCCGGTGTTTTTTGAGTTCCCAAGTTTTAACTCCCCTTGGTGAATCATTTCTTCTAGGACATTAACTTGTCCCATCAGCATGTTGAAGCTAGGAAAGTATGTGAATTTCAGCTCGTCACTGTATTGCTTCCGCATATTTTGATTACCATTCGGATTTGTTCCTGTTCGTCCATATTTGTGAGCATAGCGGCTGCCTTCATCCTCCAACGCTTGACGAAGTCGGTCATTGATTCACCTTCTGTTTGTCGTGTGCCTGCAAGATCAGCCCTGGTGACTCCAAAACTTCTAGCGTACTCAAAATGATGCAGAAAGGCTTCACAGACCTCCTCGTATGTCTTGGTATTTATCCTTTGAGTTATGTACCAATGCTGAGGGGTCTCATCAAGATAGTGAGCAAATACCTTGGCCTTCTGCATGTCGTTTAGCGAAAGGATGGACATTTCCCTATCGAACATTGCCAAATGAAGTTGTGGGTCGGAGGAACCTTTGTATAGAGGAAGTGTTGGCAATTTCAACCTTGGAGGGAGATCAACCTTGGGATATAATCCAGTGGGAAAGTGGTCAAAACCAGCTGGCTTGTTGGCCCTCTCCATGCGCTCAATCTTTTTCAGCATCCCATTGAATTCTTCGGCTAACTGGGCATCCATGTTGATTGGATTTCCTCCCTCTCCCATTCTTTGAGATTTGGGCTTATCTGTTGGAAAACAAAAGTGACCCGAGCTAAAAATTTGGGCCGCAAAGAAGTTTTAGGCTAAGACTTGTTTGGGCTGCACATGAGCTGGAATGTTTTGAAAATTGTGGGTTGGCACTGAGGCCCGAAATGAGTTGGAAGAGAGGCACATGGGCCGGAATGATTCATGAGCTGTGAACTGGTGCCTAGGCTGAAATGTTCTGAGAATTGGGCGCTTGGGCCAGAATGTGTTTGGGTTAAAAGTAAAGCGCAATGGGCCGAAGTGATTTCTAAACCATGTTCTGGATGTGAATTGGAATTTGGGCCGAGTAATTATGACTGGGCCTGAAGATGATACCCGTGTCTAGGATCGTGGGTCAAAACCCGAGTAAGAAGTCTTCCTGGACTAGAATGGGCCTTGAAATGGAAAAGCCTGATGGATTTTTATGGATTGCTTTAGGTGGATGGGCGTAGAACAAAATGGATAATTCAAATTGGACCAGATGAGAAATCACCTAAGTCTAAGCTTTTGGGCCGAAGCCCGAATGACTCACACATTAAACCAAACAGGACCTCTAGGCCGCAAACAATAAAACTGCCAATTCAGGTTGGGCTGAGTTGATGTAGGAGAGGTTCCTATCAATTTCTAGGCTGGGTAGTGGGCCGATCATACAAGCAACAAGGCCCACACAATTCAACATGTCCTACTAGACGCTTCAACCAAACGGGTATGGATCGATCCGGAGAGGTGCTGGGGCATGGGCCCAGGTACCACAAAGGAATAGGGCTTGCACGCTATTCTCTTTGGGCTTCCCCACTTTTTCACATCACCTGAAGGTGTGCGTCTACGGTCGGGTCTTTGACTGACCAAACAATGGGCTAGGTAAGGTACTGTCAGAAAACGCTTGGGGCTAAAGCCCAGGTATTAAGGGGTGTGGTTTGACGACACCCTCCTCTTTTCCCCCTTATTCACATCACCTAAAAGGTGTGAGTCCCTGACAGGGGACCCTCAAACGGGTCCCGGGGTGAAATTGGTTTGCGTGGACCCTCGCTCTCATATGATGCAAGGCAAAAATTAAAGTGCGCACATAAAGAACAACAACAAGTAAAAGCCATAAATAAATTTTCGAGTTAACCCTCTTTCTTAAAATTAAACAAGTTAAAATTAAGAAGTTGTCCCCAGCAGAGTCGCCAGTCTGTGAGCCTCGATTTTAAACCCTATCCTATGTTGATTAAAGTTGATTAGGATCTAACGGGTTTTAGGTCCACTTATAGCCTAAGATTAATAACTATGTCATATAACAAAATTATTAAAACCTAGCTAGCTCACTGGAACCTATTATGAGTCGCCACCTAATTTTAACCTAGATCAAATTAGGAAAGGAGAGTTCGGGTTCGGGGGCTTGATATTCGACTTAATTAGGGTTCAATTACTTTCATTACCCTTCCTAGGTCGTTTTTCCTCTACTTGGTTTATTTACGGCTTATTACGAGTCGTTTTAACCTAAGTGCGCAAGCTTCTGTTTTTTTGTGTTTTTAGCGTTTTTTGACAGAAAATTAAAGTGAAATTGAAAGCTACCTAAACTAGGGTTTCGGAGGCAGAATTAGGTCAAATTTTGCTTACGTCCGTAGCCACGGACCAAAAGTCCGAGACCACGGACCCCAGTTAACCTAAATATACAGAAAAGTCAAAATTGAAGAAAAACAAAAATTTGCAAAGTCCGGGGCCACGGACAGGCTGTCCGTGGGCCCGGACATCGTTAGAAAAACCTAAGTTTTGAATTTTTAAAATCCCGCCGCCGTCCGTGGGTGTCCGTGGTCTCGGACAACGCGTCCGAGGTCCCGGACCATAGGTCCGAGGTCACGGACCACCCACGGACAGGGGTTTTCAGAAGGTTCCCGAGGGTGTTTTGAGCTCAAATTTTATGGGTGTGTAGCCTGAAAGATTTACAAGTCGTTAGTGATTGAAAGTTTTCAATTTGAACTCGAATTAAGCACGAAACTTGGTAAACAAGTTATTGGACAGAAGCTTAAACAAACGTCAATACAGAAGCGTAAACAGGTTGGTTTGAACCCAAACTTTGACAGAGAGTTAACAAGGTCGTGGGGAATCAGAAAAGTGGGATTGTAACCTGTTTTACCTTCGAATTCAAGATGATTCTTCACGTTGGGATTCTTCGGAGGCTCCGATGATGCCGGTTCCGGATTGAGTTCGACCCGGGCTTCTGGTTGTTGATTGTTGATGATGTTCTTCACGTTTTGGAGGTGGTTTGGTTGATGTTTGATGATTGTTGATGTGTTAGGAGTTGAAAAGTGTGTTTAGGTGGTGATTTCGAGAGATTTTTGATGTGATTTTGGTGCTTGGATGTGTAAAAACGTGAGGAGAATGAGACGGCTAGGTTTTCTGATTGCTTAGGGTTCTTGAGGTTCTGATTTGATCATGGGATAAGGTTCCTTATATAGACTTCCTTAAAGATAGAAAAATCCGGTAAAAACCGAGATTTACCGACGTTTTAGCTCAAGGGCTTCCAAAAGGAATTTGATTATGAAATTTCACACATGGGTAAAGGATGATAATTCTGATTTTTCTAAAGTGAGATCGAATTTTTTGGGTATTGGAATATTTTTAAATTCAATTTCTCGTCAGATTCAATCAGAAATTGCTAGAAAATTATTGGAAATTCGAAAAATCAAAATTCCAACGCCATTATGCTTAAAATGTCATCCTCTATCATGGGTTAAAATATCAAAGCATTTCAAGTTGATTTGACCCTTATTTGGAGGAGAGAGAAAGCCTATAGGGGGCTTAGGAGCCTTGAAAAATTACGAAAATGCCCCTGGAGATGACTAAGCTGTCCCTAGTACTCTGAAATGTGCCGATCGAACTGGGAACCCTTGCTACTAGCCTATTAGAGACTCTCCTCCGGGGGGTTGAAATTTGGGTTAACACCAATGGAGTCTCCAAACTTGAATTTCCTCCTCTAATGGTGGTTTGACTTGGCACCAAAATGAAGCTCTTGAAGCTTTGAAAAGATAGAAAGAAGGAGCTTGAGCTAACTAAGAAGAGTATGTATTTTGTTTTGGATTTGGAGCTAAAATGAGTAAGATGTGACCAAGGAAAGATGGAGCTTTCATGGAGGTTGAGTTCTACGTGAATAGAGAGGGAGAGAGCAGCTCAAACCGTGGGAAAACAAAGGAGAATGAAGAAGTGAGGAGAGAGAACTAATAAAGTGTGATATTTATGTAAAAGGTGAATAGTGATTTTACTTTATAACTCTCATTTGCTTTCTTATTTACTTAATGACTCATGAAGGTGGTGACTCACCTCCTAAGAAACCGGCCCCCTTTTATTAATGAGGGTAATAAGTCTTTGTTGACAAATGTCTCACTTATATAGACTTATGTATAAACTAGCCTAATTAATTCACTATTCACCAAAACAAGGCACATTGTTGTGAAATTTTTGATTTCCCATTGATATAGACTTCCAAATGTGATACTATATAGTACACATGTCAATTAAAGAGTAATGATGGATATTTATCCATTCAAAACTCATTTACAAGACAATTTTTCAAAAACGTGCTTTAAGACTCCTTAAAGCACATTTTGTGTTTTAACTTGTTTTCAAGCTTGGTTTTCTTTGGTAATTGATTTAAAATGACCATTAGGATATTACTAAGGTCTTATAACAATATTTGGGTACTCTCCCAAGTCTCTCCAAGCTTAGAGCATGTTTTTGTTAAAACTGCTCTTTTGGTGTTTCCTTATATTTTCTTGATTAGAAATGTTTCTTGTTTTTATAAGGCATTATTTAGCCTCCTTATATCTTAGTTTATCATTTAAACACCATATCTAAGTTTGGGGTATTTCAGTATGTGTTACGTTCTTTCCCAAGCTCGTACACCAACTGGTATTTTTGTGAGGAAAGGCAGAGAAAAGAGCTTAGATACGCTGGAAAACTGAGGGTGTACTATCGGTAGAACAATCAAGGAGTAAACATGGTATGAGTTTACCGAGTTGGGTAGAACCGAAGAGTTCGAGCTTAGGTTGCTTTTTGCTTCACAAGATGGTGTCCTCACTCTGGTTTTCCCACGTACGAAGCAGAAGAAGAAGAAACTCTCATAAGCTAGGTACATTGTCGGTAAGACAGTGGAGAAGGTAGTGATATTTCTTACCGAGATGGATGAGTGGAAGTCTATATGGAGCTATCTTTCATGATGTGATGGTTGTTTCCTCTGTTTGGTACATGAAGAAAACAAGGAGAGGCTCTAGACTTGTTAGAAGTACTATCGGTAAAGTAAGGAAGGAGACAATGGTGTTTTTCCTTACCGTAGCTCGGTACTGCAAGAGTGTTGTTTGGACTTGCTTCCCCGCATGAACCGGGTGATTCCTCTCAGTTTTGGACGTGAAGAAGGCAGTGAATCAAATGGTATATTACCGGTAGGACCAGAGCATATGCGGAGGAAGAAGATATTCTCACCGAAACGGGTCAAGAAGGAGGTTCACCACATGGGTCTCCTGGGTAGTTTCTCTCGCCAAGAATGAGTGACAATGGAAGGTTTATTCTGGATTTCTCTTGCTTCACGGAGGGAGTGTTCTCCTCTGGTCTACCCACATAAAAAAAGAAAACAGAAACAGGAGCTTATATCGAGCTGGTATATTACAGGTATAACCGGGTGGAAAGACGGTGACATTATCCTCACTAAACTGATCGAGAATGAAGGCTTCAACTTGGATCTTTTCTTCACTAGTGCTAGGGAACTCCATGGGTTTTATAATATACGTGAAAGGAACAAGCTTGAGCTGGGCTTCTCTTCTCTGTTTCTGTACGAGAAAGGAGCAGGAAGGAAGGAACTCAAGAGCTAGGAACATGAGCATACACTACCGGAAATAGAGAAGAAGAGATGGGTATTATTTTTTTTTTAGTCAAGAGTATTTACCTACCGCAAGTAGCAGCAAGCATGGACGGGTGGTGTTCATCTCAGTTATGGAAAATTAAGGAGAAGCTGGGGCTTCCACTTGTTGCGCCAGTAGTAGCAGTCATGGAGGATGGCTCTTCTCTCGTTTGTGAAACAGCAGAGTAGATAGTATTAGGACAGCTAGTTTAATTTTTCTATATTACTTGTTTACATATCATAGTCATGCCCATACTTTTTTGTGTGTATTGGGTGGATATAGCACGTACTGCAAGTTGATATTGTGGGCTAGACAGGAATCGGAAGTAGGTAGGTTCGGTGGGGACAATTTGTTAGACTTGTTAATATTATGTGATTGTAAGATACTACTTGTAATAATTCATTGCAATTTATTACTGAAATCGAGCACAGCTCATCTGGTTAAGGCTACGGGAATGGTACGAAAGGTCTCAAGTTCGAATCCCGTCTAGAGCATGTTTGCTCATTTTTTTTTGTTTTAGCTTCTTTATGCTTATTCCTTGTATATGTGTGACTGTATTAATATGTCGCATTTTTAGTTATACGTACAACGTCATAATATTGTAACGTTGTGTATATGTATAGATTTATATGTACGTGACCGTATCAGTATGTAACGTCAACATATTTTCAGACATGTATATGCTCGTACTAATTTTAATTGTTCGTTCGATCACAAGTCGTTACATGCTCATAATAATGTTCACATTATTATTTAGGCCATAATTTAATTGGTTATACGTCCAATCTATATTTAATTTAGTAGGGGTATTTCAGTAACTACGCTCTGATACCACTTTTTGTAACACCCCGTCCTAAGCCAATTGTGGTCATCACAACTTAACAAATAATACATAAACATCGCAGCGGAAATAAACAAACCCCAGGACCTTGCCACGGTCTAATCAACAAGAAATACCGTTTCTTAAATATTTTACAACCGTATATCCAAAATACATACACCAACCGAGTTTTAAGTATCTCCAAATCCACATAAATTTCTCAAGATCAACTATCAAAAGAGGGTGCACATGTGCTACCCGTACTCAAAATAAAGTCCCACCTAGGGCTACCGCTCCTACTCTCGTGGTGTGACTTCATTGGCCGCTTACCTGCAGTGTAAAACACCCCCAAAGGGGTCAGCACGAATGTCTACGACCCTCTCGTGGCCCCCAAGCTCTAACGGGGCTACGACGACTAAGTTCGATAGCATGGAAGTTGATTAGCATCACAATCATATATGAAATGCAATAAACACAAACCACAATGAACATAAGTAGCTCATACAAATGAATGACTCAGGCGTTCCCTTAACAAGTGAGTTAGTTCTTAACTCCTTAGATCCACATTCTCCTTAATCTTATTTGCCAACCGTTCTACTATTAGACTGGAACCGCTTACCCTTAATTGGTTGCTTATTTTTGTAGAGCTTGGTTAACCCTTGCCGGTAGCAGTGCAACTTACCAACGATAAGCAACCTTTCTTAATTTGTTGGGGATGTAGGCTTGATCCCCCCACGCCATCCTTATTGTGCCTCCCACCTCAAACAGTAGTCCGGGTGGTCGGGTCAGTTTGTTGACCCTAGGCGACGAGTCCAACGACAAGTCTTATTTGGAAGTCGGATCTGATTCAGATACCGACCTCCCCCAATACACATGTGCCGGTACCATTCCGGATTCCCACTCCCACCCAAGTTACGGTTAGTGAAAGTCTTAAATATCATGTGTTAGTTAAACCTTGACGGGTATTAACCAACAATCACCTATGTACAAATCCTCTCCTTAACTCAATAAGTACCAAGCTTAGTTAGTAGCTATCCTTAAGCCTCGTGGGTTAGTGTAAAAAACACGTACACAACAAGACATAATATCCGTTGCATGCTTTATCTTGTCTTAGTCATATCAAACAAACAGATAGCACACAAGCCGAGGGCACCCTCGTTAGCAAGCAGGTCACAAGAAAGATTGTACCGTTCACCGTCGACGGTCGTTTGTTTAACCTTCTCCGGGGTCCCCAATTCACAAACCTAAAACATTCATTCATCTTTAGGCCATTAGTTATCTTGAACCTTACTTAACTCATTTAGTCCCTAAAAATTCCCATCCAATACTCTCTTAAGTCTTTACCACTTAACCTTATAAACTTAACTTTAAACTTAAGGTTTATACTCAACTTAACTTAATTCCTTAGGTCCTTAGGTTCCTAATCATTATTACCCTACCAATGGCACACCTTATTATCAGTTAACATCTTTAGAATTTAAAAATTTCTCTTTTTTTTTGTTTTGGCTCGACCGACCTTACCGACCGACCTTACCCAAGGTAGGTCCATTCCAGGACATATTACCGTTTGAAAATTTTACCCCGACCGACCTTGCAAGTCCGGTCCCCAAGGTCGGTCCATTCCCGAGAGTTTTCCCCATGGGAAATTTAAGCCCGCCGACCTTGCCAAGTCGGTCCCATGTTCGGTCGATTCCAGAGACCAATTCCCGTACAAAATTCTAGGCATGACCGACCTTGTAAGTCCGGTCCCAAGGTCGGTCCATTCCAGAGACTCAATTCATACACAAAATACAAGCCGACCGACCGACTTGCAAGTCCGGTCCCCAAGGTCGGTCCTTTCCAGAAACTCTTTCCGGTAGTAAACTGAGCTCGACCCCTTGCAGGTCCGGTCCCTAAGATCGGTCGGCTCCAGAACTTTGTTTCTAAATTCCCATTTGATTCCAAACTTCACCTCATATATCCTAGTATGTTCTAACCTCATTTGGGCACTTCAAATACACCTTAAGCCCTCCACTAAACTCATTAAATTACTCACCAATATCCACCTTAGTCATTGTGCATTTTTCTTTATAATAATGCCAATACTTGTAATGTTTTTCACTAGGTTTCTAAGTGGTGCTTCATACCTAATATAACCCTATGCCAAATGCTTCCTCACCACTATAACATCATCTCCCAAGCATCTTTCACCATCTAAAACTCCTTTATGCAACTACTTAAAGTTTCTACACAAGTTTATGCCTCCTTCTACCAACACATTATTTTCCTTCCTACTTGTTTACCAATACTTGCCTAAGTCCTAACTACACATGTATATCCCAAGACATTCATTTGATTCCTAAATCCTCCATGATGGTGCCTAAGTCATTCTAACTCATAAAACACCTTAAACTCACCCTTCTTCATCAAGACTACTCCTAAAGTTTCTTAGTACTTCCTTAGTCATAAAATCTCCTTACACATCTTAAACACTTAGGTCCTTCACTAAATTTTGCCATGGGTTCTCTAGTATATTATTACACCAAAACATTTAGTTTTTCACCATCAAATAGCTATCAACATTCAAACTCTCATTAACCCTCCATGGCACACATCAAACACCAAAACTACACTACATCACAATATAGTGCATAAACCTTAAATTGCTTGGCACCTAGGTGTGAGCCTCGATTTTAAACCCTATCCTATGTGGATTAACTTGATTGGGATCTAAACGGGTTTTAGGTCCACTTATAGCCTATGATTAATAACTATGTCATATAACGATAATTATTAAAACCTAAGCTAGCTCACTGGAACCTATTATGAGTCGCCACCTAATTTACCTAGATCAAATTAGGAAAGGAGAGTTCGGGTTCGGGGGCTTGATATTCGACTTAATTAGGGTTCAATTACTTTCATTACCCTTCCTAGGTCGTTTTTCCTCTACTTAGTTTATTTACGGCTTATTACGAGTCGTTTTAACCTAAGTGCGCCAGCTTCTGTTTTTTTGTGTTTTTAACATTTTTTGACAGAAAATTAAAGTGGAAATTAAAATTACCTAAACTAGGGTTTCGGGGGCAGAATTAGGTCAAATTTTGTTTCCGTCCGTAGCCACGGACCTAGTGTCCGAAACCACGGACCCCAGATAACCTATATGAAGATAGAAGTCGAATTAAACAGAAAACAGAAAATTGTAAAGTCCGGGGCCACGGACAGGCTGTCCGTGGGCCCGGACATTATTAAAAAACCTAATTTTTAAAAATTAAAAATCCCGCCGCCGTCTGTGGGTGTCCGAGCTTACGGACAGGGAGTCCGGGACCCCAGACATGACGTCCGTGGGTGCGGACCGCCCTCGAACGGCGGCGTTGAGGCTGTTCCCGATGGTGTTTTTGGCTTAAATTTTATGGGTGTGTAGCCTGAAAGATGTACAAGACGTTAGTGATTTAAAGTTCTCAATTTGAATTCGAATTAAGCACGAAACTTGGTAAACAAGTTATTGGACAGAAGCTTAAACAAACATCAATACAGAAGCGTAGAGGGGTTAGTTTGAGCCCAAATTTTGAGGCAAGACAGATAATACCGTAGAGAATTAGGGAAGTGGAGTTTCTACCTGTTTTACCTTCGGATTCACAACGTTTCTTCACACCGGGATTCGTCGAGCGCTTCGCTGATGGCAGACCCGAAAGGATTTCGAACCGAGCTTCTGGTTGTTGGTTGTTCTTGCTGTTCTTCACGCTTTGGTGGTGTTTTTGTGGGGTTTTGATGATTATTGGTGCTTTGGGAATTGGAAAACGTGTTTAGATGGTGATTTCGGGGGATTTTCGGTATGATTTAGGTGGCCGGGTGTTGGAAAACATGAGAGAGAGAGAGGAGGCTGCCTTTTCTGACTCTCTAGGGTTCTTGAGCATGTGAGGTTCCGATTTTATCCAAAAACATATCCCCTTATATAGACTTTCTTAAAGATAAAGAAAATCTAGTAAAAGTAAGATTTTTTGATATTTTAGTTAAGTGCCTTCCCAAAGGAATTTTGTTATGAAATTTTAACCACGTGTCAAGGATGGAAATTATGAATTTTCTGAAGTGGAATCGGATTTTTTAAATGTTGGAATATTTTTAAATTGAATTTCTCGTCAGATTCGGTCAGAAATTGCTAGAAAATTATTGGAAATTCGAAAAAACAAAACTCCAACGCCATTATGCTTAGAATGTCATCCTCTATCATGGGTTAAAATATCAAAACATTTCGAGCTGATTTGAGCATCCTTTGGAGGAGAGAGAAAGCTTATAGGAGGTCTTAGGAGCCTTAAAAAAATTACGAAAACGCCCCTGAAAATGACGAAGCTGCCCTTCATGCCACGGGATGCGCCGTTCGAGCCAGAATCCCTCACTACTTGATTAAAATGCCCCTTACGACACCAGGACCTCGTAGACCCTAACCAGGGGGGTCAAATTTTGGGTATAACACTAGGCCCTTAAATGACTTGGCTCTTAGGCCCTTAAATGCATAAATCTTAAACACTGAATTTCCTCCATATAGTAGCCTTTGACCTGCAAATACACACAACAAGGCTCCCATTGCAATTTAAATGTTCTTATAATTCACCTTGACATCCTTAAACTATCTCCTTTTTCTCATTTGCTCCTTAGTCACAAGTTCACAAGTATAGTCATTGTTTCTCCTAGGTTTTTATAACTCTTTCCCAATGTAAACTCTACACTAAACTCATCACATATCTAAATCCCATCCCTTAATGCATTAAACACCTTAAGCTAAGACATTTACCTTGTTCTTTTTCAAGCTTCACAAACTTTCTTTCTTAGGTTTTTCCTTGCTCAATCTCGGTCACCAAATCAAGTTCTCCTTGCCAATGTTCTAAGCAATATTCAATGACTCCCATGAGTACTAAACAACACACTAACCTTAAGGAATAAAACCTAGGTTAAAAATGTGTTTTAAGGTATTAAATTGATTGTTTTACCTTGGTTTCTCAAGACAAGCTTGGATATGAATCAAGAAGGACCTCCTCTTGCCCTTGGAGAATGGGAAACAAGCTAGAACAAGGCATAAAAATGGAGCCCCAAGAGTATAGATTTTCAGTTATGTGAAGAAATGGTGGGAACTTGATTTTTCTTACATATTCTTTACCTTAAGAGAATGGAGAAGCCAATGAACTCTCCAAACTTGAATTTCCTCCTCTAATGGCGGTTTGGCTTGGCACCAAAATGGAGCTCTTGAAGTTTTGGAAAGATAGGAAGGAAAAGCTTGAGCTAACTAAGAAGAATATGTAATTTGTTTAGGTTTTGGAGCAAAAATGAGTAAGTAGTAATCAAAGGGAGATGGAGCTAGCATGGAGGTTTCCTTCTACGTGAATGGAGAAGGGAGAGAGCAAGAGAAATCGGTGGTAAGAGAAGAAAATGAAGAGATGAGGAGGGAGGTAAGTAAAGGTGGGATATTTATGTTAAAAGTATATAGTAACTTTTACTTTATCTCTTTATTTCTTTTCTTATTTGATCATGTGGTGAATCATCACCTTAAAAACCGGCCACCCCTTTTAATTAAGCTAGCCATGGTCTTGTTTGACCAACTAACTAAACTAAATTGACTAAAGACTAAACTAGGCACTATTTGATTACTATTCGCAAACTAGTGCACATAATTGTGAAATTTTTTATTTCCCATTGATTTAGACTTCCTAATGTGATTCTAATTAGTACACAAGTTAGTTAAGGAGTAATGATGGACATTTAGCCACTCAAAACCCATTTACAAGACAATTTTTCAAAAATGTGCTTTAAGACTCCTTAAAATGACCATTAGGATATTACTAAGGTCTTAGAATGATATTTGGGTGCTCACCCAAGTCTCTCCAAGCTTAGAGCACGTTTTTGCTTAAACTGCTCTTTTGGTGTTTCCTTATGTTTTCTTTGATTAAAAATGTTTCTTAACGTTTCTAAGGCATTATTTAGCCTCCTTATATCTTAGTTCATCACTTAAACACCATCTCTAAGTTTGGGGTATTTCAATACAACTGTTCTGTGATACTTAATGAATGTTTGGATTGGATGGATGGTTATGTATTTATGAATGTTTTGATTGGATGGATGGTTAAGTATTTAAGCATGTTTGTACATTATTAATTATATCTGTAAAATCGTAAAGCATGAAACCAATCTAATAATAAGATGGTTAAAATGACTAAGTGACCAATAGGGTCCAGGCCCGGCATACTCAGCGTTTATCGCTAAGGCTACACTCATTGTGAGGTTGCTGATCATCGTCGACGCCGAAGTGCGAGATCAAGGTAGTTAGGGTTTACTTTAATTACCGCACATGGAATTCATTTGTATAACATATCAGTCTGTGGTTTATATTATGGTACGGTTATAAATATTCGGGATTGGGTAGACGCTCACTTGTCGACGTTTATGGTTTAAGGACTTAGTATGATGTATAGGAGTTATCTCGTTATCACAGCGGTTTAGTAGTTTGCTTATTTTGGTTGTTAGATATAGTTCTGCTTCGTTACTCGCATGAGCGAGTAATGACAGGTGACACCTGAGTGAGTATTGATGTTGTTATTTATCTTCCGCTGTAAGACGTTTTATTTATTGCTACGTGAGGGATTATTACGTGTTTATGGAGAGGGGTGTTACAAAAGTGGTATTAGAGCGAAATACCGCTCTGATGACGAGATACTAGGTTAAGACAGTGAGCTTAGGACTTGGGAAATTACGGGAAACATTTGTTTAGTAACGCAAATTGCGTGATATATTAGCCTTGAGGTACGAGACGACTCGTCTTAAAAGATAATGTGTTTAGTAACGCAAATTGCGTGATATATTAGCCTTAAAGGCAATTCAATACCCACTGGTTGTGTACGGTAAATTACCGAGTGATCATGCGACATTCTGTACTACAGATATTTGGAGGGACTAGAGGTCGTGGTGCCGGTAGAGGTGGAGGCGATGACCCTGTGATTCCAGGAGTTGTAGAGACGATTACTGCCGTTCTCGCACAGCTTGGTACTCAAATTGGAGGAACACCAGCCCACCTGCCACAGCCCAGGGAGACGAACTGGCTGAAGTCAGTTACCAAGACCCGACCTCCTACTTATTCAGGGGAGCCAGACCTCATACCCCATAGCCGACAAGATGGTCGTCATTCCTGCTTTCCACCTGAAGGACGCAGCCAGCACTTGGTGGAGGTTGGTCAAGGACCATCACCTGGCTACGCCCGACTTTTCAGGGGCAGCCTTCATTGAGTTGCTGAGGGGGAAGTACTTCCCGGCACACCTCAAGTAGAAGAAGCGCCGAGAGTTCGAGACACTCTCCCAGGGAGGTCTGACCGTGGATGAGTACTACGCTCGATTCATTGGTCTGTTGGACTTCATCCCCGGAGTTGATTACTCAGAGACCGTGAAGGTCGAGAAGTTCCGGGGGGTTGTTGTTTCGCATCCAGATGGCGATGGGTGCTACCCTCTATACTACTATCCAGGTATAATCATGAATGCCATAAAATTCTTTACTTACTACATTACCGATCAACAGGGCCTGTCCGAACGTCCATGTCCGGACGGATGTTCGGACAAGGCAAAACGCTCATTTTCTAAGCCTTCAAACACTTAACCAATTTTCACCAAACTCCTCCTAAACCTCCATAATGTCTTCTAACTTCATTTGGTACATTTACACCCTCATACAACATCCCACAAAACTCATTTTCTATCTCCTTAAACACTTACTCACTTCATACCAAAATTCCTACACTTATGATATTTTCTCCTTGGTTTTCTAAGTGGTGTTTCATACCTAAGACAGCCACTATGCCAATAATGTTCCCTCACTACTACAACATCATCTCCCAAGCATCTTTTCTTGCGCTTTCCAAGGTTTTCCTTAAATTCTAAACTCTAGTTTCTATCTAAATCATCTCAAAATTTCACACTTAATCACACCAAACTTACCAAGGTTTCCTAGCTTCCTTTATCAACATTTACCTAAGTCCTAAATACTCAAATACGTTCTCTTGATTTCTAAATCCTTCATAGTAATGCCTAAGTCATTATAACTCATTAAACACCTTAAACTCACCCCTTTTTCATCGAGACAACCTTTAAAACTTCCTAGTACTTCCTTAGTCATGAAATCTCCTTAGAATATCTTAAACACTTAAGTTCTCCTTTAAATTTTGCCATGGGTTCTCTAGTATATAGTACCTCCTAACACATGGTTTTTCTCCATCAAACAACCAATACCACACAAATTCTCATCACAACACCTTAACACACAATCTACACTAAAACTCCACCACATCATCATATATTGCTTAAACTCAAAATGCTTGGCACTTAGGCCCTTAAACAACAATCTTAACCACTGAATTTCCACATATATTTGCCTTCAACCTGCGAATACACTCAACAAGGCTCCCATTGAAATAAAATGCTTCTTGTAATTCATTTCCACATTGTTTTAACTATCTCTTCTTCTCATTTGCTCTTTAGTCAAAAGTTCACAAGTATAGTCCTTGTTTCTTCTAGGTTTTATAACACCTTCCCAATACAAACTCTACACTAAACTCATCATATACCTAAATCTCATTCCCTTAAACAACAAGACATCTTAAGGTAAGTAATTTACCTTGTTCTTTTACAAGCTTAAAAAGCTTTCTTCCTTAGGTTTTTCTTTGTTCAATCTCGGTCACCAATGTGTATCTCCTTGCCAATATTGTAACCAATATCCAATGACTCCAATGAGTACTAGATAACACCTTAACCCTAAGGAACAAACCCTAGGTTAAAAATATGCTTTAAGGTATTAATGTGATTGTTTTACCTTGGTTTCTCAAGACAAACTTGGATATGAGCAAGAAGGACCTCCTCTCTCCTTTGAAGAGTAGAAACAAGCTAGAACAAAGCATAAACATGGAGTCCCATGAGCACTAATTTTCGGACATGTGAAGAAAATGGTGGAAACCTAGATTTTCTTACACTTTCTTTACCTTAAGAGAATGGAGATGCCAATGGAGTCTCCAAACTTGAATTTCCTCCTCTAATGGTGGTTTGACTTGGCACCAAAATGAAGCTCTTGAAGCTTTGAAAAGATAGAAAGAAGGAGCTTGAGCTAACTAAGAAGAGTATGTATTTTGTTTTGGATTTGGAGCTAAAATGAGTAAGATGTGACCAAGGAAAGATGGAGCTTTCATGGAGGTTGAGTTCTACGTGAATAGAGAAGGGAGAGAGCAGCTCAAACCGTGGGAAAACAAAGGAGAATGAAGAAGTGAGGAGAGAGAACTAATAAAGTGTGATATTTATGTAAAAGGTGAATAGTGATTTTACTTTATAACTCTCATTTGCTTTCTTATTTACTTAATGACTCATGAAGGTGGTGACTCACCTCCTAAGAAACCGGCCCCCTTTTATTAATGAGGGTAATTAAGTCTTTGTTGACCAAATGTCTCACTTATATAGACTTATGTTATAAACTAGCCTAATTAATTCACTATTCACCAAAACAAGGCACATTGTTGTGAAATTTTTGATTTCCCATTGATATAGACTTCCAAATGTGATACTATATAGTACACATGTCAATTAAAGAGTAATGATGGATATTTATCCATTCAAAACTCATTTACAAGACAATTTTTCAAAAACGTGCTTTAAGACTCCTTAAAGCACATTTTGTGTTTTAACTTGTTTTCAAGCTTGGTTTTCTTTGGTAATTGATTTAAAATGACCATTAGGATATTACTAAGGTCTTATAACAATATTTGGGTACTCTCCCAAGTCTCTCCAAGCTTAGAGCATGTTTTTGTTAAAACTGCTCTTTTGGTGTTTCCTTATATTTTCTTTGATTAGAAATGTTTCTTAATGTTTATAAGGCATTATTTAGCCTCCTTATATCTTAGTTTATCATTTAAACACCATATCTAAGTTTGGGGTATTTCAGTATGTGTTACGTTCTTTCCCAAGCTCGTACACCAACTGGTATTTTTGTGAGGAAAGGCAGAGAAAAGAGCTTAGATACGCTGGAAAACTGAGGGTGTACTATCGGTAGAACAATCAAGGAGTAAACATGGTATGAGTTTACCGAGTTGGGTAGAACCGAAGAGTTCGAGCTTAGGTTGCTTTTTGCTTCACAAGATGGTGTCCTCACTCTGGTTTTCCCACGTAAGAAGCAGAAGAAGAAACTCTCATAAGCTAGGTACATTGTCGGTAAGACAGTGGAGAAGGTAGTGATATTTCTTACCGAGATGGATGAAGTGGAAGTCTATACTTGGAGCTTATCTTTCATGATGTGATGGTTGTTTTCCTCTGTTTGGTACATGAAGAAAACAAGGAGAGGCTCTAGACTTGTTAGAAGTACTATCGGTAAAGTAAGGAAGGAGACAATGGTGTTTTTCCTTACCGTAGCTCGGTACTGCAAGAGTGTTGTTTGGACTTGCTTCCCCGCATGAACCAGGGTGATTCCTCTCAGTTTGGACGTGAAGAAGGCAGTGAATCAAATGGTATATTACCGGTAGGACCAGAGCATATGCGGAGGAAGAAGATATTCTCACCGAAACGGGTCAAGAAGGAGGTTCACCACATGGGTCTCCTGGGTAGTTTCTCTCGCCAAGAATGAGTGACAATGGAAGGTTTATTCCTGGATTTCTCTTTGCTTCACGGAGGGAGTGTTCTCCTCTGGTCTACCCACATAAAAAAAAGAAAACAGAAACAGGAGCTTATATCGAGCTGGTATATTACAGGTATAACCGGGTGGAAAGACGGTGACATTATCCTCACTAAACTGATCGAGAATGAAGGCTTCAACTTGGATCTTTTCTTCACTAGTGCTAGGGAACTCCATCGGGTTTTTATAATTATACGTGAAAGGAACAAGCTTGAGCTGGGCTTCTCTTCTCTGTTTCTGTACGAGAAAGGAGCAGGAAGGAAGGAACTCAAGAGCTAGGAACATGAGCATACACTACCGGAAATAGAGAAGAAGAGATGGGTATTATTTTTTTTGAGTCAAGAGTATTTACCTACCGCAAGTAGCAGCAAGCATGGACGGGTGGTGTTCATCTCAGTTATGGAAAATTAAGGAGAAGCTGGGGCTTCCACTTGTTGCGCCAGTAGTAGCAGTCATGAGGATGGCTCTTCTCTCGTTTGTGAAACAGCAGAGAAGAACCGGGACGCTCACGCTTGAAGAGGGAAGAAACAACTGGTAGAGGAAGGAAAATGAATCGGCCAACGAGAGTGGTTATGGGTTGGTCAATGACGATTCCCTAGTTGTGTTGGGAAGCTTCCCCTGTCTAGATAATTGTTTGGGCTAGCATGCTGTCGGTCAAGTGGGTAGGAGTAGATAGTAGTAGGACAGCTAGTTTAATTTTTCTATATTACTTGTTTACATATCATAGTCATGCCCATACTTTTTTGTGTGTATTGGGTGGATATAGCACGTACTGCAAGTTGATATTGTGGGCTAGACAGGAATCGGAAGTAGGTAGGTTCGGTGGGGACAATTTGTTAGACTTGTTAATATTATGTGATTGTAAGATACTACTTGTAATAATTCATTGCAATTTATTACTGAAATCGAGCGCAGCTCATCTTGTTAAGGCTACGGGAATGGTACGAAAGGTCTCAAGTTCGAATCCCGTCTAGAGCATGTTTGCTCATTTTTTTTTGTTTTAGCTTCTTTATGCTTATTCCTTGTATATGTGACTGTATTAATATGTCGCATTTTTAGTTATACGTACAACGTCATAATATTGTAACGTTGTGTATATGTATAGATTTATATGTACGTGACCGTATCAGTATGTAACGTCAACATATTTTCAGACATGTATATGCTCGTACTAATTTTAATTGTTCGTTCGATCACAAGTCGTTACATGCTCATAATAATGTTCACATTATTATTTAGGCCATAATTTAATTGGTTATACGTCCAATCTATATTTAATTTAGTAGGGGTATTTCAGTAACTACGCTCTGATACCACTTTTTGTAACACCCCGTCCTAAGCCAATTGTGGTCATCACAACTTAACAAATAATACATAAACATCGCAGCGGAAATAAACAAACCCCAGGACCTTGCCACGGTCTAATCAACAAGAAATACCGTTTCTTAAATATTTACAACCGTATATCCAAAATACATACACCAACCGAGTTTTAAGTATCTCCAAATCCACATAATATTTCTCAAGATCAACTATCAACAGACGGGTGCACAGGTGCTACCCGTACTCAAAATAAAGTCCCACCTAGGGCTACCCGCTCCTACTCTCGTGGTGTGACTTCATTGGCCGCTTACCTGCAAGTGTAAAAACATCCCCCAAAGGGGGTCAGCACGAATGCTGGTACGACCCTCTCGTGGCCCCCAAGCTAGGGGCTACGACGACTAATTGTCGATTGCATGGAAGTTGATTAGCATCACAATCATAATATGAAATGCAATAAAACAACAAACCACAATGAACATAAGTAGCTCAGATACAAATGAATGACTCAGGCGTTCCCTTAACAAGTGAGTTAGTTCTTAACTCCTTAGATCCACATTCTCCTTAATCTTATAATTGCCAACCGTTCTACTATTAGACTGGTTAACCCTTAATTGGTTGCTTATTTTTGTAGAGCTTGGTTAACCCTTGCCGGTAGCAGTGCACTTACCAACGATAAGCAACCTTTCTTAATTTGTTGGGGATGTAGGCTTGATCCCCCCACGCCATCCTTATTGTGCCTCCCACCTCAAACAGTAGTCCGGGTGGTCGGGTCAGTTTGTTGACCCTAGGCGACGAGTCCAACGACAAGTCTTATTTGGAAGTCGGATCTGATTCAGATACCGACCTCCCCCAATACACATGTGCCGGTACCATTCCGGATTCCTCACTCCCACCCAAGTTACGGTTAGTGAAAGTCTTAAATATCATGTGTTAGTTAAACCTTGACGGGTATTAACCAACAATCACCTATGTACAAATCCTCTCCTTAACTCAATAAGTACCAAGCTTAGTTAGTAGCTATCCTTAAGCCTCGTGGGTTAGTGTAAAGAAAACACGTACACAACGAGAACATTAATATCCGGTTGCATGCTTTATCTTGTCTTAGTCATATCAAACAAACAGATAGCACACAAGCCGAGGGACACCTCGTTAGCAAGCAGGTCACACGAAAGACTGTACCGTTCACCGTCGACGGTCGTTTGTTTAACCTTCTCCGGGGTCCCAATTCACAAACCTAAAACATTCATTCATCTTTAGGCCATTAGTTATCTTGAACCTTACTTAACTCATTTAGTCCCTAAAAATTCCCATCCAATACTCTCTTAAGTCTTTACCACTTAACCTTATAAACTTAACTTTAAACTTAAGGTTTATACTCAACTTAACTTAATTCCTTAGGTCCTTAGGTTCCTAATCATTATTACCCTACCAATGGCACACCTTATTATCAGTTAACATCTTTAGAATTTAAAAATTTCTCTTTTTTTTTGTTTTTGGCTCGACCGACCTTACCGACCGACCTTACCCAAGGTAGGTCCATTCCAGGACATATTACCGTTTGAAAATTTTACCCCGACCGACCTTGCAAGTCCGGTCCCCAAGGTCGGTCCATTCCCGAGAGTTTTCCCCATGGGAAATTTAAGCCCGACCGACCTTGCCAAGGTCGGTCCCATGTTCGGTCGATTCCAGAGACCAATTCCCGTACAAAATTCTAGGCATGACCGACCTTGTAAGTCCGGTCCCAAGGTCGGTCCATTCCAGAGACTCAATTCATACACAAAATACAAGCCCGACCGACCTTGCAAGTCCGGTCCCCAAGGTCGGTCCATTCCAGAAACTCTTTCCGGTAGTGTAAACTGAGCTCGACCGACCTTGCAGGTCCGGTCCCTAAGATCGGTCGGCTCCAGAACTTTGTTTCTAAATTCCCATTTGATTCCAAACTTCACCTCATATATCCTAGTATGTTCTAACCTCATTTGGGCACTTCAAATACACCTTAAGCCCTCCACTAAACTCATTAAATTACTCACCAATATCCACCTTAGTCATTGTGCATTTTTCTTTATAATAATGCCAATACTTGTAATGTTTTTCACTAGGTTTCTAAGTGGTGCTTCATACCTAATATAACCACTATGCCAAATGCTTCCTCACCACTATAACATCATCTCCCAAGCATCTTTCACCATCTAAAACTCCTTTATGCAACTACTTAAAGTTTCTACACAAGTTTATGCCTCCTTCTACCAACACATTATTTTCCTTCCTACTTGTTTACCAATACTTGCCTAAGTCCTAACACACATGTATATCCCAAGACATTCATTTGATTCCTAAATCCTCCATGATGGTGCCTAAGTCATTCTAACTAAATAACACCTTAAACTCACCCTTCTTCATCAAGACTACTCCTAAAGTTTCTTAGTACTTCCTTAGTCATAAAATCTCCTTACACATCTTAAACACTTAGGTCCTTCACTAAATTTTGCCATGGGTTCTCTAGTATATTATTACACCAAAACATTTAGTTTTTCACCATCAAATAGCTATCAACATTCAAACTCTCATTAACCCTCCATGGCACACATCAAACACCAAAACTACACTACATCACAATATAGTGCATAAACCTTAAATTGCTTGGCACCTAGGTGTGAGCCTCGATTTTAAACCCTATCCTATGTGGATTAACTTGATTGGGATCTAAACGGGTTTTAGGTCCACTTATAGCCTATGATTAATAACTATGTCATATAACGATAATTATTAAAACCTAAGCTAGCTCACTGGAACCTATTATGAGTCGCCACCTAATTTTACCCTAGATCAAATTAGGAAAGGAGAGTTCGGGTTCGGGGGCTTGATATTCGACTTAATTAGGGTTCAATTACTTTCATTACCCTTCCTAGGTCGTTTTTCCTCTACTTAGTTTATTTACGGCTTATTACGAGTCGTTTTAACCTAAGTGCGCGCTTCTGTTTTTTTGTGTTTTTTAACATTTTTTGACAGAAAATTAAAGTGGAAATTAAAATTACCTAAACTAGGGTTTCGGGGGCAGAATTAGGTCAAATTTTGTTTCCGTCCGTAGCCACGGACCTAATGTCCGAAACCACGGACCCCAGATAACCTATATGAAGATAGAAGTCGAATTAAACAGAAAACAGAAAATTGTAAAGTCCGGGGCCACGGACAGGCTGTCCGTGGGCCGGCTGGGCCCGGACATTATTAAAAAACCTAATTTTTAAAAATTAAAAATCCCGCCGCCGTCTGTGGGTGTCCGAGCTTACGGACAGGGAGTCCGGGACCCCGACATGACGTCCGTGGGTGCGGACCGCCCTCGACGGCGGCGTTGAGGCTGTTCCCGATGGTGTTTTTGGCTCAAATTTTATGGGTGTGTAGCCTGAAAGATGTACAAGACGTTAGTGATTTAAAGTTCTCAATTTGAATTCGAATTAAGCACGAAACTTGGTAAACAAGTTATTGGACAGAAGCTTAAACAAACATCAATACAGAAGCGTAGAGGGGTTAGTTTGAGCCCAAATTTTGAGGCAAGACAGATAATACCGTAGAGAATTAGGGAAGTGGAGTTTCTACCTGTTTTACCTTCGGATTCACAACGTTTCTCACACCGGGATTCGTCGAGCGCTTCGCTGATGGCAGACCCGAAAGGATTTCGAACCGAGCTTCTGGTTGTTGGTTGTTCTTGCTGTTCTTCACGCTTTGGTGGTGTTTTTGTGGGGTTTTGATGATTATTGGTGCTTTGGGAATTGGAAAACGTGTTTAGATGGTGATTTCGGGGGATTTTCGGTATGATTTGGGTGGCCGGGTGTTGGAAAACATGAGAGAGAGAGAGGAGGCTGCCTTTTCTGACTCTCTAGGGTTCTTGAGCATGTGAGGTTCCGATTTTATCCAAAAACCTATCCCCTTATATAGACTTTCTTAAAGATAAAGAAAATCTAGTAAAAGTAAGATTTTTTGATAATTTAGTTAAGTGCCTTCCCAAAGGAATTTTGTTATGAAATTTTAACCACGTGTCAAGGATGGAAATTATGAATTTTCTGAAGTGGAATCGGATTTTTTAAATGTTGGAATATTTTTAAATTGAATTTCTCGTCAGATTCGGTCAGAAATTGCTAGAAAATTATTGGAAATTCGAAAAAACAAAACTCTAACGCCATTATGCTTAGAATGTCATCCTCTATCATGGGTTAAAATATCAAAACATTTCGAGCTGATTTGAGCATCCTTTGGAGGAGAGAGAAAGCTTATAGGAGGTCTTAGGAGCCTTAAAAAAATTACGAAAACGCCCCTGAAAATGACGAAGCTTCCCTTCATGCCACGGGATGCGCCGTTCGAGCCAGAATCCCTCACTACTTGATTAAAATGCCCCTTACGACACCAGGACCTCGTAGACCCTATCCAGGGGGGTCAAAATTTTGGGTATAACACTAGGCCCTTAAATGACTTGGCTCTTAGGCCCTTAAATGCATAAATCTTAAACACTGAATTTCCTCATATAGTAAGCCTTTGACCTGCAAATACACACAACAAGGCTCCCATTGCAATTTAAATGTTCTTATAATTCACCTTGACATCCTTAAACTATCTCCTTTTTCTCATTTGCTCCTTAGTCACAAGTTCACAAGTATAGTCATTGTTTCTCCTAGGTTTTTATAACTTTCCCAATGTAAACTCTACACTAAACTCATCACATATCTAAATCCCATCCCTTAATGCATTAAACACCTTAAGCTAAGACATTTACCTTGTTCTTTTTCAAGCTTCACAAACTTTCTTCTTAGGTTTTTCCTTGCTCAATCTCGGTCACCAAATCAAGTTCTCCTTGCCAATGTTCTAAGCAATATTCAATGACTCCCATGAGTACTAAACAACACACTAACCTTAAGGAATAAAACCTAGGTTAAAAATGTGTTTTAAGGTATTAAATTGATTGTTTTACCTTGGTTTCTCACAAGACAAGCTTGGATATGAATCAAGAAGGACCTCCTCTTGCCCTTGGAGAATGGGAAACAAGCTAGAACAAGGCATAAAAATGGAGCCCCAAGAGTATAGATTTTCAGTTATGTGAAGAAATGGTGGGAACTTGATTTTTCTTACATATTCTTTACCTTAAGAGAATGGAGAAGCCAATGAACTCTCCAAACTTGAATTTCCTCCTCTAATGGCGGTTTGGCTTGGCACCAAAATGGAGCTCTTGAAGTTTTGGAAAGATAGGAAGGAAAAGCTTGAGCTAACTAAGAAGAATATGTAATTTGTTTAGGTTTTGGAGCAAAATGAGTAAGTAGTAATCAAAGGGAGATGGAGCTAGCATGGAGGTTTCCTTCTACGTGAATGGAGAAGGGAGAGAGCAAGAGAAATCGGTGGTAAGAGAAGAGAATGAAGAGATGAGGAGGGAGGTAAGTAAAGGTGGGATATTTATGTTAAAAGTATATAGTAACTTTTACTTTATCTCTTATTTTCTTTTCTTATTTGATCATGTGGTGAATCATCACCTTAAAAACCGGCCACCCCTTTTAATTAAGCTAGCCATGGTCTTGTTTGACCAACTAACTAAACTAAATTGACTAAAGACTAAACTAGGCACTATTTGATTACTATTCGCAAACTAGTGCACATAATTGTGAAATTTTTGATTTCCCATTGATTTAGACTTCCTAATGTGATTCTAATTAGTACACAAGTTAGTTAAGGAGTAATGATGGACATTTAGCCACTCAAAACCCATTTACAAGACAATTTTTCAAAAATGTGCTTTAAGACTCCTTAAAATGACCATTAGGATATTACTAAGGTCTTAGAATGATATTTGGGTGCTCACCCAAGTCTCTCCAAGCTTAGAGCACGTTTTTGCTTAAACTGCTCTTTTGGTGTTTCCTTATGTTTTCTTTGATTAAAAATTTTCTTAACGTTTCTAAGGCATTATTTAGCCTCCTTATATCTTAGTTCATCACTTAAACACCATCTCTAAGTTTGGGGTATTTCAATACAACTGTTGTCTGTGATACTTAATGAATGTTTGGATTGGATGGATGGTTATGTATTTATGAATGTTTTGATTGGATGGATGGTTAAGTATTTAAGCATGTTTGTACATTATTAATTATATCTGTAAAATCGTAAAGCATGAAACCAATCTAATAATAAGATGGTTAAAATGACTAAGTGACCAATAGGGTCCAGGCCCGGCATACTCAGCGTTTATCGCTAAGGCTACACTCATTGTGAGGTTGCTGATCATCGTCGACGCCGAAGTGCGAGATCAAGGTAGTTAGGGTTTACTTTAATTACCGCACATGGAATTCATTTGTATAACAATATCAGTCTGTGGTTTATATTATGGTACGGTTATAAATATTCGGGATTGGGTAGACGCTCACTTGTCGACGTTTATGGTTTAAGGACTTAGTATGATGTATAGGAGTTATCTCGTTATCACAGCGGTTTAGTAGTTTGCTTATTTTGGTTGTTAGATATAGTTCTGCTTCGTTACTCGCATGAGCGAGTAATGACAGGTGACACCTGAGTGAGTATTGATGTTGTTATTTATCTTCCGCTGTAAGACGTTTTATTTATTGCTACGTGAGGGATTATTACGTGTTTATGGAGAGGGGTGTTACAAAAGTGGTATTAGAGCGAAATACCGCTCTGATGACGAGATACTAGGTTAAGACAGTGAGCTTAGGACTTGGGAAATTACGGGAAACATTTGTTTAGTAACGCAAATTGCGTGATATATTAGCCTTGAGGTACGAGACGACTCGTCTTAAAAGATAATGTGTTTAGTAACGCAAATTGCGTGATATATTAGCCTTAAAGGCAATTCAATACCCACTGGTTGTGTACGGTAAATTACCGAGTGATCATGCGACATTCTGTACTACAGATATTTGGAGGGACTAGAGGTCGTGGTGCCGGTAGAGGTGGAGGCGATGACCCTGTGATTCCAGGAGTTGTAGAGACGATTACTGCCATTCTCGCACAGCTTGGTACTCAAATTGGAGGAACACCAGCCCACCTGCCACAGCCCAGGGAGACGAACTGGCTGAAGTCAGTTACCAAGACCCGACCTCCTACTTATTCAGGGGAGCCAGACCCCATACCCCATAGCCGACAAGATGGTCGTCATTCCTGCTTTCCACCTGAAGGACGCAGCCAGCACTTGGTGGAGGTTGGTCAAGGACCATCACCTGGCTACGCCCGACTTTTCAGGGGCAGCCTTCATTGAGTTGCTGAGGGGGAAGTACTTCCCGGCACACCTCAAGTAGAAGAAGCGCCGAGAGTTCGAGACACTCTCCCAGGGAGGTCTGACCGTGGATGAGTACTACGCTCGATTCATTGGTCTGCTGGACTTCATCCCCGGAGTTGATTACTCAGAGACCGTGAAGGTCGAGAAGTTCCGGGGGTTGTTGTTTCGCATCCAGATGGCGATGGGTGCTACCCTCTATACTACTATCCAGGTATAATCATGAATGCCATAAATTCTTTACTTACTACATTACCGATTAACTTTGTGAGAACTTACTAATGAGATTCCAAGAATGTTATAACGCTGCCTCAAGGACGGAGCTAATGCTCCAGACTCGGGAAGAGACGCTTGGGACAAAGAAGAGAAAGAACCCTGAGGGAGAGTCTGAGGGTGGAGGAGCATCTCCAGGTGATAGCCAGAAGAAGGGAAAGTAAGGACTTATCCCATTCTAAATTACTTACCATATTAAACACCTTAATGAATGCTGACCCAAAACTCTAAACAGAAAATTCTTTCAAAAGAAAGGGCAGCAGGGTCACCAGGGAGCGAAGGGGAAAGAGCCCATCCCTCGGTTGACCGGCCCAGCTATAGATGCTCAGCCTTTGAGATATGCGCCTCCTAAGGGTGAGAACACTTTCCTCTTAAATTAAATTATAACCTTAACCTTTATAACGACAAATTTTAACTTAAACTAAATGCTACCATTAGGCACCGGACAGCCCCAGTGCCATTTCTATTGTAAGCGTTGTGGGAAGGATCATCCTGGGGTCGACTGCAGTGGCCGCAAAGTTGAGTGTCGGTTCTGCAAGAAAGAGGGCCACCGGGAGTTCGAGTGTTGGGTGAACCCTAAGGGCTGTAACTACAGGCCACCAAAGAATACTCAAAAGACCTCATCTAGAGGATCTAGAGTACCGCGAGGCGGTCAGGAGGGCCAGACATCTACTGATGCTGGAGCCCAAAAAGGGAAGGGAGTTTATAGGGCATGAGTACCCTGAACTCCGAGAGACCACTAGTGGAAGACTTTTGTTATTTGGATATGTACTTAGAGTGGAATTGTGAGAGAAATACGTTGTAGATATGTGGGAGTGCGTCAGTGACCGCTCGCCTTTTTTGTGTATGACTTTTGAGACTAGCTTTATGTACTAGATACGAGTGACCTTGAAACCTTGATGGATCCGATATATATGATTATAATGTTAATGCTTACATTATCATGTAGCCCATACTCAACGACAAAGAGTCAATGAGACCGGTAATCACTGAACTAATATTTCCACCTGCATGGCGCACTTGCTATTGCAAGCGCTATGACAATCAAACCACTAAATTTCCATCTGCCTTGCGCACTTGCCACAACAAGTGCTGCAACTACCACTAAATTTTAATCTCCTATTAATTACCAAAATTTTCATATCAACTTTTCATACAAACCTTAGGATTAGAAACCTATGAAACCTCGGAAAGACCGTTAATCCAACCACTGCAATTGAAGAAATTATATAGCCACTGAAATTATAAACCACACCAGTTTAATCATTCGAGAATCTTCAGACATGGCTTATTAGCCAAATACCATAAGTGTATACCCACATTTAATGCTAATCACTAATAGTGATGAATGTTTTGTCCTTATGGACAAGCATAACCTTGTGTGAAATAGAATACCCTTTGTAGATGCACCACCGTCAGTGAGGATGGTTGGGAAGTGAGGAGCCAAGTTGCTCAAACTATTATGCAATCTGCAATATACCCAATTAAACGAATAAGGGAACGAATACGAACTATGGATGAGATGTGATCATGATTAAACAGGGAGAAAAGGAATATGTGTTGTACTCGATGAGATCGAGATAGAAGAACCAATTTTGCTAAATATAGCACGAATTTTACTTACACCATGCCACTAGGGCAATAGCAATTACAACAAGATAACCGATAACGCGAACTAATAAACTACAATAAGGACATCCATCAAAAGGGAGATTGACAATAGAATACTTCACAATAATCGAGTGACGGACATTACCAGTTTACTAAACGAGACATGGGACGACAGCACTCCGATAGGAGCATGTGGGCCTAACAGACTTATTTATGAGTTAGTCGGGTAAGTAGTAATGTATCATCAGTATGGTACCCCATGTATGTAGACAAGTAGTGTTGGGAACACGAGAAGTAGTCAACTCTGTGTCAAGGACAGTGATGCAGATTACCTCGAAGATGGACGAGAAGAGCCGCAGTTAAACCAACGGGCTAGAGAAACCAAGAAATTTCAACACAGAGTAGTAGACTGTATACAATGAAGACGAGGAAACCTCTCGAAGACGTGAACACTAAGGATAGAAACATGAAAACCCATTATGGAAGAATAGTATGTAGAACCCTCATAAAGATCGAGCAAATTCTTGCAATCCAGAGGAACCTACGAGATGATGTGAACAGAAACGCGTGACTACGCAATGATGAGAGACAAAGCTAATATACTAGCAGATACCTTAAGCAAGGAAAAACGTTATGATAACTAACGGACTTGAAATGTACAACTCACATGATAATTGGTTCATCTTATCTGTTTGACTCATTAGATATTAACTACTGAGGGTTTACGTCTCTGCACTCTGTAGGACAGAGTGTTTTGGTATTGCACTTGTGCAGTTATTAATCTAGTGGGAATATGGGAAGATGTAATGGATATCAACACTAAGTGAGTATCAAAGAACTACAACAGTGTGTTACTCCGGAACAAAACCACTTGGAGACACGGATGACAAGCTTTATCTCCATGGAAATGTAGGCTAGTATGTCTCAGTATTACAAAGACAAGTGCAAAGAGCACTAAGTACTAACAATAGCCAATGTCATATTTCATCTCAAGCTGAATACCAGTGAGAGAAGACACACGCATGTACGCTAGTAATCCAAACGAGAGGATACACAACAATGAAAAGGAAAACTGAGCCAATGTTCATGGGTCTGCACCTCATACGGAGCGAGTGGGCCCATTAGAATGAATCCGGGAGAGAGCACAAACAGATCAGTGCCTCACCCTTATGTATTATGGAGCTCGGAAGGGCTAGAGTCATACCCGTCTCTCTGATATGAGGATAATCCACTCCAAAGGTGGAAGATGCCACACGGGACTTGGGGAACTCTATGAGAGCCAAGTATCCAGTACTCCTTGTTGAACGACTATTGTATACTTGTGGGGTACGGGGGCGTAACCCTTTTTAAGGGGGTAGAGCCTCTTGGCTGTGCACGTGTGTGCACTAAGTTTTGTTGTTTCATATGTGGGGCATACAATAATTTATGGTATGTGAGGCATACGATGTTTGTTTGTTTATTTGTTTGTTTCGTATGTGGGGCATACAGTGAATTGGTGGTATGCGGGGCATACGATGTTTTGTTGGTTTTGTTTGGTACGCGGGGCGTACGTTGTTGATTTGTTTATGTGTGATGTTCACTTGTATGTATGTATCTTATGAGATACCTGTTTGAATGATGTGTATACACCCATGTGTGTAGTACCTTTCTTATGATACTTGTGATATATATATTTATATTACCTGGTAGAATGATTACATATGGTATTGCCTAGATACAAAATGAATCATTAGATATGGAATGTGGAAGGATGGTATGTTATGGACACCTCGGGGAGGTTGTTAGGGTTTGTAGAATTGATAGGAAATAATGGTGCTGATTGATCGCCTATATCCATATATGATTGAACTAACGCCACAAAGTGAGGGCTATGTGATGTATAAGCACAATATGATGTGTGTAAATGATATATCACATAGATATACATTATGGGAATAATGGGTAGTTATATATTTATACATACCTATTTGAGAAAGCAACTTCAGGACGAAGACTTTTTAAGGGGGGTAGATTGAAATACCCCCAACTAATAAAACATTGATTAAACATCTAATCAAATTAATTAAGGCCTAAACATGCCTTATAAGTCAATTGAAACAACAATGGTCAACACAAAGCAAGAATTGCACCCTTTGACCGTTTAGGGTAAATACATACCCAAATGAACTCCTTAGGACCTAATATTTTGTCCTAAGCACTATAACACATAAATGAAGGTACTAATAGCATTTAAAAACACTCCAACACAAAGAAAATGCATTAACATGCTTAAAAGTCAACTAGGGCAAAAATTTGCTCTAAGAAACCTTAAAGGTATTATGACCTCCATTTGACTCCAAATTGGATTCCTAAGTTCAATTATCCTGTAAGGAACACAATGAAACCGTTCTCAAAGAAAACCAAGCTCGGAAACACCTTGGGACACAAAATGTGCACTAAAACACCTTAAAGCACGTTTTTGTGTATGAGCTCTAAGATATTAACTTTTTGTCACATTAAGACCTAGATTACATTCTTTATAACATTAATGTGACATGATAGACTTTATTATAAAGTCTAAATCAAAGTTTAAAAATAAAATCAAAATGGGTGATTTTGGGTGAATAGTACCCAAAATAACATTTAATTACTTAACTTAACCCATGGTCAATGGTCATCTATTGATTTGACCACCCATTGCCGCCCCATATGGCTGTCATACTCATCCATTAGCCAACATAAAATATCTACTAATGAGTCATCTAAAGACTATTCAATAAAGTAGTAAATCTTACCTTATAAGCTCATTTTTCTTCTCTTTCCTCCCATTACTTCTTCCAGCCGAGTTATTCAGTTTCCATACCCTCTCTTTCAACCTCCTTAATAGCAAGGAGACTCCAAGTTCAGTTGGTGTGATCTTTTGATCTAGGTAAGCTTCTAAGACAAGTTTATGTCCATTTTCTTCATCTTTTTCTTCTCTTTCCATTGAGCTTACCCACTTCCATTTTCATCCAGCCATTTGGTGTGAGTTGGGGTTGGAAAATAGGCTGTGTTTCAGTGGAAAATTCAGAGAAGGAAGGAAGCAAAGTTATATTGTTCTTAAGGTATAAACATGCTTTAAGCATGGTCTCTTCTTCATTATCTTCATTTCGGTTGGAAAGCTTGATTCTCTAGGCTTATTATCTTCTTATTTACATGCTTATTCAGTTGGTATATCAAGAGCTACAAGGAATAGCCAAATCCATGCCAAAAACACCATTTTTGGCATTTAATCAAGGTGAAGATTAGCCCTCTTCAATTTGATTTGAACCGGTTTTAAGCCTTGTTTTAGTAGCTCTTTTGTTGCTCTTTTTCTTCTATAAAATTAGGCCGAAGAACAGCCTTGGTTGCCTTGGTATTCTAAGGTAAATTTAACCTTGAAATTATATATTAAAACACTTCTTATGGTTAGCTCTTGCTTGGAGACTAATCATGCCTTAATTGCTGTTTGAAAACATGTAAATGAAGCTATGGAAAAATTATCCCAAGCTATCCGTGGCCAAACAAGGCCTTATCTTGGCTAAAATAAGGTATAAATCACTTAAACCTTCACTTCGTATATTAATATGTGCTTAAACATATGTATATATAATTGTCGTGAGTGAATAAGGTATAAAAGGTCATATTTTGACCTTAGGTGGTTGAGGAATGAGTAAGTAAATTTATATAAGTAATTAATTAACATAATTGTCAAATTTAAGACATTATGTGGAAAATTGGTAAATATGGAGAACTTATAGGAGATGAAATACCCCAAACCTTAGTATGTTGTTTAAACATTTAAATATGGTATATTAAGACTAAAAAGAGTCTTAGAAACATTAGAAAACAATTTAAACCATAGAAAACACAAATAATGCCTTAAAGTCAAATAGGGCTAAAATGTGCTCTAAGCTTGGGATAAGCTTGGTTAAGACCTAGTGAGCTTACCAAGACCTTATTTATATACTAATGAACATATTAAACCAACTACCAAAGAAAACCAAGCTTGAAAACAAGTTAAAACACAAAACGTGCTTTAAGGAGTCTTAAAGCACATTTTGAAAAATTGTCTTGTAAATGAGTTTGAATGGCTAAATGTCCATCATTACTCTTTAATTAACATGTGTACTACTTAGCATCACATTAGGAAGTCTAAATCAATGGGAAATCAAAAATTTCACAACTATGTGCTTTGTTTTAGTGAATAGTAACCAAAATAAGCAAGTTTATAACATATGTCAATATAAGTAAGTTAATTGGTCAACAAAGACTAAAACACCCCTTACTACTTAATGGGGGCCAGTTTTTATAAGGGTGAGTCATCCCCCCTTGTTAGTTTATCAAGTAAGCAAATTAATAAAGTGAGTCACTATTTACTTTAACTACAATATCTCCAAAAGTAACTCAAACCTCATTCTCTCATTTCCCTCTTCATTTCCCACGTCTTCAACCTCTCTTCTTCATTCTCCATTCACGGTTTTGCAATAGTACCACACACAACTCCATCTTTGACCTCTATATCTCCTAGCTCACTTTGTCAAATCAAAAACAAAGACCACCACTCTTCTAGTCTCATCAAGCTCTTCATTCTCATCTTCTCAAAATTCCAAGAGCTCCATTTCAGTGCCAAGAGGAATCTCCATGGGAGGAGCTTGAGCTCATCTTTTCACATATCATTGTTCTCCTTTGCTTCTAGGTAAGGAAACTCAGAGAAAAATAACATTTCCTTTATGTTTTTATGTTGTCCGAAAAACACCATTAATGGTGTCCTTACCTTGCCTTGTTTTAGCTTCATTTCAACCTTTCAAGGACTTGGTGGAGTCCTCTCTTGATACATATTCAAACTCTCTTCAAATACCAAGGTAAAACAGCTATCTTAATGTTTTAAAACAATGTATAACCTAGGGTTACAATGAGATGAAGCTTAAAGCTTGAATACTCATTATATTGTTTGTATATTGTTTAGAAGTTGACAAGCAAATCAAACATCCTTACCGATTTTAATCAAGGAAACAAGAAAGAAGTTTGTGAGGAAAAGAGGTAAATATGCTAACCTAATGTAGTTTAATGTCTTAGAAGAAATGAGCTTATGTTGCTTATTATTAATGACCTAAGGAGCCAATGGTGAATGACTTAGTAAAATGTTCTCAAGGAGACTAGTAAAAGGGCATATGTGTTTGTTGTGGTATTTGCAGGTCAAAGGCAAATATATTGTGGGAAATTCAGTGCTTATGGTTTGTGCAATTTAAGGGCCTAAGAGCCATGTTATTTAAGGGCCTAAGTGCCAAGCAATTTAAATTATGCACTATATTGTGATGTAGTGTTAAGGAGTGAAGTTTTGTGTACAAGAATGCTCTTGATGGATCTAAGTGTTCTTGAATGTTGATGGTGAAAACAATGTGTTTTGGCTTAGTAATGTCTAAGAGAACCCATGTCGAAATTTAGATAATGGATAAGAAGTTTTAGGTGTTTTAAAATGAGTTTTGGGGAGTAGGAGTGTTTTGAAGGTCAAGTGTTCTACTAATGAAAGAAACATGCATTAAGGTATTCTAAGATGTAAAAAGACTTAAGCATTATTTAGAGGATTTAGAATGCAAAGATTTGTGGGATACTTCAAGATCATGGTGAGATTGTGTTTAGGACTTGTGCAATGTTGGAGAATAAGGAAGAGGTGAGTGTTGCATGGAGGAGCTATTGTAACACCCCAACCCGAAATCCAATAACCTGAACGGCGATCACTCCCAAATAAAATACAACTGCAGCGGAAATAAATACAACAACCGGGCGGTATTACAATGCCGTTGGCCACCCTTGTGACCAACAAGGCTAACTCCAAATACAATCTCCAAAAGTCACGGTCTGAATACGAATACAATCCGAGATACTAGGAATCAAACTCAAATGTAAAATACTTAAGTAAAAACAAATATCTAGAAGAAGACTCCCATAGCTTGAATCTACCCCACCTACACTCGGTGTGGTAATCTTCTCAACTTCAGTACCTGAAAAATGGGGGTGCCCCAAAGGGGCTCAGCAAACAATGCTGGTATGGAAAACGTGCAGCCCATCGTCTACCGGGCCACACCAACTACTTTGTCGAATACATGCGGTTCATTTTTATAAAGCTGTAAACAAACATAGTAGGATAATAACAAGTATCCATACAAGGACAATAATGTCACATAGAACAAGACTTCAGAAGGTCAAGTTAGCTGAACAGTAATCTTTTAATGATAGTCGGGTCCACACAATGGGACTGACAGGTATAACTGAATATTTCAAGTAGTGAAGGTATAGTGACCTTGTTAAATTGAAAGGTTGGGAAACTAGTCCCTCAGAAGTAACGTAGTTAACTCCTGTACTGAGAAATGTGGGAATCGTACCCTCGAGAGGAATGAAGTCTTCCTCTCCACTGAACTGATGGGAATAGAACCCTCGAGAGGAATAAAGTCTTCCTCTCCACTGAAATGTTCCGTCGCGACGTATAACTGAATAGGAGACGACCTGAGACAGGTACAACTCCTGTAGCATGCATGGCCAGATCCAACTTGGCTCCTCGTTCTCGTAGTATAGAGTTGTTAAGTGTCATATAAAGACGTTAAACAAGAACACAATGTGTATTGTCAATTATCACGTTTAGGATAATGACGTTTGTTATAAAGTGAAGTTAGTGAGAGACTTGAGTACAAGTCCTCGGTATACTGAAACGCAGGTATTTAATCCACTGGTATAGTAGTGTTGTATGCGTGGGACATACATGTCGTAGTTAGCAACATTCACGCATATAAAATAACATAACAGTGCACAAGAGTAAAAACAACATTTTCATTAATTATCTTGGTCGTTAATTCAAACAACAGATAGCACACAAGCCGGTGTAATCCGGTAGAAAACAGGTTGCAAGAATCCCATACCGTTCACCGTAGACTGTACTTGTTTTAATTCTCGGTCAACGTCTGGTCAAACAAAGTCCTAGAATAGGATTAACTGAGAGGGTTAATTTATGTTACCCTTATATAATAAATCTATTGGATCTTTTAATAATCTCGTATCTGTTATTTCATGTGAGGTTTATTTCTTTTAATTACCTCATGATTTCATGTACAACTTATTTGTTATTCCTTTGATTTATTTATAAATCCTTTAATGTACATGTAAGTATTTATTTATTCATGTACTATGTTTGTTGTTTATTTTGATTGTCTAGGTGACATAACAACTTATAATTCTTAACTATATTTATATGTCATCATGGACATAATATTCTTATAGTTTTTATTATTCCTCCTTTAACCATATATTATAATTATTAGTTACCTTTAATTTCCTTATAACTATATAAGTCATAGTTTCATCTTCATAATTCCTTTAATCAAAATTCTTTCTTCTAATCCCTCCAAATATCCATATAGGACCTATATTTATTTAAATCTAAATTCTTACCCTTATATTTCGGTTATTTACAAATCAACCACATTAATTCATAAACTTTATTTTTAAATTCTAATCTCATCATATATATAGTTTTAATTCCTTATTTAATTAAATCACAAAACTACCATTAATATTTTGGTATATACTTTTAAATATTGTAACTTTTGAAAATTACAACTTAGCCCCTCCAATTCTCGGCATATATATATATATTTCTTATAATTGCAATTTAGCCACAAAATCTTATAATCTTTACATAATGCCTTATAAACTATAGTTTTAATTTTAATTCTCCATAAATGCCGAATATATATATATATAAATTCTTAAATTACCAAACTAACCCCAAAGTAATTCGGCTTTGTCATTTATTTTCCTTAATTACATTTTCATCCAAAAATTTATAATAGTTTCTTAATAACTTATAAACTATAGTCTAAATATTTATTTCCTCAAAATTTCGAAGGTGAACCTAATAATCCTTAATTATGAATTCGCCCACTAATAAGTTCCAAACTTTCATAACAACTTTTATAAATTACATAATAGCCCAAAACTTTATAAAATGTTATTTTAACACTTGTTTAAATTATCTAAAATTCATGAACTAATTCCTAACCTTATATTATATCATAATTACTCTAAATATACTCTTAACTCCCGGCTTTCACAATATATACACCAAACTTTGTAAAAATTACATCTTTGCCACATAACTTAATTAATTAGCCATTTAAGCACTAATAAAATATTTTTAACTCACCAAACTTTATAGTATAAGTTTATATCCATAAGTAGCTCATAAAATCTATTTTTCACTTAGACAATTCGGCCATAATTAAATAGCTACCATATAGTATATAAAAGTGGATTTATATGTCATAATAAATATACATAAATTCATATGAGTCATATAACTCATGTAAAAATTATTGTAATGTCTTATATTGATTCTTAGCTCAAAATAAAGTATTTTTGCCCTTGACATTTTGGCCTTAATTTATGTAACATAAATAAATTTTGTGACACAAAAATGTGTCTTAAGGTAAATATTTTCCATATATGTTATAGATTATATTTTTGGCATATAATACCATATAGTTTCGGTTTTAATTAACCTAGGAGATGTACATAATTTTTGTATAATTTTTAGAAGCTTAACAAAGCTTATAACATAAAGATTTACTTAGTAAACTTACTTCTTTACAAAGGTGGTTAAGTGCTTGAACTCCTCTTGAATCTCCAAGCTTTCTCCAAGGAAATTTTGATGCTCCACTTCGGTTATATGCAAGTGGTGAAGGAGTTTAGGAGTTAGATCTTGAATAAAGATCTTAAGTAGATTTGTAAGTAGTTTTCCAAGAATTTACCTTAAGCTTTTCTCCTTATAATTTCGGCTCACTTAAGGTGGATGAAGAACAAGTTTTCCTTCATGAAAATGAAGAAGAAAAGAGCCTTAGAAGATATAGAAATCGGTTACACAATAAAATGTGCTTTAAGGATTTTCAAGCTTGAAAACTACCTTAAGATAACCTTGAGATGCTCCTTGGATTAATGTTGGTTTAGACAACCTCCTTGGAACACTAGTTGATGTCGAATGCTTATTGATGTGCTAGGAAGAGTTTTGCTTCAAGGCTTGACAAGAAATGCTAGGAAATTACCTTAAAGATGAAGATAGAAGTTAAAACTCCATTAATGGACTTAAGAGCTTCAAAGGAAGAAGATGAAGCTAGAAGAGAGAGGAGGGAGCCTTACCAATTCGTGAATGAAGAGTGCAAGGAGGAAAATGAGACTAAGCTCACGTAAGAAGAGAATGCACTTGGAATTTGATTTTTGTTTTGTTAATTTTTAATGTCAAATGACTATTCTTTTCCTTAGTTTATTACATGAGTTATTGGCTCAATAAATGCCCTTCTTTCCAGCATATAATCGGCCATAATGGAAAACAAGACAATGTGGAGGGAAATAATGTGAGCTAAATGACAAGGTAAGAAAGGTAATGCTTTATTCCTTTGATTTTTCAATGTTTGTAACTTGTCTTCTTCTTCTTGTAGGTGGACGATTTCAAGGCTATTGGAGCTTATCAACCGGTGGAGAAGACTAAGAACAAGCATGGAAGGTTACTTAATTTTAAGAAAGCAAAAAGGTGGAATCTAGATCTACTTTTTGCCTTTTCATTTTGTTTTTGTCTAGCACACATGGTCTTGTTTCCCCTCATAATTTCGACAGATGGAGGTCAAATGAGACTTTATTCTTTGTCATTAAGTGATATAGCACATGGGAAGGTGAGTCACCATGTTCGATGCCTTTTATATACTTTAATGCAAATTTTATACTAGTTTTTGCTCTCAAAATCGGCCCCTATAGAGTGCCTTGTTGACTAGTCTCTACAACTGATTTAGAAGGTAATTTAACCCTATTTAAGATTACCAATTCGTGGCATGTCAAAAACTACAAGGCAATTGCGTAAAACGCGTTTTCGTGACACCCGAAGGTGTGTTTTTGTGCTCTAAGGAAATTTGGGAAATAAATTGTTTTTATGAGTTCCAAGTGTTTGTAAACACTTATTATAGTAAATAATGATATATTAAGACATTACATTGAGTTACATGGGGTTACATCAACCCATGTCATAATTTACGGGCCATCGGGACACACCCGGGCAAAAAGGAGCGCTAAGAAATCCTCCTGTGGTTTTTGCTGAATTTTGAGAAACCACTTCGTGGGTTCTCTTTAGAATAATAATAATGATGTTAGGAACTCTAAGAATTAATTTTATAGGAGTTCGTGCCACCTCGGCACTCCTCGGGCTTTTCGTGCTTTAAGGGCGGGCGTGAGCACTCCCGAGCATTTTGCGTTTTTGACTGGATATAGCCTAGGGAATATGTTTATATATTCATATAATGAGTGTATGACCATTTGGTTTAGTTTTAGAAGGTCATACAAGGTCATGCTTGATCACATGTTTCTAAGGCGTTTTAGCGTTTATGGCGAAACGACTGTTTTTACGTAACGTTCTCATGCATGGGTTTGCATGCGTACGTGACATGATTTATAATAGGATTATTTTCCATTAAATAATGGTTTTATAATGTTAATTAGATTTGGGGTATTTCAATCTACCCCCCTTAAAAAGGACTTCGCCCCGAAGTCTCATATCTAAATTTCTAAGGTTGTGGGGAATCAAGTTCCACTAAGCATCCACAACTAATCTAGTTTTTAGGGATCAAGTCCCAAGTCTCTATATTCCTAAGTTCATAGTGTACACCAAGCACAACAGGAATACTTGGAATGTCATACATATACTTACAATGTAGTGCAAGGTAGTAAACACAATCACGTTTCATTTCAAATAGTGCAACATAGTGCACATAAATTTCCATTGTAGTGTAACGAAGTACACATCAGCAAGTAGAAGTACAAAGTACATTCAAAAACAGTGTTACACAAGAACACATACAAGACAAAGTGTCACTGAAATGCACCAAAGTGCAACAAAATGCATACTAAACTCACAAACGAAAAAGGCTCTACCCCCCCAAAAAAAAGGGGTACGCCCACGTACCCTAGACTAAAGTGTCTAGTCGGTAAATAATGAGGGAAACTTCGCTCGCATATCAGCTTCTAGTTCCCATGTGGCCTCTTCAACATCATGGTTTGACCAAAGAACCTTTACTAGGCTCACAGATGTGTTCGAGTATCTCGTGTCTTTCTGTCTAAGATTCGTTGCGGTGTTTCCACATACCGCATTGTTGGTTCTAATGAGAGTGTCTCTGGTTGTAGAACATGAGAAGGATGAGGCATGTATTTCTTAAGCTGAGACACGTGAAAAACATTGTGTACTTTGCCCAACTCTGCTGGCAAATCAAGTCGATATGCCACAAGGCCCACCCGCTCTATGATAGCGTAGGGTCCTACAAATTTCGGGCTTAGCTTGCCCTTCTGTCCAAATCTGAATACACCCTTCATGGGTGATACTCGTAGAAATACCTGGTCGCCAACTGCGAACTCAAGGTCTCGTCGCCTCTCATCAGCATATGATTTCTGTCTGTCTTGTGCTGCTTTCATGTTACTTCTGATTTGTTGTACTTCTGCCTGGACTTGCTCTAAGTACTCAGGCCCAATAATGACGGTCTCACTAGACTCGTCCCAGCACAATGGTGTGCGACATGGTCTGCCATATAAGGCTTGAAAAGGTGACATCTGTATAGAGGCGTGATAGCTGTTATTGTATGCAAACTCGATGAGATGTAATCTATCTATCCAGCTGCCCTGGAAATCCAAGGCACATGCTCGTAGCATGTCCTCTAAGGTCTGAATAGTCCTCTCTGACTGACCATCTGTCTGAGGATGAAATGCTGTGCTAAGCTTCAATTCAGTGCCAAGTGCTTCGCGAGTAGCTCGCCAGTATCGTGAGAGAATCTAGTATCTCGATCTGAAACAATAGTTCTTGGTACTCCATGATGTCTGATAATCTCCTGCTCAAATAGTTCTGCTAACTTTGGCACTTTCCAAGTGTCTTTCATCGGAATAAACCTAGCAACTTTAGTCAGTCGATCAACAACAACCCAAATCATATTAAGTCCTCCTCTCGTAGGTGGTAGTCCCACCACGAAGTCCATAGAGATATCATAAAACTTCCACTCTGGAACTGGCATAGACTGTACCATACCTCCTGGTCGTCTATGTTCGAATTTCACTTTCTGACAAGTGAGACATCGAATCACATATTCTGTCACGTCGCCCTTCATACCACTCCACCAGAAATACCTCTTTAGATCTTTGTACATCTTAGAAGCTCCTGGATGGACAGATGTGGAAGAAGTGTGGGACTCTCGAAGAATATGCTCCTTTATACTGTGCTGTCTCTGGGAATACACAATCTGCCCTTTAATCTGATTAGTCCATCATCATGTAGCTGAAACTCATACTTTCCACCCTCAAATGTACCGTCAGACAACTTCTGACTGATCTCCATCATTCGCTGATCACTCTGCTGTGCGCTACGTATGTCGTCTATAAGACTCGAGCTAGCCACAATGGCATTTAAGGAATGTGCTCGTCGACTCAATGCGTCTGCTACTACATTAGCTTTTCCCTCTTTGTACTGCAAATCAATGTCATAATCCTTGAGAAATTCAACCCATCTTCTTTTCTCATGTTTAACTCCTTCTGGGTGAATACATACTTCAAACTTTTGTGATCCGAATATACGGTCATCTGGACACCATACAGGTAGTGGCGCCAGATCTTCAATGCAAAAACAATTGCTCCAAGCTCCAAGTCATGTGTGGGATAGTTTTCCTCATGTTTCTTCAACTGTCGGGAAGCGTAGGCGACTACCTTCCCATTCTGCATGAGTACACACCCTAATCCCTTCCTGAAGCATCACAGTAAACTTCATAACCCTCAGTGCCTTCAGGTATAGTCAAAACTGGTGCTGATGTCAAAGCATTCTTCAAATACTGAAATGAATTTCACATTCTGTAGTCCATGTGAATGGTGCGTCTTTCTTCATTAAACTAGTCATGGGTTTTGCTATCTTGGAGAAGTCTCTGACAAACCTCCTGTAGTAGCCTGCTAACCCGAGGAAACTCCTGATATCAGTCACTGTCTTTGGCCTAGGCCAGGTGCGAACTGCTTCTATTTTTGCTGGATCCACTGCGATCCCAGCGTCTGAGATGACATGTCCTAAAAGGAAACTCTGTCTAACCAAAACTCACATTTGGAGAACTTAGCATAAAGCTGGTTCTCCCTTAAGATCTCAAGTACATGTCGGAGGTGACTCTCATGCTCTTCCTTAGACTTTGAATAAATTAGGATATCGTCGATGAATACAACCACGGTCTTATCCAACTGCTCTCTGAATATCTGTTCATTAAATCCATGAAGACTGCCGGTGCATTTGACAAGCCAAAAGGCATAACTGTAAACTCATAGTGGCCATAACGTGTTCTGAAAGCTGTCTTTTCTATGTCTTGCTCCCTGATAGGTATCTGATGGTATCCTGATCTCAAATCGATCTTTGAAAACACCTTCGCTCCTCTTAACTGATCAAACAAGTCATCGATTCGTGGTAGTGGATATGTTCTTCTACTGATACTGCATTAAGCTCTCTGTATCGATGCATAACCGAAGGCTTCCATCCTTCTTTTCACAAAAAGCACTGGTGCTCCCCAAGGAGATACGCTAGGTCGTATGTATCCCTTGTCTAATAAATCTTTCAGCTGCTCTTTCAACTCAGCCATCTCTGCTGGTGCCATACGGTACGGTGCCTTAGCTATGGGACCGGTACCTGGTAGTAATTCAATGGAGAACTCTACCTCTCTAGAGGGCGGTAAGCCTGGAAGTTCCTTTGGAAAAATATCTGGAAATTCTGACACCACTGGCATGTCTGGATCAAAATCAGGGTCGTGCTCTACATCCTGAACATAGCATAAAATACCTCCTTCTGCTTCCTGACTTTCTTGTACATAGACATAGCAGATATAACTTATATTGATGGTGCTCTAGGGCTCTGGCGGTATGATACTGTCACTCCTGATGGGCTCTTAAGTAACAGTCTGCGCTCTGCACAAAGAATGCGGCCTCTCTGTGCCGCCCCAACCAGTCCATCCCGGCTATAACGTCGAATCCTAGACCTCTGAACTCAATAAGGTCAATAGGAAATTCCTCCTCCTTAATGCGGATAGTGGCTCCTCTATAAAGACGAGTGCAACTGATCTTCTCCTTAGACGGGAGTGCCACCTTAAAATCAGGTAACTCTACAGCGTCTAGCCCCAACTTCCCCGCAAGCGAAGGCGAAACGAAAGTATGTGAGGCTCCGGAGTCGAACAGTACTAATGCATCCACTCCATTAACAGGAAAGGTACCAGTGAGGATCGCGCCGCCCTTGCTGGCCTCCTCCTCAGTAAGAATACTTAAGGCACCTTCCGTCTCCTTAGCACAACCTAATGACAGAATCTGGGTAAGTACTTGGATATATGATGGGGTCTAAAGACATTCACTTTCACAATAATGCTTCATTGATGAGATGATCTCCTTTCAGATGTCCAAAAACAATTACAACACTAGTACTTTCTAAAAGTCAAACTTAATCTTCCTGGTTTCATGTGAGTGGTGTTTATCACTGTCGAAGGTGCTGTGTTTAATTTAATCCTTTTAATTCCATGGTATAGCAACCTTGACTTTCCACCCATTATTAAAACATCTCCTGAATTCAATATGATTTTCTTTGCAAGGTCCACACGCTTCTGCTCGCCATAAAAGAACTCTGCGTCATCTCCAATTGACAAAGATAATACTGGTATCCCCTGTTCAAGGGACCCTTTGTTTCATCATTGTCCTGATGTAGTCCTAAACGGCCTCCTTCTTCATAGAAGTTGATGATACATAGATCAGCCCTTAGATTGGGAACTGGATCTTCTTCTAGCTGTTGAGCTGTATTAACTGCTTGTTCCACAATTTGTAAAAATTCTTCTGGGATTTTTGGTACTTGTGCTCCATCTCCATTTCTTGTATCCTGGTAGGTCTTTGAGTAAGGATTCCAATCCTTTCCTAAGCACATCATTTTCAGCTTCATCTTTGATCCTCCTGGAAATTCTGGAGTGTAGAACCCTCCTGGTCCTGCTCCCAATTCTTGACATCTTCTGATGATTGCAATTTGTGTCTCCGGTGTTAGGTATCCTTTGAGTAATATCAAACCTGGTTGGATAACCTTACATTGTTCGTTCCCTGGTTCTTGTACTTTGATAATTTTTTCTTCCAGGGAGGGCGGTGAGGGGATAGGAAAGCATATCTTATAGCTTCCTACGTGGTTTAAAATTCTACTAGTGAGTCTTATTAGTTCTTTCCTATGCAACTAGGCAATCAAGGCATGCAAGCACTCATTCACATCATCCATTGCTCAATATTAGGTTCACATGGGTTTAGAAGTACCTGGGTTGGTAGAAGGACCAGCCTCATCTGAGCGGTCCATGACATGCAGGGCGGGTCCCGATGCTGGGCCTTTGCCCTTATTTCCCTGAGCCTGGTTGTTGGTGGAGGGCGAGTATCGCTAGCTCCATTCTTAGGGCCGGTGTTTGCCTTTGCTCCCGGGCGGTAGGTAGTTCCTGCTCTCCGGGTTCCGGATACACTCGAAGGCCGATGTCCAAATATCTGACAGTGGCGACACTGGACTTTCTCCCCTTGGCAGTCCACGCCGGGGTGATCCTTTCCACACTGTCTACAGTTGAAACGGCGGACATACTTCTGGCCCGTGTTTGAGCCAGATCCAGAACCTAATACAATCAAGGTCAATTATACATTCCAACGGTACTGAAGTAATCACAAAAGTTTCAAATTTAACTGTTTGATTAGAGTGCCTACCCTTAGATGGGTAGGTTTTCTGTGGAGTTGCCGCTCCGTAGGTTCCTGACTGGGGGTTCCCAGTAGTTTGGTTCCCCTTCCCTTGATAGGACCCCTGGCCTTTCTGATAGGGTTTGTTCCTTCTGTTGGAGTTCCCCTGCTTGGCATCTTCGCCACCAGGTCCGTCCTTCCTCTTTGGGAGCTCAAAGCATCCCTTCTCTTGCATGTAATCTCCACAACGGAGGCAGCATGGTAACATTCCTGAAATCTCAAGGTATAAATTCCAAATCTCCCATGACGGGGTATAGGGGTAATAAAATTCTACTGGTCACATTCTCCTGTTTTACCTGCAAGCTGGTGGGGATGATTGGTCCCATCCCAAACTGGAGTCGAGGGCTCAGTCCCCCGTAGAACCGGTCGACCAGAACCTGGTCCGAGTAACCTAATCCGGTAGTAGCAGGAGTAGTGAAGTAAACTTTGCATAATACTCATCCACTGACATCTTTCCCGTCTGCTCCAGGGCGTCAAACTCCCTAGTCTTACCATCCTGGTGTGGGCCGGGTAGTATTTGCCCTCAGTAGTGCAGTGTAGTGTCCCCAAGTAAAAGCTGGGTCATCCAGGTGGTCGGCCTTCACCATATTCCACCAATCTCTCGCTGCATCCTTCAGGTAAAAGGCAGCAAGCCTTACTTTTTCCCTAGCTGGGACTGCAAGTGTCTCGAACGCTGTCTCCATCTCCATGATGTATGTCTCCAAGTGAGCAGGGTCAGTCTGCCCTTGAATGCAGTTGGCCTCAGATCAGCCAAACTCTTCACCCAATCCCTCTCTCTGGGCGGTGGTGGTGGAGGTAGCTGCTGCTGCTGTGCAACCCCCGCCTGTGCAAATGCCTGAGCTATTAAAGTAGCAATGTCTGCCAGCCTGACGGTTGGCTCCTCATCGGCCTGTCCACGGCGTCCTCCTCTTCCTGACATCTGCAGGATGTTGAGGTATATTAGATACTGTGGTCACAATCTGGTCTTGGATAGTAGTCTAAGTAAACTAACTTAAACTCCTTTCAATACTATCTCTCAACCCGTAACCTAAGGCTTTAGAAATCCTAATCTCGGTGTATCCTTGTATCCAGAGCGTAACTACGCTCTGATACCACTTTTTGTAACACCCCAACCCGAAATCCAATAACCTGAACGGCGATCACTCCCAAATAAAATACAACTGCAGCGGAAATAAATACAACAACCGGGCGGTATTACAATGCCGTTGGCCACCCTTGTGACCAACAAGGCTAACTCCAAATACAATCTCCAAAAGTCACGGTCTGAATACGAATACAATCCGAGATACTAGGAATCAAACTCAAATGTAAAATACTTAAGTAAAAACAAATATCTAGAGAAGACTCCCATAGCTTGAATCTACCCCACCTACACTCGGTGTGGTAATCTTCTCAACTTCAGGTACCTGAAAAATGGGGGTGCCCCCAAGGGGCTCAGCAAACAATGCTGGTATGGAAAACGTGCAGCCCATCGTCTACCGGGCCACACCAACTACTTTGTCGAATACATGCAGTTCATTTTTATAAAGCTGTAAACAAACATAGTAGGATAATAACAAGTATCCATACAAGGACAATAATGTCACATAGAACAAGACTTCAGAAGGTCAAGTTAGCTGAACAGTAATCTTTAATGATAGTCGGGTCCACACAATGGGACTGACAGGTATAACTGAATATTCAAATAGTGAAGGTATAGTGACCTTGTTAAATTGAAAGGTTGGGAAACTAGTCCCTCAGAAGATAACGTAGTTAACTCCTGTACTGAGAAATGTGGGAATCGTACCCTCGAGAGGAATGAAGTCTTCCTCTCCACTGAACTGATGGGAAATAGAACCCTCGAGAGGAATAAAGTCTTCCTCTCCACTGAAATGTTCCGTCGCGACGTATAACTGAATAGGAGACGACCTGAGACAGGTACAACTCCTGTAGCATGCATGGCCAGATCCAACTGGGCTCCTCGTTCTCGTAGTATAGAATTGTTAAGTGTCATATAAAGACGTTAAACAAGAACACAATGTGTATTGTCAATTATCACGTTTAGGATAATGACGTTTGTTATAAAGTGAAGTTAGTGAGAGACTTGAGTACAAGTCCTCGGTATACTGAAACGCAGGTATTTAATCCACTGGTATAGTAGTGTTGTATGCGTGGGACATACATGTGTAGTTAGCAACATTCACGCACATAAAATAATACAACAGTGCACAAGAGTAAAAACATTTTCATTAATTATCTTGGTCGTTAATTCAAACAACAGATAGCACACAAGCCGGTGTAATCCGGTAGAAAACAGGTTGCAAGAATCCCATACCGTTCACCGTAGACTGTACTTGTTTTAATTCCGGTCAACGTCTGGTCAAACAAGGTCCTAGAATAGGATTAACTGAGAGGGTTAATTTATGTTACCCTTATATAATAAATCCATTGGATCTTTTAATAAATCTCGTATTTGTTATTTCATGTGAGGTTTATTTCTTTTAATTACCTCATGATTTCATGTACAACTTATTTGTTATTCCTTTGATTTATTTATAAATCCTTTAATGTACATGTAATTATTTATTTATTCATGTACTATGTTGTTGTTTATTTTGATTGTCTAGGTGACATAACAACTTATAATTCCTTAACTATATTATATGTCATACATGGACATAATATTCTTATAGTTTTTATTATTCCTCCTTTAACCATAATTTATAATTATTAGTTACCTTTAATTTCCTTATAACTATATAAGTCATAGTTTCATCTTCATAATTCCTTTAATCAAAATTCTTTCTTCTAATCCCCCAATATCCATATAGGACCTATATTTATTTAAATCTAAATTCTTACCCTTATATTTCGGTTATTTACAAATCAACCACATTAATTCATAAACTTTATTTTTAAATTCTAATCTCATCATATATATAGTTTTAATTCCTTATTTAATTAAATCACAAAACTACCATTAATATTTTGGTATATACTTTTAAATATTGTAACTTTTGAAAATTACAACTTAGCCCCTCCAATTCTCGGCATATATATATATATATTTCTTATAATTGCAATTTAGCCACAAAATCTTATAATCTTTACATAATGCCTTATAAACTATAGTTTTAATTTTAATTCTCCATAAATGCCGAATATATATATATAAATTCTTAAATTACCAAACTAACCCCAAAGTAATTCGGCTTTGTCATTTATTTTCCTTAATTACATTTTCATCCCAAAACTTTATAATAGTTCTTAATAACTTATAAACTATAGTCTAAATATTTAATTCCTCAAAATTTCGAAGGTGAACCTAATAAATCCTTAATTATGAATTCGCCCACTAATAAGTTCCAAACTTTCATAACAACTTTTATAAATTACATAATAGCCCAAAACTTTATAAAATGTTATTTTAACACTTGTTTAAATTATCTAAAATTCATAAACTAAATTCCTAACCTTATATTATATCATAATTACTCTAAATATACTCTTAACTCTCGGCTTTCACAATATATACACCAAACTTTGTAAAAATTACATCTTTGCCACATAACTTAATTAATTAGCCATTTAAGCACTAATAAAATATTTTTAACTCACCAAACTTTATAGTATAAGTTTATATCCATAAGTAGCTCATAAAAATCTATTTTTCACTTAGACAATTCGGCCATAATTAAATAGCTACCATATAGTATATAAAAGTGGATTTATATCATAATAAATATACATAAATTCATATGAGTCATATAACTCATGTAAAAATTATTGTAATGTCTTATATTGATTCTTAGCTCAAAATAAAGTATTTTTGCCCTTGACATTTCGGCCTTAATTATTTGTAACATAAATAAATTTTGTGACACAAAAATGTGTCTTAAGGTAAATATTTTCCATATATGTTATAGATTATATTTTTGGCATATAATACCATATAGTTTCGGTTTTAATTAACCTAGGAGATGTACATAATTTTTGTATAATTTTTAGAAGCTTAACAAAGCTTATAACATAAAGATTTACTTAGTAAACTTACTTCTTTACAAAGGTGGTTAAGTGCTTGAACTCTCTTGAATCTCCAAGCTTTCTCCAAGGAAATTTTGATGCTCCACTTCGGTTATATGCAAGTGGTGAAGGAGTTTAGGAGTTAGATCTTGAATAAAGATCTTAAGTAGATTTGTAAGTAGTTTTCCAAGAATTTACCTTAAGCTTTCTCCTTATAATTTCGGCTCACTTAAGGTGGATGAAGAACAAGTTTTCCTTCATGAAAATGAAGAAGAAAAGAGCCTTAGAAGATATAGAAATCGGTTACACATAAAATGTGCTTTAAGGATTTTCAAGCTTGAAAACTACCTTAAGATAACCTTGAGATGCTCCTTGGATTAATGTTGGTTTGGACAACCTCCTTGGAACATAGTTGATTTCGAATGCTATTGATGTGCTAGGAAGAGTTTTGCTTCAAGGCTTGACAAGAAATGCTAGGAAATTACCTTAAAGATGAAGATAGAAGTTAAAACTCCATTAATGGACTTAAGAGCTTCAAAGGAAGAAGATGAAGCTAGAAAGAGAGGAGGGAGCCTTACCAATTCGTGAATGAAGAGTGCAAGGAGAAAATGAGACTAAGCTCACGTAAGAAGAGAATGCACTTGGAATTTGATTTTTGTTTTGTTAATTTTTAATGTCAAATGACTATTCTTTTCCTTAGTTTATTACATGAGTTATTGGCTCAATAAATGCCCTTCTTTCCAGCATATAATCGGCCATAATGGAAGACAAGACAATGTGGAGGGAAATAATGTGAGCTAAAGACAAGGTAAGAAAGGTAATGCTTTATTCTTTGATTTTTCAATGTTGTAACTTGTCTTCTTCTTCCTTGTAGGTGGACGATTTCAAGGGCTTTTGGAGCTTATCAACCGGTGGGAAGAGCTAAGAACAAGCATGGAAGGTTACTTAATTTAAGAAAGCAAAAGGTGGAATCTAGATCTACTTTTTGCCTTTTTCATTTTGTTTTGTCTAGCACACATGGTCTTGTTTCCCTCATAATTTCGACAGTATGGAGCTCACATGAGACTTGTACTTCTTTTCATTAAGTAATATAGCACATGGGAAGGTGAGTCACCATGTTCTATGCCTTTTTATACTTTAAATGCAAATTTTATACTAGTTTTTGCTCTCAAAATCGGCCCCTATAGAGTGCCTTGTTGACTAGTCTCTCCAACTGATTTAGAAGTTCATTTTAACCCTATTTAAGATTACCAATTCGTGGCATGTCAAAAACTACAAGGCAATTGCGTAAAACGCGTTTTCGTGACACCCGAAGGTGTGTTTTTGTGCTCTAAGGAAATTTTGGGAAATAAATTGTTTTTATGAGTTCCAAGTGTTTGTAAACACTTATTAAGTAAATAATGATATATTAAGACATTACATTGAGTTACATGGGGTTACATCAACCCATGTCATAATTTACGGGCCATCGGGACACACCCGGCCAAAAAGGAGCGCTAAGAAATCCTCCTGTGGTTTTGCTGAATTTTGAGAAACCACTTCGTGGGTTCTCTTTAGAATGGTTAATAATGATGTTAGGAACTCTAAGAATTAATTTTATAGGAGTTCGTGCCACCTCGGCACTCCTCCGGGCTTTTCGTGCTTTAAGGAGCGGGTGTGAGCACTCCCGAGCATTTTGCGTTTTTGACTGGATATAGCCTAGGGAATATGTTTATATATTCATATAATGAGTGTATGACCATTTGGTTTGAGTTTTAGAAGGTCATACAAGGTCATGCTTGATCACATGTTTCTAAGGCGTTTTAGCGTTTATGGCGAAACGACTGTTTTTACGTAACGTTCTCATGCATGGGTTTTTTGCGTACGTGAAATGATTTATAATGGATTATTTTCCATTAAATAATGGTTTATAATGTTAATTAGATTTGGGGTATTTCAGCTATAAATGGTAGAGAATTCAAGGAGGTTGGTTGGAAAGAAAAAAGATGCTTGGGAGATGATGTTGTAGTGGTGAGAAAGCATTGGGAATAGTGGAAGTATAGGTATGAAACACACATAGAAACTTAGTGAAAAACATGTAAGTGAACCCTTGTTTAAGAATTTGTGTAATGCTTGAGAGGATTTTAGTAAATGATTTAAGGAGTTTAATGTAGGTCTTGAGGTTGTGTTTGAAGTGCCCAAATAAGGTTAGAACATACTAGGATATATGTGGGGAAGTTTGGAGTTAAATGGACAATTTAAACAAGGGTCTGGAGTAGACCGGCCTTGGGGACCGACCTGCAAGGTCGGTCGAGCCAAGTTTATCCTGCGAGAGAAATGGTTTCGGATGGACCGACCTGGGGGGACCGTATTGCAAGGTCGGTAGGGCATGGATTTTGGTACGTAAGTGAGTATCGGGAATCGACCGATCTTACGACCGAACTTGCCAAGATCGGTTGGGGTGAATTTTCAAAAGGGGAAAAACTCTCGGGAATAGACCGAATTGTGGACCGAATTGCAGGTCGGTCGGAGTAGAATTTTTGACGGTAATGTGTTCTTGAATGGACCGACCTGTGTAAGGTCGGTCGGATAAGTTCGGTCAGACCAAAAATTGTAAAAAAACAAACAACAAAGTGTGGCTTAAGTAGTTAACCCTAGGGGTATAATATAGGTAATCAAGGATAAGTTTGGGCATTAAAACATGTCATATAACCATGTTAAACACTTTGTAAATTTGAATTAAGTAAGTTAATTAACCGACATTCTTAATTATGTATAGGAGTGGCCTACGGTGAAAATCAATCGAAGCAAGGACCAAGGTATGGTTTTCTTGCAGTCTGTTGCCTACCGGTTTACACCGGCTTATGTGTTGTTTGTTTTACTGTATGTTTATGATCTTGTAAGACTTAAGTCATGTAACGAGTTTACAATTGTTTATATTATGGTATTGTTGAAGTGTGACTCATGCCCCTGTGTGTGACTAACAAGATTTAACCACATATTGTGATTTGTTATTGAGTTTCAACAGTGAACTTCTAACGAGTGTTAACTGGGGGTGAGGAATCCAGTTGTTCGGTCACGCGTGTAAGTATGGGAGTAGATATCTGTATCAGATTCGACTCTCATGATGTTAAGATTGTTCTCCATTATTTGGCGTTCGATCTCCCGCTAGCTTCCTCCAAAGCTTACCTATTCTGACTTATGATCGGTTTAGTGGGAACATGTGTTTGTGTGGTGTGTTCGGGTCACAATATCCGAACCATCTGTGACTTAAGTTACTCGTTTGACTACCAGAACGGTAATGAGTGTGTGTAACAAGCTTAACATGAGGTGAACCATTCTCTAGGCTTTTATGTTGATTAACCTTCTTGGTTTGTTGTTGTGGGAAGTGTACTCACTAAGTATGTGATGTTGTGCTATGCAATATTGTTGCTATGCCATATGTATATGTTGTATGTTAAAATGAATGCCATGTCATCATGACAATTAGTTGTGCGTATCCCGGTACCCGATGGGCTGCGCGTTAACCATACCTGCCAAGGGTTGCTGACCCCCTCGGGGGCTCCATATTTTTACTGCAGGATGAGGATCGAGGAAGTGGAATGGCTATAGATTCTAGGCTGCAGAATTACTTTTGGTTATTTTGATGTTGAGCCCGGGATGCGCCTGTGCTCCCGTGGCGTTATATTTTGGTACTGTCGTGTTACAGTGACGATCGTTTACAGTTGACAGTGGAGTTCATGTGTACAGTCTACAGTGATGGTTTGTATTAAATACTCGGTATGTTGGTTATGTATATATGGTTGTTGTCACCTAATGCTCAGGAGTCTGATCATCAGACCAGTACACTTGTATTTATTCTGCCTAGTTAACCACGTGGGTGGTTAACGGCGTTGTAGCACCGAATCGTTTAGTTATTGTTTAGTTGTTTTTCCATTGCGATTTCAGTTATCGTTAAGTGATTAGTAGGGTGTTACAAAAAGTGGTATCAGAGCGAAGTATCGCTTTGCTGACTAGAATACCGAGCTCAGGAATATACCGAGTTAGGAAATTTAACCATAGTTACCTAAGTGAGCAGTATGTAAAGGTTAACCACTAACTAAGTGTGGAGATACCTTGTTGTCGGAAGATGATACAATCGTTGGAACCGATAAGTGTGCAAGCACAATGCTAATTAATGTTCGTGTGAATTCAGATGTCAGGTAGACCACGAGGTCAAGGCCGCGGGCGCGGCATGGTGATACTGGGAACCAGGGGGAGAACCTTACGGCGCAAGTCATGGCCGACGCTGTTGCGGCCGCCGTAGCCCAGATGGTCCCACAATTAGTAGCTGCAATTCAGCAGGGGCAACAGCCCGAAGTTCAACCACCACCGCCACCGCCACGAGAGACCAACTGGGTCAAGGCGTTGGCAGATTTGAGACCCCCGTCGTTTCATGGGGAGTCCGACCCACGTAAGCTGGAGGCGTACATCTCCGAGTTGGAGACCGCCTATGAGACCTTGGATGTGCCTGCTGGAGCCAAGGTCCGTCTTGCGTTATACCTGAAGGGTTCGGCACAAAGTTGGTGGAAGCTTGTGAGAGAGGACCGGATGGCGGATCCTCAGTTTGGTTGGAGAGAGTATACGGCTCTACTACGAGCCAAGTACTATCCTGTGCATGTGCAAGAGGCCAAGCCCCTAGAGCTGGATAGTCTGAGGCAGGGGGATAAGATGTCGGTTGATGATTACTACACCGCTTTCACCTGCCTTATCCACCTATTACCGGACCTGGGATACTCGAACCGGGTGCTGGTAAACCGTCTTCTACAACGGTCTCAGCCACCGTCTTCGCTATGGGATGGGGCCAGCTGAGTATACTACCTTGCGGATAATTAGAATACAGTGTGATGTGAATAAGTGTAATCCATAAGTGAATATTAATGTGAGTGTTTGTGAGTAGTTTTGCGGGGCTTGACTGACATCCTAAATCCAGGAGTGCTATCATGCCGCTGCTAAGGTTGAGATTACTGTCCGTCTGAGGGACGAGGAGAATGCGCACAAGCGCAAGGCCACGAGCGAGGGCAGAGTCCGCCAGGGTACAGGGGGAGGGGGAGGAAAGAAGAAGAAGAAGAAGCCTTACCCCCAGCCCCAGAAGAGTCAGCACCAGGGTGACAAGGGCCAAACCCAGACCACCACAGCTAAGGAGCCACTGAAGCTCACATACGCATATGCGGCGAAACCTCTACACTCTATCCGCCTAAGGGTAATTATTTAATCATGTGTGTCAAGTTGAAGTGTAAGTTGTTAAGTTATGAAGTAAGTATTGATTGTGTACTGTGATAGCAGCTAGCGCGAGTTCTGGACCGGAGCGACACTACTACTGTAGTGGTGTGTGTAACGGAGACCACCCCGGCAAAGACTGCAAAAGAAATGACGTGCAGTGTCGCTACTGCGAGAAGTGGGGCCACCGTGACTATGAGTGTTACCGGAACCCCAACAACAGAGTCACACAAGCCAAGGGGCAGTGGAAGGGTAAGGCCACAGCGACCATCGATGGCCCGAAGTCGGCTAACCAGCCACCTATAGATCAGAGGCACACTGATTCCCATAAGGGGAAAGGGTCGGGACCTAGCAAGGCCGCCGTGATGTGGTGGACCGGTCTGAGGCACCAGGGCCCTCTACTAGACCAGGTACCGCCTAAACTGTTGAGTGAAATAAGTGATTGCATACCACATTCATGCATGTGTGTTAGTGAGTCCAAGTGTACTACCATGTGAGTAAAGAATTAAAGTATAATGTGGAAGTCACCTAATTAGATAATTCTAAACTTAAAGGAGCCTTCAATATTTATTATCCAATCCCACCCACACCAAACCCTGAAGAAAACCATCAACATCACCGACTTTCCTATGGAGCAATGTCAGGTCATCCAACCAAGTATGATACTCTTAAATGGATACCTGACACCGGAAGCACAAATCCACATCATCAGACGATGCGATGAACTGGGAGCAACACATGGAGGATTCTACACACCGAATACCCGAACGGATCAACAATGAAATTGAAGATGATGTGCAGGGTAAGGACTGGAATCCTTACACCAAGACATATCAAGAAATGCGAGCCGAAGATGGAGCTACTGTACTGATGATACCTGAGGAGTTCCTTGCGGTCGTTAACCACGCCGTGGGAATTGCTCAGCAAGTGAATCAGATTCAATACCAATGTTAAAGCAGATTTATGTATTATGAACTTCTACCAGAAAGGTGGACGATTAGGCTTACACCAAGATAAGGATGAGTCACCCGAGTCTCTAAGTAAGGGAGTACCCGTAGTGTCTTGGTCAATTGGTGATACCGCAGTGTTTATATATGGCGAGCAGAAGCGTGCTGATCTTGCAAGAAGTTAGTGCTGAAATCAGGAGATGTGTTAATCATGGGTGGGCAGTCAACGATGCTATATCATGGCATCAAGAAGATCAAACTGAATACCGCACCATCGGCAGTGATCAATGCCACACACATGAAACCCGGACATTTGAATTTGACTTTCAGACAGTTTTAAAGCCTGTATAATTATGTAATGTGTTAAGCTAGTTGTATATTAAGAATGCTATATCTAGCTAAGTTTAGAATGTAATCGACTTGTGATGTGAAGGGAGTGTTAATCAATAAAGTGGAGTTGTTCGAAAGTATATCAACCGTGTTGTTACCAAATACTTATAAGTTGCCAATGAATTAGGCTGTGCACTCGGAACGGGAGGTATACTGGGCGTTTGTAATGAGGCAGAAGCCGCAAGAGCGGCACAATCCTCACCGGTACCTTCCAGTTAATGGCGTGGACGCTTCGATCTTGTTCGACTCCGAAGCCTTACATACATTTATCTCGCTATCGTTTGCGAGAGGCTGGGGTTAGACGGTGAAGAGATGCCGGACTTCCTAGTCACTCTCCCGTGAAAGAGCGGATCAGGTGTACCGCTACCACCGAGATGCTATTGTACGAATTCGTGATGAAGATTTCCGATCGACTTGATAGAGTTCGACGGACTTGGTTTTGATGTGATTGTCGGGATGAACTGGTTGGAGCGGTACAAGGGCAGAATCATGTGTGCCGAGCATCGTCTGCTTCTTCGGAGTCCGTTTGGGGTTACTATATCTTACCGCCAGAGGCCCAGGGAGCCTTCGACTCAGATCATCACCGCCATGGCTATGTATCGCGAACTACGACGAGGGATGATGTATACTCTGTTATGTCCAGGACATAGAGAGAGAGACCCAGAGTTTAGCCCAGAGTGCCAGTAGAGTCGGAGTTCCTGATGTATTTCCTAAGGAACTACCGGGCATGCCGCAAGCACGGAAGTAGAGTTTGAGATTGATTTGGTTCTGGGTACCGGACCAATTGCGAAGGCGCCTATCGTATGGCTCCAGCGGAGATGACAGAGCTCAAGGAGCAGCTGAGAGACCTACTCGACAAGGGATTTATCCACCCTAGCGTTTCCCCGTGGGGAGCGCCGGTCCTCTTCGTGAAGAAAAAGGATGGTAGTCACCGCCTGTGTATTGACTATCGAGAGCTGAATGCAGTTACGGTGAAAAACCGTTATCCTTTACCACGCATCGATGACTTATTTGATCAATGAGAGGAGCATCAGTGTTCTCCAAGATAGATCTACGATCAGATACCATCAGATTGCCATCGTGATTGTGAGTGTGACATTGAGAAGACCGCTTTAAGAACAAGATATGGACATTATGAGTTTACGGTTATGCTGTTTGGTTTATCCAATGCACCAGCCAAGTTCATGGACTTAATGAACGCTTGTTCCAAGATCAGTGGACAAGTCAGTGGTAGTCTTCATCGACGATATTCTTGTGTACTCGAAATCGAGAGGTGAGCATGAAAGCTACCTGAGAAATGTGTTACAAACATTGAGAAAGAATCAGTTGTATGCTAAATTTTCAAAGTGTGAGTTTTGGTTGAACCAAGTATCCTTTCTTGGTCATGTGATTTCTGAGGCCGGGATCGCTGTTGATCCGGCAAAGATAGATGCAGTGCGCACTTGGCCTAGGCCAAAGACAGTTACCGACATCCGGAGCTTCCTCGGTCTGGCAAGTTATTATAGGAGGTTTGTGAAGGACTTTTCCAGTGTCTCAAAGCCGATGACTTCCTTGATGAAGAAGGATGCTCCATTTGAGTGGACAGATGACAGCGGGAGTTCTTTTCAGAGTCTCAAGGATGCTCTGACATCTGCACCAGTCCTGACTATACCAGACGGTCCATATGGTTTTGAGGTCTATTGCGACGCATCAGGCATTGGTATGGGTTGTGTGTTGATGCAACACGGGAAGGTCGTAGCATACGTCTCCCGACAGCTGAAGAAGCATGAAGAGAACTACCCTACCCACGATTTAGAACTGGGTGCCATTGTCTTCGTATTGAAGATATGGCGACATTATCTGTATGGGGTAAGTGTGATAATTTTTTCTGACCACAAAAGTTTGAAGTACTTGTTCACTCAGAAGGAGTTGAACATGAGGCAAAGAAGGGGGGTTGAGTTTCTAAGCGATTACGACATCAATCTACAGTATAAAGAGGATAAGGCAAATGTGGTAGCTGACGCATTGAGTCGCCGAGCACACTCTCTCCATTCGCTAGTCTCTCATACTAGCTTGGTTGAAGAGGTACGGAGTGCTCAGATGACGGATCAGTATATGTTGGAGATCAGGCAGAAGCTTATTGATGGCACATTCGAGGGTCAGAAGTACGACTTCCGACTCCACGATGATGACCTGATTAGGCTTAATGGCCGACTGTGTATTCCGAGGAGTAGCGCTGAACTGAAGGAGCGCATACTGAGTGAATCCCATTGTTCTACGACTTCGATTCACCCCGGAGCTTCAAAGATGTACAAGGGTATGAAACGTTATTTTTGGCGGACTGGAATGAAAAAGGATGTGAATGATTATGTATTGAGGTGTCTCACTTGCCAGAAGGTCAAGTTTGAGCACCGACGGCCTGGTGGTATGGTACAGCCAATGCCAGCGCCTGAGTGGAAGTTCCATGACATTTCTATGGACTTCGTAGTAAGGCTTCCGCCTACAATGGGAGGTCTGAATATGATTTGGGTTGTTATTGACCGACTGACCAAGGTGGCTAGATTCATACCGATGAAGGACACCTGGAAAGTGGCAAAGCTTGCAGAGCTCTTCGACAGAGAGATTGTAAGACATCATGGGGTACCGAAAACAATTGTATCGGATAGGGATACCAGATTCCTTTCGAGGTACTGGAAATCCACACGGGAAGCGCTTGGTACTGAGCTGAAGCTAAGTACAGCGTTCCACCCACAAACAGATGGTCAGAGTGAGCGCACCATCCAGACACTTGAGGATATGTTACGTGCATGTGCACTTGATTTTCAGACCAGCTGGATTGACAAGTTACATCTGATCGAGTTTACCTACAACAACAGTTACCATGCTTCGATCAAGATGTCTCCCTTCCAGGCTTTGTACGGTAGACCATGCCGCACGCCATTATGCTGGGATGAGTCGAGTGAGACGGTCATTATAGGACCAGAGTATCTGGAACGAGTTCAAGCAGAGGTACGACAGATCCGGGCTAACATGAAGTCAGCTCAGGATAGGCAGAAATCATACGCTGATGTGCGCAGACGTGACCTGGAGTTCGCCGTGGGCGATCAGGTATTTCTTAGAGTATCCCCCATGAAGGGAGTGTTTCGTTTTGGCCAGAAAGGCAAGTTGAGCCCGAAATATGTGGGGCCTTATGTTGTGACGGAGCGGATCGGCCCGGTAGCTTACAGACTTGATTTACCCGCCGAGCTGGGCAAGGTACATGATGTATTTTATGTGTCCCAGTTGAAGAAATATATGTCTCATCCATCTCATGTACTTCAGCCTGAAAGGCTAACCTTAGAGCCGACCATGCGATCAGTGGAGACTCGGGTACAGATTCTGGATACTATAACTCGAGACACTCGCCATAAGTCAGTGAGACTGGTGAAGGTTCTCTGGTATAACCAAGACGTTGAGGAGGCCACTTGGGTGCTGGAAGATAAGATGAAGGCGAAGTACCCGTCATTGTTTACTTCTTAGTGTTTATGTGTATAGGGTACGGGGCGTACCCATTTTAAGGGGGGTAGAGCCGTTTCGGTTATGTGTGTACGACGTGTATTTAAATACATCGTCAATGTTATGTTGTTATGTTACAGACCGTTGTGTCTGAATGATGTTATGTTATTGGGACCTATTGTCCAATGTTATGTAAGTATGTTATTAATGTTGTTATGGAAGTATTGTTTATATGTATTCCCGTGTTCTAATTTCTAGGATATGTGGGAAGTATGAACTTTGGGGACAAAGTTCTTTTAAGGGGGGTAGATTGAAATACCCCAAACCTTAGTATGTTGTTTAAACATTTAAATATGGTATATTAAGACTAAAAAGAGTCTTAGAAACATTAGTAAACAATTTGAACCATAGAAAACACAAATAAATGCCTTAAAGTCAATTAGGGCTAAAATGTGCTCTAAGCTTGGGATAAGCTTGATTAAGACCTAGTGAGCTTACCAAGACCTTATTGATATACTAATGAACATATTAAACCAACTACCAAAGAAAACCAAGCTTGAAAACAAGTTAAAACACAAAATGTGCTTTAAGGAGTCTTAAAGCACATTTTTTAAAAATTGTCTTGTAAATGAGTTTTGAATGGCTAAATGTCCATAATTACTCTTTAATTAACATGTGTACTACTTAGTATCACATTAGGAAGTTTAAATCAATGGGAAATCAAAAATTTCACAACTATGTGCTTTGTTTTACTGAATAGTAACCAAAATAAGCAAGTTTATAACATATGTCAATATAAGTAAGTTAATTGGTCAACAAAGACTAAAACACCCCATACTACTTAATGGGGGCTGGTTTTTATAAGGGTGAGTGCTAACAGAGAAATTGTTAGGATAAACTATATACATAAAAAGAATAAAATATTAAACTAATCCTACAACTCTACTACGGGTAGCAAATAAAAACCCGGTCGGAGTATAGTGTAAATATATTACGACCGAGAGTATCATACCCAAGGGACTTATAGAAAATCAGTCCTAATCCGGGCAAAATCCTATTCTACAATAACAGGGGGGAATGTAAATGACACCATAATTAACTAAAACCTATCTAAATGCGAGGTTTAGGACTAAACTACCCTAAGTACCAACATGATTACGCAATGCAACTTCAAGACACGAACTTAACCAACCAACATGATTGCACCGGATGTCCTGCCGGACATCAGATGCATGGCATATTCAAAGTCTTGAATGTGCCGGACAGGAAGCACCCGGCAGTGCATCCGACACGTTTATATGGTGAAAACCACTCTCTTGCTTCGAACAAGAAACTCAAAACCCATTAACAAATCGAGCATATGTCATGCTACGAAATGAACAAGGACATGGGGGAAGATGGATTAACTCGCAATATTTAATGCTAACCCTAAATTATAGATGAAAACATCAAAGACCACTAAGATTTGTCTAACCTATCCTACTCTTGGGCTTTTCCCCCTCAAGTAGAATTTGCCTAAAGAGAATGAGTGATCAACTAATTCCCTTGCCATAAGAACCAGAATCTTAATGAACGCTTGAATTTGTATTGAAATAATCATATTGTTTACATAGAAGGAATTCATCCCTAGCTAAAGCCTAACAAGGATCTCTACTTCACCATCCACTCCAATTAAAGAAGAAATACATGGGGGAGAAGGAGATTAATCAAAAGCCTTAACCCGAAAAGATAATCTTCTCTTCTTCTTCGTGGATGGATGCGTAGAAACTCTTGGACACTAACAGATGGAATGTGGGCGGAAATAGAGAAGTGAATGGCGTGATTTGGTATGTTGAAGTGTGTCAAATTGCAGCCTTTCTCGGCCTATTTATAGGCATCAAAATGTCTCTTACCGGGCGTCGTGCGGTCGTCAGTAGCCGGCACACGTGGGAAATGTGCCCAACCGTTAACGGTCGAAACCGCCAATTCCGCGCGAAACAGTGCATATGCCGGGTAGGAGATACCCGGCACCACGTGCAAAATCCGTTGTCTAACCGTTAACTAAACCGCTAAATCCGTGTGAAAAAGGCGCTTGTGCCGGACATGGGATGCCCGGCACTACACCCGGCATCAGTTGGTATGCTAACGGTAATTAACTGCTAACTTCTGACGAACCGGGGTGACTTTTCAGTATGTGCCGGATGTACTGTCGGACATCAGATGCTAGGCACATTCACAGACTTTGAATGCGCCTGACACCAGACACCCAGCGCGCCACCCGACACTCCTCCTGTTTTGCTCCAAACTTGTGCCGTGAACTGGATAGCCGGCACCAAGCCCGGCACCACTTGGTCTTTTGATTAGAAATTCATTCCTTGCATGGAAAACATATAAAAACATCAATCTGAACAAATAATAGACTTTATACATAATATAGCATAAATAACATATATTTAACCTTATTTAGATAAATATAATACTAAATCTAGCACATAAAATATGATAAGTCTGCGGCTTATCAAGGCTCTACAATTACCTTTTGCTAGTCCTCGAGCAAAACAAGATTAGAAAGGAGTAATTACTTATGCACAAAATAGATAGACCTTAGAATGACAATAAGATAAATATTCTCAACTCCCTGACTCTATTTCATAAGTATCACTTAATCATCCTTATCCATCAAAACATACTAATGGGTATAAAATAAAGACTTTCAAAATCGATCAAAAACTTTTGGGCTATTTTAGGTAAGGGATTTGTAATCTCTCCTTTTTCCGGTTTCCATCATTCAGCTCTATTTTTCAAGAGTTTCTGAATGTGGCCAAGACATTCATCATTGGTTTTTACTATTCAGCCCTATTTTGCAAGGGTTTCTGAATCAACCGTGATTTTTTCTGCATTGAAGAACGGGGAATTTAGGAGCAAAATAAAAGGAAAAACTCTCGTTTCTTGCTTTTATTCTGAGGCATTTTTGCAACCTCAAGGAATATAATGCTTTTCCTTTGGAAGAAGATTTTTTCTTTCTTTTTTTTTTTTCTTCTTCTTCTTTTGCACAAAAACCCTTTTTAAGATTTTCACCCAAAAGATTTTTCACAATTTGAAAAGAAAAGAAATAAATACCCAGAAATACATAAAGGAAAGAATTAGGAGAAAGATCATATACTCATGTTAATAAAGAGAATCAAAAAGTTAATAACAGGAATCTACAAGTCATTAGAAAGCTTACCTTTTGAGAGAACAAGCTTTTAGTCATTCCTAATCTCATCTTAATCAAAAACATGCAAAAAGTTTAGTAAAACATCGATAAAACTCATAACTTATGCATATTAATAAAAACTTATTTTTTTAGGGGGGTCCCTGCTCTACACTTGGCAGGAACACTGTCCCCAGTGTTCAAAAGGAACAATAAATTTTAAAATTTGGAAAACTTTTTTTTTAAAGAAAACTCAAATAACTAAGTTGAAAGTATTAACGAAAGCAAATCATAAAAAAAATAAAAGAGAAAAATTAAATGCTAAGAAAGGCTCCCCTATTTTACATTGAAGGTGTGAGGAGGACCCGCCCTACACTTAGCCTTTTAGGCTATTTGGCATTATTGGAGATCCTTGGTAGAATGGTGACCGAATTCGCATGCTCCCGTGGGTTTGTTTGCGTTTGGGACGGGAGCTGACCTTGTTGTCGTGGTTGCGTCAGAAGTTGCTGTAATTGCAACTGCAACGATTTGTGCTCCTTGCGAATGGTCGAGATCTCGTTGTAAGTATCCTGGGTTTTGTTCATCAGGGCTGACATCATGTCACGAAGTTCAGCCATTTCAGCCTCTGATGATGATGCAGGATGGGATGGTCTGAATTGCCTTGGACCTCCCTGGTAGCCGGCTTGACTCTGAAAGTTATGTGGGGGTTGGTTCCCTGTTGCCATGGCTGCCGATACCCTTGGTTACTCACATAGTTGACTTCCTCAACATTTTGAAAGTCCGGCACGTCAGGGCTCGGAACGTGTGGTCGTGCACTAACCACATTCGCCTGTTTGAGGAAGATGATTCATTGCTATTTGCTCCACCACCTTCTGTAGAGCGCTAACCTTCGTGGACGTTTGAGCGTTGCTCTCCAACACTGCTCATGACTTCGCATTAGTTTGTCAAATTTTGCATCACCCTCTCCCACTTGATATAATCCTGCGGTACCACCCCTGGTTCCACCGGTGGCCCAATCCCTAATCTCCTCGCAAAGAGATTCAATTCCATCAAGGAATTGATCTCCAGGCTTCTTCAATATGTCTGCACCAAGGGAGGAAAGTATCATGGCCTTGCATTGGTTGACCAATCCCTTGTAAAACAACTGAGATAGTTGTTCCTTGGTGAGGCCATGGTGTGGACATGTGCGCAACAACCCCTTGAATCTCCAGGGTGCGACTTGGTGGTAAGAATTTATCATAAAACTTGGTTGCCATGTCCTCCCATGTGGTGATGGTACTGGGGGTTAGACTGTGGTACCACTTGCTGGCGTTTCCCGTAAGGCTATGGGGAAAGAGAGAAAGTCTGGCGTATTGGAGGACATTGTTTGAGGAAGTTAGGCTGTTTGTGTGTTACAAGAATTTGGTGATGTGGAGCAAAGCATCGTCCGGGTTTGTACCATCGAACATACCTAATTCCTTGATGCACCGGATCTGATGATATGGCTTGAGTTTTTGCCATTCATCATACTCATTTTGTGCAAGGTGGGGGAGGCCGATTGCTGGTTTCTGGCCTTTATTGGAAGGCCGGTTTATGTTTCGGACGGTAGGTGCTGCCATTGGTGTAGGAGGTAGGTGTTGTTGGTTTCTTCATTGATGAAGGGAACGAAGAAGAGTCCTCTCGATTTCTGGGTCAAAAGTTGCTAAATCTTCAGGAGAATTTGTGGACCGTAGAAGCATTCACTTTGATAACTTCAGGAGGAGCAAGAGAAAATGTTATTATACTTTGTAATAATAAAATAAATAATATAATGACATATTAAAATTACGAAAATACAAGAAAAAATTAAAGTTTTGGTTATGCCGGACACGGTGCCGGGTGTATGGCACCCGGCATTGGACTTCCTCCAATACTACCGGGTTAAGAGTACCCGGCGTCACGTCCGGTCTTTTGCGAACTCAAAAATTTCAGTAAAGAATCAACAATTAGGAATTATTAGAAGAGAGATCTAAGTGAATGGTGAAGGAAAAGAATAGCATATTGTAAGGAATTTAACATTTTACGAAAATAATTTAAAATTGAAAATAAGTTGACACTGCCGGACAGGATGTCGGGTGTATGGCACCCGGCATTGGACTTCCTCCAATACTGCCGGGTTGAAGTTACCCAGTTTACCACCCGGCGCGTTCAAACTCGAAAATAAAAAAAAAATTAAATGGGGAAGAGAAAGGGAAGTTAACATAAAAGATCAATGGAAAAGAATATTTATAGACAAATCAAAGATTCAAAAAAAAAAAGACAATGCGAAGTAAAAGTTGAAGTTTGATTATGCCGGGTCGTACGCAGGGTAAACTCTATCCGGCGTAGGACTTCCTCCAAGCTGCCGGATGTAGAACACCCGGCAGTGTACCCGGCACATTCAACTGAAAATACAATTAACAACTTAAATTAAAGAATCATGGCATTAAAGAATAAAAGAATAAAGAATAGGGCGTTTTACCGAATTTAGGACTTGGACTAATTCCAAGTCCCCGGCAACGGCGCCAATTTGCTAACAGAGAAATTGTTAGGATAAACTATATACATAAAAAGAATAAAATATTAAACTAATCCTACAACTCGACTACGGGTAGCAAATAAAAACCCGGTCGGAGTATAGTGTAAATATATTACGACCGAGAGTATCGTACCCAAGGGACTTATAGAAAATCAGTCCTAATCCGGGCAAAAGCCTATTCTACAATAACAGGGGGGGAATGTAAATGACACCATAATTAACTAAAACCTATCTAAATGCGAGGTTTAGGACTAAACTACCCTAAGTACCAACATGATTACGCAATGCAACTTCAAGACACGAACTTAACCAACCAACATGATTACGCCGGATGTCCTGCCAGACATCAGATGCACGACATATTCAAAGTCTTGAATGTGCCGGACAGGAAGCACCCGACAGTGCATCCGGCACGTTCATATGGTGAAAACCACTCTCTTGCTTCGAACAAGAAACTCAAAACCCATTAACAAATCGAGCATATGTCATGCTACGAAATGAACAAGGAGATGGGGGAAGATGGATTAACTCGCAATCTTTAATGCTAACCATAAATTATAGATGAAAACATCAAAGACCACTAAGATTTGTCTAACCTATCCTACTCTTGGGCTTTTCCCCCTCAAGTAGAATTTGCATAAAGAGAATGAGTGATCAACTAATTCCCTTGCCATAAGAACCAGAATCTTAATGAACGCTTGAATTTGTATTGAAATAATCATATTGTTTACATAGAAGGAATTCATCCCTAGCCAAAGGCTAACAAGGATCTCTACTTCACCATCCACTCCAATTAAAGAAGAAATACATGGGGGAGAAGGAGATTAATCAAAAGCCTTGACCCGAAAAGATAATCTTCTCTTCTTCTTCGTGGATGGATCCGTAGAAACTCTTGGACACCAACAGATGGAATGTGGGCGGAAATAGAGAAGTGAATGGCGTGATTTGGTATGTTGAAGTGTGTCAAATTACAACTTTTCAGCCTATTTATAGGCATCAAAATGTCTCTTACCGGGTGTCGTGCCGGGTCGTCAGTAGCCGGCACACGTGGGAAATGTGCCCAACCGTTAACGGTCGAAACCGCCAATTCCGCGCGAAACAGTGCATATACCGGGTAGTAGATACCCGGCATCACACCCGGCACCACGTGCAAAATCCGTTGTCTAACCGTTAACTAAACCGCTAAATCCGTGTGAAAAAGGCGCTTGTGCCGGACATGGGATGCCCGGCACTACACCCGGCATCAGTTGGTATGCTAACGGTAATTAACTGCTAACTTCTGACGAACCGGGGTGACTTTTCAGTATGTGCCGGATGTACTGCCGGACATCAGATGCTAGGCACATTCACAGACTTTGAATGCGCCCTACACCAGACACCCAGCGCGCCACCCGGCACACCTCCTGTTTTGCTCCAAACTTGTGCCGTGAACTGGACAGCCGACACCAAGCCCGGCACCACTTGGTCTTTTGATTAGAAATTCATTCCTTGCATGGAAAACATATAAAAACATCAATCTGAACAAATAATAGACTTTATACATAATATAGCATAAATAACATATATTTAACCTTATTTAGATAAATATAATACTAAATCTAGCACATAAATTATGATAAGTGTGCGGCTTATCAGTGAGTCATCTCCCCCTAGTTAGTTTATCAAGTAAGCAACATTAATAAAGTGAGTCACTATTTACTTTAACTACAAATATCTCCAAAAGTAACTCAAACTTCATTCTCTCATTTCCCTCTTCATTTCCCACGTCTTCAACCTCTCTTCTTCATTCTCCATTCATGGTTTTGCAATAGTACCACACACAACTCCATCTTTGACCTCTTATATCTCCTAGCTCACTTTGTCAAATCAAAAACAAAGACCACTCTTCTAGTCTCATCATGCTCTTCATTCCCATCTTCTCAAAATTCCAAGAGCTCCATTTCGGTGCCAAGAGGAATCTCCATGGGAGGAGCTTGAGCTCATCTTTTCACATATCATTGTTCTTCTTTGCTTCTAGGTAAGGAAACTCAAAGAAAAATAACATTTCCTTTATGTTTTTATGTTGTCTGAAAAACACCATTAATGATGTCCTTACCTTGCCTTGTTTTAGCTTCATTTCAACCTTTCAAGGACTTGGTGGAGTCCTCTCTTGATACATATTCAAACTCTCTTCAAATACCAAGGTAAAACAACTATCTTAATGTTTTAAAACAATGTATAACCTAGGGTTTACAATGAGATGAAGTTTAAAGCTTGAATACTCATTATATTGTTTGTATATTGTTTAGAAGTTGACAAGCAAATCAAACATCCTTACCGATTTTAATCAAGGAAACAAGAAAGAAGTTTGTGAGGAAAAGAGGTAAATATGCTAACCTAATGTAGTTTAATGTCTTAGAAGAAATGAGCTTATGTTGCTTATTAAAATGACCTAAGGAGCCAATGGTGAATGACTTAGTAAAATGTTCTCAAGGAGACTAGTAAAAGGGCATATGTGTTGTTGTGTGTATTTGCAGGTCAAAGGCAAATATATTGTGGGAAATTCAGTGCTTATGGTGTGTGCAATTTAAGGGCTAAGAGCCATGTTATTTAAGGGCCTAAGTGTCAAGCAATTTAAATTATGCACTATATTGTGATGTAGTGTTTAAATGAGTGAAGTTTTGTGTACACAGAATGCTCTTGATGATCTAAGTTGTTCTTGTTTGATGGTGAAAAAAATGTGTTTGGCTTAGTAATGTCTAGGAGAACCCATGTCGAAATTTAGATAATGTATAAGAAGTTTTAGGTGTTTAAAATGAGTTTAGGGGTAAGGAAGTGTTTTGAAAGGTAAGTGTTCTACTAGTGAAAGAAACATGCATTAAGGTATTCTAAAGTAAAAAGGACTTAAGCATTATTTTAGAGGATTAGAATGCAGATGAGTGTTTTGGGATACTTCAAGATCATGGTGAGATTGTGTTTAGGACTTGTGCAATGTTGGAGAATAAGGAAGAGGTGATGTGTTGCATGGAGGAGCTATAAACTTGTAGAGATATTCAAGGAGTTTGGTTAGGAAGAAAAGATGCTTGGGAGATGATGTTGTAGTGGTGAGAAAACATTTGGGAATAGTGGAAGTTATAGGTATGAAACACCACATAGAAAAACTTAGTGAAAAACATGTAAGTGTAAACCTTTTTATAAGAATTTATGTAATGCTTGAGGAGGATTTTAGTAAATGATTTAAGGAGTTTAATGGAGGTCTTGAGGTGTGTTTGAAGTGCCCAAATAAGGTTAGAACATACTAGGATATGTGTGGGGAAGATTGGAGTTAAATGGACAATTAAAAACAAGGGTCTAGAGCAGACCGACCTTGGGGACCGAACTTGCAAGGTCGGTCGAGCCCAGTTTACCCTGCGAGAAATGGTTTCTGGAATGGTCCGACCTTGGGGACCAGACTTGCAAGGTCGGTCGGGCATGGATTTTTGTACGTAAGTGGTCTCGGGAATCGACCGATCTTGCGACCGAACTTGCCAAGATCGGTCGGGCCTGAATTTTCAAAGGGGAAAAACTCTCGGAATAGACCGAACTTGTGGACCGAACTTGCAAGGTCGGTCGGAGTAGAATTTTTGACGGTAATGTGTTCTTGAATGGACCGACCTTGTGTAAGGTCGGTCGATAAGTTCGGTCAGACCAAAACTTGTAAAAAACAAACAAACAAAGTGGGCTTAAGTAGTTAACCCTAGGGGGTATAATATAGGTAACAAGGATAAGTTTGGGCATTAAAACATGTCATATAACCATGTTAAACACTTTGTAAATTTGAAGTTAAGTAAGTAATTAACCGACATTTTAATTATGTATAGGAGTGGCCTACGGTGAAAATCAATCGAAGCAAGGACTAAGGTATTTTCTTGCAGTCTGTTGCCTACCGGTTTACACCGGCTATGTTTGTTTGTTTTACTATGTTTATGATCTTGTAAGACTTAAGTCATGTAACGAGTTTACAATTGTTTATATTATGGTATTGTTGAAGTGTGACTCATGCCCCTTGTGTGTGACTAATAAGATTTAACCACATGCTGTGATTTGTTATTGAGTTCCAACAGTGAACTTCTAACGAGTGTTAACTGGGGGTGAGGAATCTGGTTGTCCGGTCACGCGTTGTAAGTAGGGAGTAGATATCTATATCAGATTTGACTATCATGATGGTTAAGATTGTTCACCTTTATTTGGCGTTCGATCTCCGCTAGCTTCCTCCAAAGCTTACCTATTCTGACTTATGATCGGTTTAGTGGGAACATGTGTTTGGTGGTGTGTTCGGGTCACAATATCCGAACCATCTTTGACTTAAGTTACGCGTTCGACTAACGAACGGTAATAAGTGTGTGTAACAAGCTTAACATGAGGGTGAACCATTCTCTAGGCTTCTTATGTTGATTAACCTTCTTGGTTTGCTGTTGTGGGAAGTGTACTCACTAAGTATGTGATGTTGTGCTATGAATATTGTTGCTATGCCATATGTATATGTTGTATGTTAAAATAAATGCCATGTCATCATGACAATTAGTTGCACGTATCCCAGTAGCCGATAGGCTGCGCGTTAACCATACCAGCCAAGGGTTGCTAACCCCCTCGAGGGCTCCATATTTTTACTGCAGGATGAGGATCGAGGAAGCGGAATGGCTATAGATCTAGGCTGCAGAATTACTTTGGTTATTTTGGATGTTGATCCCGGGATGCGCCTCTGCTCCCGTGGCTTTATATTTTGGTACTGTTCGTGTTACAGTGACGATCGTTTACAGTTGACAGTGGAGTTCATGTGTACAGTTTACAGTGACGGTTTGTATTAAATACTCGGTATGTTGGTTATGTATATATGGTTGTTGTCACCTAATGCTCGGGAGTCTGATCATCAGACCGGTACACTTGTATTTATTCTGCCTAGTTAACCACGTGGGTGGTTAACGGCGTTGTAGCACCGAATCATTTAGTTATTGTTTAGTTGTTTTTCCGCTGTGATTTCAGTTATCGTTAAGTGATTAGTAGGGGTGTTACAGGAGAGGCCGAGAGTTTAATGCATTTTTGGGCATTTATGTGTAATTTATTTTATATGCTAATGTTTGTAATAAGGCCATGTACTTTAAACCATTTTATTTATGTATATTAAGTTTAACTTAGATTTTAGGTAACATATATATATTACCGCAAAGTATTAGGGGTTAAACCGTAATTAAGTTAAATTTGGGGGCTATATATTAATAAAGCCGAAAATTAGATGTTAAAAGGATTTAAAATAAAAATTATAAGATTTTATAAAGTTTTGGGGTTAAATGATAATTTCTGGAAAATATGGGTACAAACCATAAATAATGGGAATTGATGGTCAAGGAAATATTAAGGAGGTCAACCTTGACCATATGGTAGGCTTTGACAAAATTAGATAAGTTAAATAACTTATTTTAGGTTTTATAATAAGATAAGTATTTAATTGTAACATTTTTATAACATAATGTTATTACCAAAACTTAAGGGTGTAAAATGGTATTATAAACACCCATGGGCTATTAGGAATTTATTGGGTTTATTTTGGAATTAAAATAAACTATATATGTATAATATATAGTTATTATGTCATTGTTACACTTTGGATAAGTAAATGGGGTGGAAATGTAAAAACCGAGAGTATATGTGAAATACCCCAAACCTTGATATGTTGTTTAAATGTTAAACTATGGTATTTAAAGGCTAAAAAGTGCCTTAGAAACATTAGTCTACAATTTAAACCATAGTAAAAAAACAATAAGGTACCATAAACACAGTTGAGCAAAAACAAGCTCTAACCTTGGATTGAACTTGGTTAGGACCCAAAGAGCCTACCAAGACTAAATAATATTCAATTATGATTTGATAAGGCTAATTAAGTCCTTAGGAAACTTTGGTAGACAATTAAACCAAACAAAACACAAGAAAACACTTAAAGTCAATTTAAGCAAATACTTGCTCTAGACTTGGTGTAACCTTGTATAAGACCTAAAGGTCATACCAAGACCTTATTTATAGATTAATGAACATATTAAATCAATAACTAAAGAAAAACAAGCTTGCAAACAGGCTAAAACATAAAATGTGCTTTAAGGAGTCTTAAAGCACATTTTTGAAAAATTGTCTGGTAAATGAGTTTGATTGGCTAAATGTAACACCCCAACTGCTAATCTCATCATTACCTCTTAAACTGTTACAATTTGCCATTAAGCTCGCAGCGGAATTCAAATACAACAGAGGGTGATACAACGCCGTTAGCCACCCTCGTGGCTAACCAGGCCTGACTCACATACAGTAACGGTCTGATGACTGGAACAACCGAGTACTTCATACAAATACCAAATAAATTTCATACTATACCGAACATATACGGATGCCGATAACATACTCGGACTTACACCTTATTCAAACGCATAAGTAATTACAATCTAACTACCCATGCTCACAGCAGTCCCCGTCCTACTCTCTCGAACGGTGGCCAGCTTCAAGTACCTGCACACTAAAAACATTCCCCCTAGGGGGTCAGCTTTCGCTGCGCATGAAATTCGCATATACCGCGTGCTAACCGCGGTACGCCGACTACTTTGGGTCGGATATACATGGAGTTCATTTTAAACAAACAACATGCATCATGGCAATACAATATATATTTGTATATCACACAAGGAATCTACATCCAATCACGGAACACGATTCCTAACTAACATAACAATGTTGTTAGTGGTAACTGGTTACTCTTAGGCATTGAGGGTTATTCCTCACTATGCCTTGTTTACTTATTCAATACCTCACCCTCTCTCTCGGGTTATTCTTATACTTACCCGTTCTCGGGTTACTCATTCGTATACACACCCATTCTCTTGGGCTACTCATTCTTATACTTACCCGTTCTCTCGGGTTACTCATACACATACTCACCCCTTTCTCTCGGGTTATTTATACTCGTTATCTCACCCGCACTCTCGGGTTATTCATACTCAAGCTCTTGTAGATTCTCGAGACACTACAGGTCTCCTACGTCACGCTTGTTACTCTTATACATACTTAAGCCAAAACTCATGGCTCTCTAGCATAGTCTTACTTCCCCGGTTTCGACCCTACTCTGGGTCTAGCATGGTGGGAAGGTTCAACTAGCTCACGGAACTCTCTCTTAGTTCCTAACTCTTTTTACATAGGTCCGACTACTCTCGGACTACTCACATTCCCATATACTCCTCTCTCGGAGTTATAATTTATATCATGTATATTAGTCTAGAAGCATCATTCTCGATGTTTCTAATGACTTAGGGAACATTACTCAAGTTTGGTTAATCTTAGGTTTTAAGAGTTACCTTTACAATACATATACTCATACTTTCGGTTATATTCTTATACCGGGTAAACTCTATAGGAGGTCGACCATGTCTCAAGGGAGTTACTAATCCCCTAGGTCTCTTTTACCTTCCTTATAAGTTCACATTATTGGACTAACTTCAATCCTCTCGATGGAGGTTCTTTTATCTCTCCACTCATATTTATTTCGTGGATTGTTTCAATAAGGTTTTCTAACCGTTATCGGGTATTTACTCAACCCGTACATCTCCTCACGTTCTAGGTAGTTCATAGTTTGCGTTATCGTTATACTTTAATCGATAGCTTGTGTGTTTTGCACGTTTTCGTTATCATACGCATCGATCCGTTCAAGATCTCTAGCCGAACGTTACTCACTATGAGTCGGTCTTTACACTATGTTAGACCACACCGGCATACAAGTTAGTTCATTCAACATACAACAAGACATTCATAATCAAACAAGGGATTATTTTCATGCTTTAGTCTTGATTAAGCCGGCACACAAACACACAAATCAGAGTAACTCGGTTAGCATACGGGGCATGAGAAAATCATACCTTTCACCGGGGTTTTTACTTTTACCGTGTCATCTCACCAAGCTCGGGTCACGCATGGTTCTCTGATAATGTTTCAACATTATTATTAATACTAATATCATACGGAACATAATAAATGTTACTCCCGTAGTTACCCCGTTATCCCGTTATCTTGGTTTCACTCTTGTTCATTTGAGTTCTCACTTCTCAAACACTTCTAACACTTTATCACACTTCCTAGGGCCTTTACATGTCACCAAACGGCCTTAACATCTTATAACATCATTAACATTCAAACCCCCATCATTAGCAACCTTTAAAACACTCACGGGGCAATTCTGGGGGTGGTCCGGGACTTGGTCCTTACCCTAAGTCCCGGACCAATATCGTCACAACTCTCGGGTGGAATTTCAACACTGGTCCGGGACCTTGTCCCTATCCCAAGTCCCGGACCAAACACAGCCTGCTCTCGGCCTAAATAAATGGGGTGGTCCGGGTCCTTGTCCATGGACTAGGTCCCGGACCCTGCTAAAACCTGCAACATACATCATTTTTCAACCCCAATTCAATCCTTAATCCACACCCAATCTTTCCCTAATCTTTCCACAAGATTCCTACATGTTTTATCACCTTAAAACATGCTCTAAACCACTTCAAATCATGGGTTAAACCCTTACTCAAATTCTTCCTCAAAATCACTTATATATCATAACTAGTTCTCTTGTTCTTCTAAGTTGTAACAGATTTTGGTACCCTCTTTTACCATTCAAACCTCCTTCACTAATGCCATTCTTAGCACTCAGATGAGATTATTTCACTACTAGCACACACTCTCCTTCTTAGTTCGGTTCCAAACCATTAACCACTCACTTAACACACCTAGTTTTACCTTAGAACAAAACACTCAAAACTTTACATTCCTAGGTGAATTTTGACAGCACTTGCCTACTTCTTAAGCATATTCACCACACATAAATCAACTCATGAACATCCTCTTCTCCTCTGTTTAATCAAGCACAAGCAACTAAAATACACCAAATTCCCTCTTGTTCACACATATACACTAGCTTAGCTCCTAAGTTTATTTGCACACTTAAACCACATTAAAAACAACCTCATTACTTGTTCAACCTTGTAGTTTCATGACTACACTCACGTTAACATTCAATCCACATTAAAAATGTATTTCCCCAAGATAACATTTCAACTCAAGGTAAGTTCAATTACCTTGCTAGTTTCGGTTTCCCTTCCTTCCTTCTCTTCTTTTCTCTTCTCTTTCCTCTTCTTTCTCTTTGCCTCTTGATTCTTGTTTCTCAACCAGCCAACAACTCAAGCTAGCCAATTCAAGAACCACACACTAACTCAAATACTACCCTTAATATCAAAACCCTAGAATTTTAAGGAGGGTTCTTAAGGTTTTTAAGGAGGCTTTACCTTGCACTTCTAAACGGAGTTCTTGGGTAACAAAGCTAGCAAAATTCCCACCTCCAATATGGCTTAAAACCGGCTGGAGAAAATCAAAGCAAGGAGGCTCAACATTTTTTTGAACTTCAATAATCGAAGGAGAGCTAGGAAATGAAAAGCTTTGGACCTCCTACTTACCTCAAACAACCAACGGGTTGTTTTAGCTCAAAATGAGCAGCTTGGAACTTCAATCGGAGCTACATCCATGGAGGTCAAGTGCAAGCTTTTGAAATTTTGAAAGGTGGAGGATGATCCCCAAGAAGAGAGGAGTCTCATGGTGTGATTATTTTGTGATTTGGAGTTGTTTTAGAGCTTGTAGATGAAGAAGAAGGAGGGAGCTGCTTGGGGAAGAGCAAATCGCCATCGAACAGAGAATGAAGAAAGGGGCTCTGGTGGGAAGAAATAAAACGTGAGTGTGGGGAACAAGGAGGGAGAGATGGGTTTTAAGTCTTCCTCACTATTCACACACTCTACTTTATTTTTTTGTCATCTTGTGACTAATAGAAAATTGATTACTTTATTATTGTGAGAGAGGGGAGTCACATGACTCATAAAAATCGGCCCCCACCATATTAGTAAGCTGGAGCGTTTTTCATTTTCTTACAGAAAACGCTCGTTATTTTACCCGGTTTGGCACTATTCACTAACCGGGCCCGTTTTTCGGATTTTTCTCGTTTCTTTATTTTTAATGGCTATTAAGCTTCCATTAATACTTAATTATAGTTATATAATCAACTATAATTTTTACGGGTCCATTTGACCACTTAAAGTCACGTTTTCGGGTTTTCTCGAAAAACGTGCTTTAAACTCCGTTAGCGTTTTAATCCATTATTTGGATCCGTTTTCTTCGGGAATCATTCCCGTATACTTATTAGGCCTAACTAAGCCTTAGGAATCCATCTCGGACCCTCTCGAGATCATATATCTCTTATACTCATTTAACGCGTATTTTAGCGTTTTTCGCTTTTCAAGCGTTTTCTCTTTTCTTTTGGTTTTATTCTTTTTACCAATACTCTTTAGGCACCATTAGGCCTTTTATAATCATATTAGAGTAATTTAATCGCCATTCCTAGATCCGGGGTATTTCAATCTACCCCCCTTAGGAACTTTGTCCTCAAAGTTGCTGAATCTAGGTGGTTACTCTCATGGCATTCAATGCCAAGGTTATAGTACATGTATAACCTTACAGACTCCACAAGTCTGTCTCATTTCATACTACACATACCACACACATATCACAGCATGTATAGCAATCAAAAATACTCTTTTTACTCTCTCCATGGAATCGGTCCGAAGACAAGAAGGCACTACAGTCCTCGAATCCATATTGAGTAATATACTACTGATCCCTCAGGTACCGGTCACGTTGAACACTTACTCTTTCTGGTTCACGGCCGTTTCATGACAAATGGGCACTTACTCTCTCTGGCCCACGGTCCCTTCGGTTCTGATCAAAACGTTACACATATACATATCCTCAGGCACTCTGGTTGACTCACTCAACACAGGAACATCTCAGGGTACTCTCCCCGTCCCGCTGCCTTTGGAAAAATCACACACTGTCACCGCCCCAACCGGTCACTTAGGACCGCCGCACGTACGGTGCAATGGTTTCAAAACTAATACACGCCCACCGTTCTACCGGTCATCAAGACTTAAGGCCACAGCCATCGGCGGGTGATAGCGGTTTCAAAACCAATTTCATTTCCATCTTCATACTTGAAGAAAATTCTTTTTCAAAATCTGTTTGAAAATTCTTTTTAAAACATCACACAACTCCAAATCAGATTTATGGTAGTTGTATCTTTCTTAGCGTGATTACTTGTGACCACTATAGGGAGCTTCAGGAATCATCTAACCCTGATGTGATCAGCATCAGTGTTGAACTATCCTTCCACCCCAATTTGTGTTCGGTTTCCCTTGATCGCTAGCAGATCAAGTTCCACCTCCCACGTCAGTTTCAAACAATCAGATAGTCAAACATTTTCGTTTTCTATCTTTTACTCTTTCTATATTCACGAAACAATTCGTTTCAATTAATCTCTAGTTCCTAGTACTTAGGTCATTTGTCATTCTCATTGCTTCACTACTTTACCTAGGTATTCCATACTTATGGCTTCATTTACTCAAATTGTTGCTCAATTTAAAACACATAACATACAACTCCAAAGGATGGAACTCACTCCATCTATCATTCTCAAATAAAATCACCTAGGGAACTCACTCCCTCTTAGGTTACACATCGGTTTCATGCCGATTCATACTCATCATAACTCATGTCTAATCTCACTAGACATATACTATAGGGATTCTCATTCCCCAGGAGTTCTCTACTCCTCTTTTCATATTTATTACATACACATTACTCGCATCTCTCATGCACAATACTCATATTACACGATGAATGGGTAGACATGTTTATGTAACATGAGTTCCAATCATCAAAAATTTCTTTTGTGCTATGCACATAGTAGTTTACGCACCAATACGTAAAACATACTCTAAGCGGTTTCTCGCCCTACCCCCCTTAAAAGGGGTTACGCCCGCGTAACCAACCATATGTTATCACTGAACATTGGTTCTAATTCGAGTATTATGAAGTGTTTTAACTTCAGTACGGTTAATTAACTCATAACCGGGTTCGGTTCTAGCCTCTAAGGCTTCAAGGGGTTTATGACATAGGTATACTTAACCCTGAATCACGGTCCACAAGCTTCTGCTGCGTGACCTGATAACTAGAGCTTAATTCGCTCTTTGGTATTCTCAATGTATTTCAATCGTCGCTTGGTATCTCTTACCGTATGCGAATTCGAGTTATAGATTCTCTCCAGTTCTCTGGGAATCTACTTCGTAACACTGTATACCTTTGTGATTATTCACTTATTTTTCCCGACTTGTTGTCGGTTGAGGTCAAGCTACTACTTAGCATGTAGTGCTTCCTCGTTTAATAGTGGCTCATGGATTATGTTTGTTTCTTGGTTCTGCCAGAGTTCTTCATTCATACTACTCTGCATTTTTCCACATATCGATCCTGGGCCCTGTGGGTTACTGCCCACGTTCTTTGTGCATCTTTAGCCAATGGCCGCACGGTTATCTCTCTAGATTCTCACTCAACAGGCTTGTTGACATTTCTCAATTCCTGGCTCTCCCACTGATCATTACCGCACAAGTGCAATACCAAAACACTCAGTCATACAGAGTGCAGAAGCGTAAACCCTTGACAGTAAATCTCTCATGGGATAGGAATGATTATGTCTCTTACCACATTTCTCATCAACTTCATATCATGAATGGCTATACTCTTACAATGGTTGCTTACTGCGTACCTTTTCTACTTTCAACATTTGTTTCATGGCATCCGCTACTACTTTAGCTTGCTCATGTCTCGCCATTTACTATGGCTTGCCATTCACTTGGCTCAATGAAATACGTTACTCTTTAAATCTCTCTGCGCACTTGCGCACTGCTCATTCTGCAGTTCATACTGTACACATACAGTGTTCACTACTCATCCGATTACTCTATCGGTTTCCTTTGTACTGCCATCAAGGTTCCTCTTTACACACTACTATAGTTCATATGCTCCTTGGCAATATACACATGCTCAAGTTTTACTACACCGCTCTAGCGGTTTCACATTTCATGCCTACGTGGTAGCCTTTCTCTGGAGGATTCACGCAAATGCCGCTCCATAGGCCCCATAATAACAAGTGGTATCCCCACTCTAAGGTGGTGGTTCGTTCACCACTGTTCCTCTTATGCCTTTATGCATATGTTTACAACGTTTGGATCTACGTATTGTAGTTGGTTTTATCGGCTTACAAGCCACCTTGCCTCGAGTCATGCTCCATGCGGGCTATTTATATAGGTTCTTGCTTCTCCGTATACCATTAAATGGTTTGGAGGTATTACTGGGTTTTTCGATAAGGTTGTCTCAACACTCTTCCATACATGGAAGGCCCTTTAAGTAACTTGATAGTTGTTTATGCCCTCTGGCAATCTAGGGTATCCCGTGTTACGAGGGATCCCTTCGGGTTTTACCCGAGTGTTTGCTTAAACACCTATGTTCTCAACACGATGTTTCGTTCAAGTACTGTTGACTCCGGCACCCTTCTCGGATTGCTCCTGGGTGTTACTGAGTAATGCCATTACATCTGGCTTGTACTCATGGTTATGTTCAGTTGTGACTTCGCCTTGCGGCTATGTCCTTGACTATCCCGTTTAGGGTTGTAATGTCTCCCATTATGGGTAGATCATTGGTTCTTTCTTAGTGAGGTATAAGTGGGAATTCTATCCCGTTTATCGTACATTAATAAGTTTATTTAGGCATTCGCCGTATTATTTACACTGGTATTCACCCAGTATTAGGTATTTCTGGCATATCCAATGTCTATACCTAATACTCTGTGCTTCTCGCACTTACGCTATGTCCTTAGATCCGTCATCTTACTGGATTCTGACTCCCTTAACTTGGTAAGCTTCCTGTTCTTCGATCATTCGAGATATCCAACTGTCTTGGTTTGAATTGGCTCTTTCGTCCGTAGTATGGAGTGGGCTACTTCCCGTGTCCGTACTCTACTTGTATACATACATGGAGTATCTTATTGATACGTTACCACTTACCCAACTAACTCATAATTGGTCTGTCAGGCCCGCAAGCTCCTTTGGAGTGCGGTCGTTCCATGTCTCTTTGTGTACACTTGTAGTGTCGGTCACGCCTAAGTGAAGTATTCTGTTGCCAACTCCTCTTATATGGTCCTATGATACTTACCGTGATTCTCTGGTTTGGTTTAAAAATTCGGGGGTTTTTGGAAAATTTCATGTTTGAAAGAAAATTCGGGTTTTAAAATAAGCTCTTCATGGCATTTCAATGCCGGCTGATTCTTATCCAGTCCAGCTTCTTGCTGGCCGGTATGTTCTTTATACAGTGACTAGGCTGTTAGGCCTTTTCAAGGTTTCATTTCAGAATTCTTAAGGTTCGAGTTGCTATATTGGCTTCATTCGCCATCTGGTACTTTGCTAAGTACTGATAGCTTGTCAAAGCTCTTCTTATTGGTCCCGCTATTACTGCACTTGCCGTGGCAAGTGCGCGGTACTGGCGGTTTTTGGGTTAACTCATACCGGTCACGGTATTGTTCACATATTTGGTAGCCGTTGGCTCTTCCTTGATCCTTAATGGATAACTGCTCCTTGGAGCTGCTTCTCATTCTCTTGACATGACTGTCATTCATTTAGGTGCTCCTCCTCGGAGTTCCTTAATTACTTAGTGCTTTGTTCTACCTCGTTGCTCGTTCCCACTCTTTACTGTGGTTACCGAGGTTAGCATTTAGGTACTACTTCTTGTAGTCCTATTCGGGTATATCCCGTAGTAGTGCTCGTAGCTGTCTAAGCTGTCAGTTAGTATTGCAACCTCTTGGGTGTGGCAGGGTGGGTGTATCTACTCTTGACTAGATTCTTAGTCGGTTAGTGTACCGTTGATGGTAATTAGTTATGGCGGTCCGTAGACATGTGTCCCGGTTCTCGTTATTTCTCATGTGTCCGTTGTTGCACGGTTGGTGCTTTCTTCTTGCTGCTGCTCGGCCAGCTAGGTTCTCGCGACTGCTAAGCATGTCGCCCCAGGCTGCCACAGATTCGGTCTCCTTGGATTAGGATTCTCGACCTTCCGCCATTTGTGCGGTTATTATTGTTCCAGCGGGATCCTCCGGGTTTCCGGTTCTCGGATTACCGCATGACAGGTTCTGGTTCATATTGAAATATTAAATAACTGCCAGATTGGGTTTCCCGTCTCTCTGGCGTTCTTTCCCAAGCTTTTAATGCGGGGGTTGGGAGGGCGGGTCTGGTATTGTAGGTATCCAGAACATACTGGAAGTTCCTATCTAGCGCATCTCTCACGCTACCACTCAACCCATAGCCCTAAGTCTTTATATCCTAACTCGGTATTTCCTAAGCTCGGTATTTCCAGTCATCAGAGCGATACTTCGCTCTGATACCATTTTTGTAACACCCCAACTGCTAATCTCATCATTACCTCTTAAACTGTTACAATTTACCATTAAGCTCGCAGCGGAATTCAAATACAACAGAGGGTGATACAACGCCGTTAGCCACCCTCGTGGCTAACCAGGCCTGACTCACATACAGTAACGGTCTGATGGACTGGAACAACCGAGTACTTCATACAAATACCATAATCATTTCACTTCTTTACTATACCGAGTCTACATTATACGGATGCCGATAACATACTCGGACTTACACCTTATTCAAACGCATAAGTAATTACAATCTAACTACCCATGCTCACAGCAGTCCCCGTCCTACTCTCTCGAACGGTGGCCAGCTTCAAGTACCTGCACACTAAAAACGTTCCCCCTAGGGGGTCAGCTTTCGCTGCGCATGAAATTCGCATATACCGCGTGCTAACCGCGGTACGCCGACTACTTTGGGTCGGATATACATGGAGTTCATTTTAAACAAACAACATGCATCATGGCAATACAATATATATGTATATCACACAAGGAATCTACATCCAATCACGGAACACGATTCCTAACTAACATAACAATGTTGTTAGTGGTAACTGGTTACTCTTAGGCATTGAGGGTTATTCCTCACTATGCCTTGTTTACTTATTCAATACCTCACCCTCTCTCTCGGGTTACTTCTTATATTACCCGTTCTCTCGGGTTACTCATTCGTATACACACCCATTCTCTTGGGCTACTCATTCTTATACTTACCCGTTCTCTCGGGTTACTCATACATATACACCCCTTTCTCTCGGGTTATTTATACTCGTTATCTCACCCGCACTCTGGGTTATTCATACTCAAGCTCTTGTAGATTCTCGAGACACTACAGGTCTCCTACGTCACGCTTGTTACTCTTATACATACTTAAGCCAAAACTCATGGCTCTCTAGCATAGTCTTACTTCCCCGGTTTCGACCCTACTCTGGGTCTAGCATGGTGGGAAGGTTCAACTAGCTCACGGAACTCTCTCTTAGTTCCTATCTTTTATAGGTCCGACTACTCTCGGACTCTCACTCCCATATACTCCTCTCTCGGAGTTATAATATATCATGTATATAGTCTAGAAGCATCATTCTCGATGTTTCTAATGACTTGGGAAACTTTACTTAAATTCGGGTAATCTTAGGTTTAAGAGTTACCCTTACAATAATATATCATACATTCGGTTATATTCTTATACCGGGTAAAATCCTCATATAAGAGGTCGACCGTCTCAAGGGAGTCACATAGTCCCTAGGTCTCTTTTACCTTTCTTATATGTTACATTATTGGACTAACTTCAATCCTCTCGATGGAGGTCATTTATCTCTCCACTCATATTTATTTCGTGGATTGTTTCAATAAGGTTTCTAACCGTTATCGGGTTTACTCAACCCGTACATCTCCTCACGTTTAGGGAGTTCATAGTTTGGTTATCGTTATACTTTAATCGATAGCTTGTGTGTTTGCACGTTTGTTATCATACCATCGATCCGTTCTACAGATCTAGTCAAGTACTCACTAGAGTCGGTCTACACTAGTTAGACCACACCGGCATACAAGTATGTTAGCTCATTCAACATACAACAAGCATCATAATCAAACAAGGGATTATTTTCATGCTTTATCTTGATTAAGCCGGCACACAAACACACAAATCAGAGTAACTCGGTTAGCATACGGGGCATGAGAAAATCATACCTTTCACCGGGGTTTTTACTTTTACCGTGTCATCTCACCAAGCTCGGGTCACGCACGGTTCTCTGATAATGTTTCAACATTATTATTAATACTAATATCATACGGAACATAATAAAATGTTACTCCCGTAGTTACCCCGTTATCCCGTTATCTGGTTTCACTCTTGTTTTGAGTTCTCACTTCTCAAACACTTCTAACACTTTACACTTCTAGGGCCTTTACATGTCACCAAACAGGCCTTAACATCTTATAACATCATTAACATTCAAACCCCCATCATTAGCAACCTTTAAAACACTCACGGGGCAATTCTGGGGGTGGTCCGGGACTTGGTCCTTACCCTAAGTCCCGGACCAATACTCGTCACAACTCTCGGGTGGAATTTCAACACTGGTCCGGGACCTTGTCCCTATCCCAAGTCCCGGACCAAACACAGCCTGCACTCTCGGCCTAAATAAATGGGGTGGTCCGGGTCCTTGTCCATGGACTAGGTCCCGGACCCTGCTAAAAACCTGCTCCAAACTTGATTTTTCCACTCCAAATCAATCCTTAAACCACACCCAATCTTCCCTAATCTTTCCACAAGATTCCTACATGTTTTATCACCTTAAAACATGCTCAAACCACTCAAATCATGGGTTAAACCCTTACTCAAATTCTTCCTCAAATCACTTATATATCATAACTAGTTCTCTTGTTCTTCTAAGTTGTAACAGATTTTGGTACCCTCTTTTACCATTCAAACCTCCTTCACTAATGCCATTCTTAGCACTCAGATGAGATTATTTCACTACTAGCACACACTCTCCTTCTTAGTTCGGTTCCAAACCATTAACCACTCACTTAACACACCTAGTTTACTTAGAACAAACACTCAAAACTTTACATTCCTAGGTGAATTTTGACAGCACTTGCCTACTTCTTAAGCATATTCACCACACATAAACCAACTCATGAACATCCTCTTCTCCTCTGTTTAATCAAGCACAAGCAAAAAATACACCAAATTCCCTCTTGTTCACACATATACACTAGCTTAGCTCCTAAGTTTATTTGACACTTAAACCACATTAAAAACAACCTCATTACTTGTTCAACCTTGTAGTTCATGACTACACTCACGTTAACATTCAATCCACATTAAAAATATATTCCCCAAGATAACATTTCAACTCAGGTAAGTTCAATTACCTTGCTAGTTTTCGGTTTCCCTTCCTTCCTTCTCTTCTTTTCTCTTCTCTTTCCTCTTCTTTCTCTTTGCCTCTTGATTCTGTTTCTCAACCAGCCAACAACTCAAGCTAGCCAATTCAAGAACCACACACACTAACTAATATACCCTTAATATCAAAACCCTAGAATTTTAAGGAGGGTTCTTAAGGTTTTAAGGAGGCTTTACCTTGCATTCTAAACGGAGTTCTTGGGTAACAAAGCTAGCAAAATTCCCACCTCCAATATGGCTTAAAACCGGCTGGAGAAAATCAAAGCAAGAGGCTCAACATTTTTTTTGAACTTCAATAATCGAAGGAGAGCTAGGAAATGAAAAGCTTTGGACCTCCTACTTACCACAAACAACCAACGGGTTTGTTTTAGCTCAAAATGAGCAGCTTGGAACTTCAATCGGAGCTACATCCATGGAGGTCAAGTGCAAGCTTTTGAAATTTTGAAAGGTGGAGGATGCTCCCCAAGAAGAGAGAAGTCTCATGGTGTGATTATTTTGTGATTTGGAGTTGTTTTAGAGCTTGTAATGAAGAAGAAGGAGGGAGCTGCTTGGGGAAGAGCAAATCGCCATCGAACAGAGAATGAAGAAAAGGGCTCTGGTGGGAAGAAATAAAACGTGAGTGTGGGGAACAAGGAGGGAAGATGGGTTTTTAAGTCTTCCTCACTATTCACACACTCTACTTTATTTTTTTGTCATCTTGTGACTATAGAAATTTGATACTTTATTATTGTGAGAGAGGGGAGTCACATGACTCATAAAAATCGGCCCCCACCATATTAGTAAGCTGGAGCGTTTTTCATTTTCTTACAGAAAACGCTCGTTATTTTACCCGGTTTGGCACTATTCACTAACCGGGCCCGTTTTTCGGATTTTTCTCGTTTCTTTATTTTTAATGGCTATTAAGCTTCCATTAATACTTAATTATAGTTATATACTCAACTATAATTTTTACGGGTCCATTTGACCACTTAAAGTCACGTTTTCGGGTTTTCTCGAAAAACGTGCTTTAAACTCCGTTAGCGTTTTAATCCATTATTTGGATCCGTTTCTTCGGGAATCATTCCCGTATATTATTAGGCCTAACTAAGCCTTAGGAATCCATCTCGGACCCTCTCGAGATCATATATCTCTTATACTCATTTAACGCGTATTTTAGCGTTTTTCGCTTTCAAGCGTTTTCTCTTTTCTTTTGGTTTTATTCTTTTTACCAATACTATTTAGGCACCATTAGGCCTTTTTATAATCATATTAGAGTAATTTAATCGCCATTCCTAGATCCGGGGTATTTCATACACGTATTAAACTGTACTTGTTAGTTAGTCACTTGGCTCTTATCCTTAAACCAATCATTTAACCTTTTCCAATTAATTTCCATCTCAAGTGTCATGATAAGACAAACCTTAATAACCTGTGGAAATGGACAGTGTGTCCCACTGGGTTCCAAAGGAACCGTTACCAGTAGACCTTATGGCCCTAGACAAATATATGTATTGACCGATCCGGTCGAAACTGTGCACCAACGGCAGTGCATTCCGCCATCCCCGAATGTGGCTGATGGATTTGGAGTGACTCCCTTCTTGAGTCTCTCATAGTGATCACAATGCGCAACCAGAAAGTCGAAACGATCTGGATTCCTCTCTTTATAAGTTAGCCCTTTTGTCAGTGACATAATAATTAATACTTGAAATAAGACTATCACATTTGACCCTTGTTAGGTTCAATAATACCTAAAGGTCAGTTAGTCTTTTTTTTTCCAGTTTAGATGTATAAACTTTAGTCACAAGGCATTTGCGTATAAAATACAACGCAATAGATTGAGCAATCCCACATACAATATCATTCACATAAAATCATAGATATCCTTCTTAAACATTTAATCACACAAAATGTCTGGACCTTAGGATAATCCTTAGGAAATTGAGACCGCACAATTAACATACCGTTCACCGTGACAACAGCTAGCTTGACATTTCACGCTCTAGTAACCTTTCCCGTATGCTGTTTTTATACATACAATAACAGGTAATATTAATACGACTATCCATTAAATATTACAGTATTGTCTCTGTATAGTTTATTCTCGTCGTATAATAACTCTGTATGTATTTATTTTCCCCTGTTATTTTAACAGTGGTTCTAGATAATCAACCAGTTCATTATTTTATGTGAAACTCACACGTGATAATGAATTATCATTTATACGGTATATCTTTACCTCATTAATTATATACTTATAATTATTTCCACCTATCATTTTATTATATCCCTTGGTCATTTTATTATAATCAAAATTATTTTATAAACTTTATATTATATTCCTTAATATACCATAATACATTATATACTTAGTTTACCTCCTTTCCTTATTAAATTACAAAACCAATCTTAATGTTTCGGTATTTATATATTATACCCAACAACTTAATAAATTATTAAACAACCACATATAAATTTCCGGTAATCATATTTGATCCATTAACTTTTACAACTACCAAATAACCATATTTTTATAATTTACTAAATTTCCATATCAATTTCGGAAATTGCAAAACAATAATATTATCTTCTATAAATTGCCAAATAACCTTATGACTTTTATAATTCACTTTCTATCCACATTAACCTTTGTAAATATTAATTAACCACCTTACTTTTACAAATCACCAAATACTCTTATTATCTCGGCAATTACAAATTAATACCACCAATTTTATAAATTACCAATTAAGCCCATAAGCTCTTTGGTTTAGTCATATAATTTCTACATTCATACTTTTAACCCCAAAATTTTATATAAGTTACATATTAACTTATAAACTATAGTTTAAATATTTTATTTCTTTAATTAACCAAAGTAACCCATATATTTTCTTATAATACATTTCCGCCCTTATTTAAATTCTATCTTTCATATATACTTCCATAAATTACATATTCACCCCAAAACTTTTATAACTTAATATTTTATGTCACAAATCATTTTATCCCAAAGTTTTTGGTCAACATTTTGACCAAGACTTAATTTCATAATTAATACTTTAATATGCCCATAAATCATATGTAATTCAGTTTCACTCCCAAACTTCTCAGTAATTACAAAATAGTTCCAAAACTTTATAAATTGCTATTTAAACACTTAAACACTTATTTAAATTCACCAAAATTCATAATATTAATTCCAACCTTATATTATAATATAAATATACCACACAACTCCTTAAGTTCTCGGTTTTTATTATTTGTACTCCAAACTTTTCAAAATTTACATATTAGCCACATAACTTATTTAACTAGTCATTTAAATACTTGTAGCTATTTTTAATACTCCCAAAATTTATAATATAAGCTAACATACTTATATATTTCGAAAATCACTAAATAATACCTTTTATTCTCGGCCTTGATTTATTTTACCATATAGTTTCCAAAACTTGATTTAAACCTTATAATAAATACATATAAATGTATATAAGCCATATAACACTTCTAAAAATTATGCTAATGACTTAGAATGTTTATAAACTCAAAATAGGACATTTAATCCTCAAATATTTCGGTTTGAATATATATGCATCTTAATTAATTTTTTTGTGACACATATTTATACCTTAAGGTAATAATCTTACCTTATATGTTATAAATTATTTTCTTGTCATTATAACCAATGATTTTCGGTCCTAATTAATTTAAAGGTTCTACAAAATTTTTATACCAAAGTTTGAAGCTTAAATCAAGCTTAAACTTAATAAACCTTACTTATACAAACTTACCCCTTAAATCAAGATAATTCTTGTACTTGATTTTTCCTTGAACTCCAAGCTTCTCCAATGATATTTTCTTGAAGAACTTTCGGCCTCCTTATGACTATTTAGGAGGTTCATTTGTTAGACTTCTAACAAGAATTTATAGATATGATTTGGAGTAGTTTAACAAGAGTTTACCTTAGGAATTTATCAAGGTATTTTTGATATACCTTGTGAGGATTGTAGATCCAAGTTTCCTTCATGAAATAATGAAGAGAACATAGGTTTAGAAACTCTAAAATTCGGAACTAATTATAGACACTAAATGGTGGAAGATAGGGATCACCATATCTTACTGAAATTTCCAGATTGCACACTCTCTGCGGTTTTGTCACCCAGAACTGAAATGACCACCAAAATTAATGATCCTTATATGTCTGGAAAGCTAATTCAAATAGGGACAACTTTGGTGTTGAGAAGATCTTGAGAAAACTTACGGAAAATTCAGAATAACTCCCGAGATGAGACCTATTGAACAGATTTTCTGCTGTGAATCACTTCGCCTTCTTTTGTTCACCCAGAACGGAATACACCATGAAAATTAATGATCGTTATATGTATGGAAAGCTAATTCGAAGAGGAACAAGTTTGATGTTGGGAAGATTTCGAGATAACTTACTGAAAATTACAGAATTGCTCCCGAAGTCAGACCTTTTGAACAGATCTGCTACTTGATTCTTGTTTTGTAGAATTAGCTAGGAATTTTGACATAAAATGGAGTTAGAAAAAAAATGGAGTTAGAACTTAAACCTCCATTGTTGGAGCTTGAAGCTAGGAAAGAAGAAGAAGAAGAGAGGCTGAGAGAGCTTACCCAATTCGGTGGAATGAAGGCAAATGAAGAATGAAGCCTACGTAAGAAGATAAGGAGGAATTGGAAAGGTAGAATTATTTTGACACATTATTGCTTAATTGATTAGTCTTTCTTTTGTATAATTGCTTTCATTATTGGCTCTGAAAAGTCTCTCAATTGGTTAGGCCTACGGATGATTGCAAGGGAATTAATGGAGCATTTGTTTGCTAGTTGCAACTATAAGACAAATGCAAATAGGTGTATGTCCCCTTGAATGTTCTTAGTCAAACTTCTTATACTAATTTGTTTTCTTCTTCTTGCAGGTTGGCGTAAATGGTGCTGCTTGTAGGGCCTTGTTTCCTTGTTAATTCAATGACATAATAACATGTCTAGGTTGTAGATAATTTATTTGATTTTCACAAGACAATTAATGTCTACTTGCTAGTATAGAAATCGGCCACCATTAGTTGTATAGGACAAGGAATTTTTGTTTGTGTTAGGCAATTGATTTGGCATTGTTAGGCAATGTATTATCTTTGATTAATTGACAGCAATAATTCCTCCTTTGTCATAGTCCAAATCGGCAGCTAGTAGGTAGTAACATGGCTATTTCATTTGCTTAATTACAACCTCACATTATAAAGTAGTCTAGTTTTGTTATTTTATGTAATCAATTTTCTATGACTTTTACAAGACTAATTGCTCTTGTTTCTTGCAGGTATACGGTGGGTAAGGGCTTCACATGATTGATTTAATTGTTACATCTTCATATAATATATGCTAGGTGAGTCACATTAGTATAAGACAATTTTTGAACCAAAACTAGTCCAAATGGGACCTTAAATCTCGCCCATATTGGTGGTCAAATGGGGTTGATTTTCCATTTGATTTTTGTTACACTATATTGTACTAAGATCATACTAATATGTGTAATAGGTTCCAGCATTTAATTGGTACATTTTTATTATGGTAGAAGATGAAAGTTTTAAGGTAAAAATGCTGATTTTAGGTACCTTTTTGTCCTAAAAATCGCCCCCATTTATACTATGAGTTTAGTACTGACATCAATTGATTTAGATGGTCATTTTATCCACTTTTAAGTTTATCAACTCGTGGCTCCTCAAAAGCTTCAAGGCAATTGCGTAAAACGCATTTTTGTGACACCCGAAGGTGCGTTTTTGTGCTTTAAGAATTTTTCCAGGAATTAATTAGTCGCTATGAGTTCCAAGTGTTTATTGTCATTGTTTATAGTCAATAATAATATATTAAGGTGTTACATTAAGTTACATGGGGTTATATAAACTTGTAACTCAATTTTCGGGCTAAAGGGGCACTCCCGAGGTAAAAGGAGCGTTAAGAAATTCCCCCCGAGCTCTTTGTTTGTTTTTGAAGAAATAGCTTGGGAATCCTCTTTAGAATAATTAATAATGATTTTAGGAACTCTCGGAATAATTTTTATAGGGGTTCGTGCCACCTTGGCACTCCTCCTAAGCATTCCCGGCCCTTATGAGGCCCACATCGGGAACTTCCGAGAACTTTGTATTTTTACTCAGTTCTAACTGAGAACTTGTATCTTAAAGATCATAAAATGATCTTTGGTTAAATTCATGTAATGTCCATAGCTTATATTCTTGTTTAACTTAAGGTCGGGCTTTTAACGCTCATTTATGACCTTAAGGAGTTTGGTGCGTCTTAACGCTTAAGTGTTATATATTTTTTTCAGGGTTTAATAATTCCCTAAATAATACTTATAATTCCTCAACTAATATTTATTTACTTATATTTAATTATTTAAATGTTAGAGGTATTTCAGTAGTCTTTATTTATAAGTCTTATATTGTGTAGTAATTCTCTTTTAATCACCTCCAGCATCTTATATACCGCATCAAATATTTTCTCTTAACTTAAATAATTTCCTTGAATGTATTTTTGTATAAGCAAGTATTATTCACATGACATATTGTATTTGTCCAATCGACATAACAATTTACAATTTCATCAATGACATTTATTAGTCACATGTTAATTAATTCTCCTCTTAACTTTATATTTTATTATACTGTAACTCCAAATATTATTTGGCATTCACAAATTAAATTCCTCATATTCATTTCCTTTTGATTTACTTGAAAATCTTAAATGTATATATTTTATACACATGTATTGTTTATGTTACATGATTATAATTGTCTAAATGACATAACCTCTTTATAAATTCTCAAATTGCATTTCCATGTCACGCATGGGCATATTTTTCCCATATCTTTTATTAATTACAAACTAACCCCAAATAATATTATTTCTTTACAAATAAATTTCTTGTCATATAACATATAGTTTTAATTTCATAAATCCTTAAATCACAATTTCTTTTTTTAAAATTCCTACAAATATCCATATAGGACCCACAAATATTTTTAATCCTATAAATACATCATACTTTTCGGTTATTATATTATAACCTCAATTATTTCATAAAATTTACATTATACTCTAAAATACATTATATTACATAGTTTTATTTTCTTAATTAATTAATTCACTAAACCGCCACTCAAAATTCGGTAATTATTATTTGAACACCCAACTTTTATAAATCACCAATTAGCCACATTAATTTTCGGCTTTATCATATATTTTTCTATAATTACATTTTAACCCCAAAACTTTATAATAGTTTACATCCAATTAACCTATAGTTTTAATTTTTAATTCCCTTAAATTTCGAATGGTACATAAAATTCCATTAATTACACGCCCCAAATTAAATTCTTAATTTACATATAAACTTTTATAAATTACAATTTAACCCCAAAACTTTTATAAACTTAATATTTTAATACTTAAACACTTATTTAATTTAACCAAAATTCATAATCTTAACCCCTACCTTATATTATATCATAATCAAGCCAAAAGCACATATATCTCTCAGTTGTTACCATGAATTCCCTTAACTTTTCCAAAATAACATTTTTACAACATAACTTATTAAACTAGTCATTTAAACACTAGTAATTATTTTTAACTTACCCAACACTCTTAATATAAGTTTATATACTTATATAGCTCATTAAAACCTATTTTTCACCATTTGAATTTGGTCATAATTATATGATGCCATATAATTTTTAAAACTTGATTTATAACTCAAAATAATTATACATAAATACATATGATCTATATATCTCATGTAAAAATTATTGTAATGTCTTAGATATATTTTTAGCTCAAGATGGAGCAAATATTTCCTAGATAATTCGGCCACAAAAATAACTCTTCATAAATATTTTTTTTTGTGACATAAAATTATACCTTAAGGTAATAACTTTAGCTTAAGAGTTATAATTATTTTTTCTTGGTAAATAACTTCAATAATTTCGGCCTTAATTATTTGTAGAGATGTACATAATTTTGTACGAAATTTATGAGCTTAAACAAAGCTTAGAACCTTAAGAATCAACTTAATAAACTTACTCTTAATCAAGGATGATTAAGTACTTGATTCCTCCTTGAATTCCCAAGCTTCCTTCAATGAAAATTGTAGCTCCAAATTTCAGTATTAACACATAAGAAGGAAGGGGTTTAGGAGTGAGATCTTAACAAAGATCTTAAGTAGATTTATAAGTAGTTTTCAAAGATTTACCTTAGGAATTTTACCTTATAATTTTGACCTTGATAGAATGGATGAAGATCCAACTTCTCCTCATGAAAATTGATGAAGAAAACACAATTAAATGTGTAGGAATTTTCGAACATAATTATTAGGGAAAATTACATCGCCCACCCATGACGTTTGGCGAAATTACACAGCCCACCCACGAGGTTTCAAAAATTACTTTGCCCACCCATGTGGTTTCCACAATTTTACATCCAGCAACTTTTCTAATATTTGATCAACTTAAAAGATGGTTAAATGATATCCAAATTTGATGAAAGTTTACATGGACGATGCTAAGGTGTTATATTTTTGTTCAATGCCAAATCCAAAGTTTTTTAAGGTCATATATGACCTGTGGGACCCAATGAAACATGAGACACGTTCATCGGTCCCACGGATCACTATAAGCTCAAAAAACGTTGGATTTCACATTTTACCAAAATATAACACTTTAATATCGTCCATGTAAATTTTCATCAAATTTGGATATCATTTAACCATTTTTAAGTTGATCAATATTAGAAAAGTTGCTGAATGTAAAATTGTGGAAACCACATGGGTGGGCAAAGTAATTTTTGAAACCTCGTGGGTGGGTTGTGTAATTTCACCAAACGTCATGGGTGGGCGATGTAATTTTCCCTAATTATTAATATTTCTTAAGGATTTTCATGTATGAAATATACCTTAAGTTAACCTTGAATGCTCCTTGGTTTAATGTTGATTCAAGACAACTTCTTGGAGCATAAATGCTAGCCGATTTGATGTTGTGGATTTAGGTTGATGTTTGCTTCAAGACTTGATGAAGAAAGCTAGGAAATTAACACAAAAATGAAGATTGAAGATTTTAAAACTCCATTAATGGAGCTTAGAGCTTGAAGGAAGAAGAAGAAAGAAAGGGAGGAGGAGGACCTTACCAATCGGCAATGCAAGGATGAGAATGAGCAAGCTGCCGATGGTATTGAAATGGGAATGGAAAGAATTTTTTGTTAATTTTCTTAATGTTTTGCTTAGTTAATTCATTAACTATTATTAGCACTAACCCCCCATTAACTTAATGCAATCGGCACTCCATGTGCTAGGTGGAGCTTAATTCCACCGAATGCTATGCCAAGATTAGGAATGAATTATTTTATGTCCCAATGGAATTGTTTATGTCCTTGCTTTCCTTTGTCTCTAGGTAATTATTTATGTCATAGATTAGAGGTTGATTGTTCCAATATTGACTCCCTTTTTGCTAGTGTTTTCGGTATACAAGGAGCTAAAAATTAGCTAATTAATTTTCTTTGTAGTAGACATGAGATCATGGGGTAATTAGGTATGTATTAATCTTTGATTTTTGGCTCAAAAAAATCTTCCATGTAGCTTATGTCTTTCGGCATATATGGCTGAAGCTACAGATTCTCCACTTGACTTGATTAGTATATAATCATCATGATCATTTATACTATATGCTACAGCTATAATTCCATAGCCATGTGCATGTAGAATAATGGTAAGCACATTACCGTTTTTGATTGGCATATAATACGATCGCATGATTTTTTTTTCTTTTTGTATGGTTTGCTTTAGTAATATGTTATATTTCATGTGGAAGGGTGAGTCATAAAGTTTACATGTTAAATAAGACATTTAAACCATGTCTTATATGCTATAATTGTGACCGATTTATAATGTCAAAAGAAGTAAGTAACATTTTCTTTGCTAACAACTAGCACCAGCACCACGTTAGTTTGGATGATTAATATATGTTGATTAGTATAGGTTGATTTGTATAGGTTAATTAGTATAGGCTGATTAGATTAATGGGTAGTGGAATACACTACCTATAATGATATGATTTCTACAAATTTGCTTTATTAAAGCCTAGAGCATTACTGAAATACCCCAAACTTAGATATGGTGTTTAAGTGATAAAATAAGATATAAGAAGGCTAAATAATGCCTTAGAAACATTAAGAAACCATTTTAATCAAAGAATAATAAGGAAACCCCAAAAGAGCAGTTTAAGCAAAAACGTGCTCTAAGCTTGGAGAGACTTGGGTGAGCACCCAAATATCATTCTTAGACCTTAGTAATATCCTAATGGTCATTTTAAGTCAATTACCAAAGAAACCCAAGCTCAAAAACAAGTTAAAACACAAATTGTGCTTTAAGGACTCTTAAAGCACATTTTGAAAAATTGTCTTAGAAAGGGGTTTTGAGTGGCTAAATGTCATCATTACTCCTTAATTAACTTGTGTACTAATTAGTATCACATTAGGAAGTCTAAATCAATGGGAAATAAAAAAATTCACAATTATGTGCCTTGTTTAGTTTAGTGAATAGTAACCAAATAGTGCTAGTCTAAGACATTAGTCAAAGTAAGTCAATCAAATGGTCAACAAAGACCACAATACACCTTATTTGACCAAGGGGGCCGGTTTTTAAGTGTGACTCACCACACTTATCTAGCTAAGTAATGAATAAAGCAAAAGTAAGTAAATTCACTATTCACCTTTAACAAAATATCTTACCTTACTTACCTCTCTCCTCACCTCTTCATTCTCTCTTGTTCCCACCAGTTTTGAGCTGCTCCTCTCTTCTTTCCAACGTGAAGAACAACCTCCATGCTAGCTTCACCTTCCTTTGATTACTACTTACTCATTTTAGCTCCAAAACCAAAACAAATTACATATTCTTCTTAGTTAGCTCAAGCTCTTCCTTTCTATCCTTCCAAAACTTCAAGAGCTCCATTTTGGTGCCAAGGCAAACCGCCATTAGAGGGGGAAACTCAAGCTTGGAGACTCCATTAGCTTCTCTATTCTCTTAAGGTAAAGAATATGTAAGAAAATCTCGGTTTCCATCATTTTCTCTCCATAACCGAAAATGTATACTCATGGGGCTTCATTGTTATGCCTTGTTCTAGCTTGTTTCTTATTCTCCAAGGGCAAGAGGAGGTCCTTCTTGATTCATATCCAAGCTTGTCTTGAGAAACCAAGGTAAAACAATCAACATAATACCTTAAAACACATTTTTAACCTAGTTTTTGTTCCTTAAGGTTAGTGTGCTGTTTAGTACTCATTGGAGTCATTGAATATTTGTTAGAACATTGGCAAGGAGAACTTGTTGGGTGACCGAGATTGTGCAAAGAAAAACTTAAGGGAGAAAGTTGGTGAAGCTTGTGAAAGAACAAGGTAAATTACTTGCCTTAAGGTGTTTTAATGCATTAAGGGAGGAGATATGGATAGGTAACAAGTTTAGTTTAGAATTTACAATGAAAAAGGGATATAAAAATTAGGAGGGAGAGTACTATTATATTGAGAACTTGCGACTAAGGAGCCAATGAGAAAAAAAGATAGTTAAACAATGTTGAGATGAATTATAAGAAGCATTTTATTTCAATGGGAGCATTGTTGTGTGTATTCGCAGGTGAAAGGCAAATATATGTGGAAATTCAGTGGTTAAGATTATTGTCATTTAAGGGCCTAAGTGCCAAGCATTTTAAGTTTAAGCACTATATTGTGATGTAGTGTAGTTTTGGTGTATGATGTGTGTTAAGGAGGTTTAATGAGAGTTTGAATGTTGATAGCTATTTGATGGTGGAAAACTAAATGTTTTGGTGTAATAATATACTAGAGAACCCATGGCAAATTTAGAGAAGAACCTAAGTGTTTAGGATGTGTTAAGGAGATTTCATGACTAAGGAAGCGTTAGGAAACTTTAGGAGTTGTTTTGACAAAAGAGTGAGTTTAAGGTGTTCTTGAGAATTAGAATGACTTAGGCATCATCATGGTGGATTTAGGAACCAAATGAATGTCTTGGGGTATACTTGAGTATTTAGGACTTAGGCAAATGTTGGTTAACAAGTAGGAAGGAAATAATGTGTTGGTAGAAGGAGGCATAAACTTGTGTAGAAACTTTAAGTAGTTGCATAAAGGAGTTTTAGATGGTGAAAGATGCTTGGGGGATGATGTTATAGTGGTGAGGTAGCATTTGGCATAGTGGTTATATTAGGTATGAACCACCACTTAGAAACCTAGTGAAGAACATTACAAGTGTTGGCATGATTACAAGGAAAATGCATAATGACTAAGGTGGATGTTGGTGAGTGATTTAATGTGTTTAGTGGAAGGATTAAGGTGTATTTGAGGTGCCCAAATGAGGTTAGAACATACTAGGATGTAAGAGGAGAAGTTTGGAGTCAAATGGGAATTTAGAAACAAGGTTCTGGAGCCGACCGACCTTAGGGACCGGACCTGCAAGGTCGGTTGAGCTCAGTTTACACTACCGGAAAGAGTTTTTGGAATCGACCGAACTTGGGGACCGGACTTACAAGTCCGGTCGGGCTTGTATTTTGTGTACGAATTAAGTCTCTGGAATGGACCGACCTTGGGACCGGACTTACAAGGTCGGTCATGCCTAGAATTTTGTACGGGAATTGGTCTCTGGAATCGACCGAACTTGGGACCGACCTTGGCAAGGTTGGTCGGGCTTAAATTTTCCCACGGGGAAAACTCTCGGGAATGGACTGACCTTGGGGACCGGACTTGCAAGGTCGGTCGGGGTAAAATTTTCAAACGGTAATATGTCCTGGAATGGACCGACCTTGGGTAAGGTCGGTCGGTAAGATCGGTCGAGCCAAAAACAAAAAAAAAGAGAAATTTTAAATTCTAAAGATGTTAATTGGTAATAAGGTATGCCATTGGTAGGGTAATAATGATTAGGAACCTAAGAACCTAAAGAATTAAGTTAGGTTAAGTATAAACCTTAAGTTTAAAGTTAAGTTAATATGGTTTAGTGGTAAAGACTAAAGAGGGTATCGAATGGGAATCTTTAGGGATTAAGTGTCTTAAGTAAGGTGCAAATAACTAATGGCCTAAAAATGAATGAATGTTTTAGGTTTGTGAATTGGGACCCCGGAGAAGGTTAAACAAACGACAGTCGACGGTGAACGGTACAGTCTTTCTTGTGACCTGCTTGCTAACGAGGTGTCCCTCGGCTTGTGTGCTATCTGTTTAATTGCTATGACTAAGACAAGATAAAGCATGCAACCGGTCAATATTTGTTCTCGTTGTGAATGTGTTTTCTTTACACTAACCCACGAGACTTGAGATTGTTACTAACTAAGTTTAGTACTTACTGAGTTAAGGATAAGAGTTGAGTATTGGTAACTGTTGGTTAATACCCGTTAAGGTTTAACTAACACATGGTGTGTAAGATTTTTACTAACTGGAACTTGAGTGAGGAACCCGGGACTGACTCCGGTCATGCATGCTAAGGAAAGGGGGACGGTATCTGAATCAGATCCGCCCTCCGCTTAAGGACTTGTCTTCGGACTTGTTGCCTAGGGTCGGTTGCCGGCTCAGCTACACTGGACTCCCGTCCAAGGTAGGTAGCATTAAGATGGTGCGGTAGGATCACCTAAATCCTAAGTTTAAGTTAAGCTACAACCATTTCCATTCTAGGAATGGTTTGTATACTGAGATTGAGATAAGGTTAAGACTGAGGTGAGTTAAGGGAACTGAGGTTAAGGAAATCAGGACTAAGGAGGTGGTTACTAACCCGCTTGATAAGGGAACGCTTGTGTCGTTCATTGTGTGAACTATGTATGTTCATCTGTGCTTTGTTGTTTATAACACTTCATATCATGATTGTGTTTCTAATCAATTTCCATGTTATCGACAATTAGTCGTCGTAGCCCCGTTAGCTTGGGGGCCACGAGAGGGTCGTACCAGCATCCGTGCTGACCCCCTTTGGGGGCTGTTTTTACACTTGCAGGTAAGAGGCCCATGAAGTCACACCACGAGAGTAGGAGCGGTTAGACTTAGGATGGGTTGTTTATTTTGAGTACGGGTTGCGCTTGTGCTCCCGTCTGTCTATATTGAAACTGATGTAAGTTTGTGACTATGACTTAGATACTTAAACTCGGTTGGTTGGTGGTATTTTGGTTGGTGGTGTTTTGGTCGGTTGTTTATTTTGGATAAGTGTTGTAAATTGTTAAGGCCGGTATATTCTAACGATCAGACCGTGGCAAGGTCCCGGTGTTTGTTATTTCCACTGCGACGAATTCGATTAAGTGTTAAGTTTTGCGACAACCACGATTGGCTTTGGACGGGGTGTTACAAAAGTGGTATCAGAGCGTAGTTACGCTCTGATCAGGAAATACCAGACATAAGAAACCACCGAGTTAGGATATAAGTTAAGAAATAAGTGACGGGTTAAGGGTGTGAGCTGTTAGTGTGAGTAGAGTCAGATGACCACTAATAAGTGTGGATCGTCTTTACCGACTACAGACGCTAAAATTCGTTAACCGAAACAGTGGTGGATACGAATCTAATGTGAGTTGTGATTGTTCAGATGTCAGGAAGAAGAGGCCGAGGCCGTGGTCGAGGCGACGAGACTGAGATACCGGAAGGGCAGACGATCACAGAGATCGTAGCTGCCGCCTTAGGGCACATGGGCTATCAGCCTGGTGTGGGTGCACCACCTCCACCGCCACAACCCCGGGAACCGAATTGGGTGAAGAGCCTTGCAGACCTTCGACCCGCACATTTTAAGGGGGAGACCGATCCCGCCAAGCTTGAGGCGTATATCTCCGAGCTGGAGACCGCCTTCGAGACCCTTGACGTCCCTGCTGGGATCAAGGTGCGTCTAGCTGCGTTCTACCTGAAAGGGGCAGCAGGCGATTGGTGGAAGTTGGTGAGGGCCGAGCATGTGGCCAATCCAAAGTTCGGCTGGGAGCAGTACACCGCATTGCTACGAGCAAAGTACTACCCCGCCCATGTCCAGACGAAGAAGCGCTTGTAGTTGGATGCGCTTAAGCAGACAGACAAGATGACGGTGGATGAGTATTACTCAGAGTTCATCGCCTTGCTCCGTCTTCTGCCAGGACTTGGATATTCAGACCAGATACTGGTGGACCGCTTCTATGGCGGGCTTAGCCATCGACTCCGCTACGGCATGGGGCCGACGAGTTATACTACCTTGCAGGTAATGAGAATGGTTGAGATATGTGTAAGTAAATGAGTAAGACTTAGATTATGAAAAATAAGAGTGACTAATACTGTGGAAAGCAGGAGTGCTATCATGCCGCTGCTAAGGTTGAGATAACCGTCCAGCTGAGGGACGAGGAGAATGCTAAGAGGAAGAGTGCCGGTAAGAGCACGGAGAACCAAGGGCAAGGTGGGTACAAGAAACAGAAGTACCATCCTCAAGCCCAGAAAAGTCAGAACCAAAAAGGGAAGGAGGAAAAGGAGAAGGCTCCGGAAGAGCCACTGAAGTTGACATATGTGTATGCAGCTAAGCCCCTGCGCTCTAGGGCGCCAAAGGGTAAGGCAAATTAGTGTTGAGTGAGTTAAGAGACAATTAGTAACTGGTTGAGGTATGAGTACTAATATTATGAATGATCAGGATCTGAGACTGATAAGGGAGCCGGTGGTGGCTACCAGCGACGCTACATCTGTCAGTGGTGTCACAAGGACCACCCCGGGCTCGATTGCAAGGGGAACAAGGTGGAGTGCAATTACTGTGGGGTATACGGACACCGAGCATACGAGTGCTTCCGGAACCCCGCTAGCAGAGCCTTTAGGCCCGAGATGAAGGGCAAGGACAAGACCGATCAGGGAGCTGGATCCGACGGTCAGAGAAGGGTGCAGCAAGCTGTAGACAAGAACCCACGGGTGACCCAGAAGTCGGGACCCACACTACACATGGTGGACCGGGACGATGAGCCTGAACCCTCATCGAGGCCAGGTACCGCTATAACCACTTAGTAATAAAATTGACTGCTTACCGCATTACATGCATGTTTGGTGAACAATTGAGTTAAGTAAGAATAAGATAAGATTAGAATATAAGCAAGATATGACCTATTACCACCTTAGGAAGTTTCAACATTTGCTATCCAATGCCTTCAACACCTAACCCGGAAGACGCCGACATCGAAACCCGAGACTTTCCAACCGAACAATGTCAGGTTATCCACCCAGGTATGATTATATTAAGGGGATACCTGACACCAGCAGCACAAATAGCCATCATCAGGAGATGCAGCCAACTAGGAGTGGGACCGGGAGGTTTTTATACACCAGAGTACCCAGGGGGAGCAAGGATGAAATTAAAGATGATGAGCTTAGGCAAGGATTGAAATCCGTATGCCAAGACCTACCAAACCACGAGGATGCATGATGGAGTCTCACCACCGGGAATACCCGAAGAGTTCCATCCGGTTATTACACAAGTCGTGGAGATCGCTCAGCGGTTGGAAGCTGACCCGATTCCAGACTTACAAGCGGACATCTGTATTGTAAATTTCTATGAGAAAGACGGGCGACTCAGACTACACCAGGATAAGGACGAGACAACGGAGTCTCTCGAAGGAGGGATACTTGTAGTGTCTTGGTCCATTGGGGATGATGCAGAATTTTTGTACGGCGAGCAGAAGCGTGCGGACCGTGCTAATAAGTTAATACTTAAGTCAGGGGATGTATTAGTTATGGGAGGAGAGTCAAGGATGTTGTACCATGGGATTAAGAGAATCAAGCTGAATACAGCACCGTCAGCAGTGATTAATGCGACGCATACGAAACCAGGACGGTTAAACCTAACCTTCAGACAATATTAGCTGTGTAACGTTTTAGTATGAGATAAGGAATGAGATGTAAGATTAAAGCACATGTTGTAAGCAGGATGGTTATGAATAAAATAACAGTGTTGTTCACATAAATTGTTACGACTCTTGTTATACCATCATTACTCATGAAGCTTGTGAATACGATTAGGTCATGGACTCGGTACGGAAGGTGCGTTAAGCATACTTACAGAGGCACAGGCCGACGCCAGCGGTACTATCCTCACCGGCACCTTTCCGATTAATGGGATTGAGGCATCAGTTCTTTTCGACTCAGGGGCCTCCATACCTTTGTCTCGGCATCTTTTGCGAGAAGGTTGGGGCTAGACGCCGATGAGCTACCCGACTTCACGGTTACGCTCCCGTCTAAGGAGAAGGTTCGTTGCACTCGCTACTACCGAGGAGCCATCATCAGAATTAAGGGGGAAGACTTTCCAGTCAGTTTTATTGAGTTCAAGGAGTTGGGATTTGATGTGATTTTCGGGATGAACTGGTTGGAGCGGCATAAGGGACGTATCCTCTGCGCCGAGAATAGATTGCTGCTCAGGAGCCCGACTGGGGTAACGATATCATACCGCCAGAGGCCCAGAGAGCCTTCGACTAAGATCATCACCGCCATGGCAATGTATAAGGAGTGGAGGAGAAAGGAAGAAGTGTACCTCTGCTATGTACAAAACATAGAGAAAGACCTCGAGTTCGACCCCGACTTACCGGTAGTGTCGGAGTTCCCCGATCTCTTTCCACGGGAACTGCCCGGCATGCCACCCACTCGGGAGGTAGAGTTCACCATCGAGCTGCTACCTGGTACCGGACTGATAGCCAAGGCACCATACCACATGGCTCCGGCGGAGATGAATGAGTTAAAAGAACAGTTAAAAGATTTGTTAGACAAGGGATTCATCAGACCAAGTGTGTCACCATGGGGAGCGCCAGTTCTCTTCGTGAAGAAGAAGGATGGCAGTCTCTGCCTGTGCATCGACTACAGAGAGTTGAATGCAGTAACAGTGAAGAATAAGTACCCACTACCCCGCATTGACGATCTGTTCGATCAGTTGAAGGGAGCATCTGTGTTTTCCAAGATTGATCTCAGATCGGGGTATCATCAGATAGCCATTAAGGAGGGAGATATTGAGAAGACGGCATTCCGGACACGATACGGCCATTATGAGTTTACAGTGATGCAGTTTGGTTTGTCGAACGCACCGGCGAAATTTATGGATCTGATGAACCGCTTGTTCCGGGAGCAGCTGGACAAGTCGGTTGTGGTATTCATCGACGACATATTGATATATTCGAGATCTAAGGTTGAACATGAGGAACATCTGGGAGAGTATTGGAGATATTGAGGGAGAACCAGCTATATGCTAAGTTCTCCAAATGTGAGTTTTGGCTTGACCAGGTCTCTTTCCTAGGTCATGTCATTTCAGACGTTGGGATCTTAGTGGATCCAGCAAAGATTGATGCCGTACGTACTTGGCCAAGACCGAAGACTGTTACCAATATTCGGAGCTTTCTTGGTTTGGCAGGTTACTCTAGGAGGTTTGTTAAGGATTTCAGCAAGGTCACAAAGCCGATGACCAGTCTGATGAAGAAAGATGCACCGTGCGTATGGACGGCTGACTGTGAGAGATCATTTCAGAGTTTGAAAGACTCACTGACCACTGCACCGGTTCTGACCATTCCAGACGGTACGGAGGGCTTTGAGGTTTACTGTGATGCATCCGGCAGAGGGCTGGGTTGCGTGCTCATGCAACATGGCAAGGTGGTGGCATATGCCTCACGCCAGTTGAAGAAACATGAGGAGAACTACCCCACACATGATTTAGAGCTGGGAGCTGTAGTCTTCGCTTTGAAGATATGGAGCCATTACTTATACGGGGTTAGTGTGACGATCTACACCGATCACAAGAGCTTGAAATATATATTCACTCAAAAGGAGTTGAATCTCAGACAAAGGAGATGGTTAGAATTTCTGAAAGACTATGACATTGACCTCCAATACAAAGAAGGGAAGGCCAATGTTGTAGCAGACGCCCTGAGCCGTCGAGCACACTCACTCCATTCGCTAGTCTCTTTCTCCAGCTTGGTTGATGAGGTGCGAGAGGCTCAGAGGACAGATGAGTACATGAGAGCGGTCAGATAGAAGCTGGCAGATGGTACCTTTGAGGGTCAGAAATATGACTTCAGACTTCACGAGGATGATCTGATCAGACTTAAGGGCCGGTTATGCATACCACGGGGTAACATAGATTTGAAAGACCGTATACTTAGGAAATCACACTGTTCTTCAGTTTCCATCCATCCGGGAGCCTCTAAGATGTATAAAGACATGAAGAGATACTTCTGGTGGTCGGGGATGAGGACAGATGTTACCAAGTTCGTCTTGAGGTGTCTCACTTGCCAGAAGGTGAAATTCGAGCACCGACGACCGGGTGGAATGGTACAATCGATGCCAGTTCCGGAATGGAAGTTCAATGATATCTCCATGGACTTTGTAGTTGGACTCCCACCTGCTGGGGGAGGTCTCAACATGATATGGGTGGTGGTGGATCGCCTTACCAAAGTAGCCTGATTCATACCGATGAAGGATACTTGGAAGGTGACCAAATTGGCTGAGTTGTTTGAGAAAGAAATAATGAGGCATCACGGGATACCGAAGACCATAGTGTCAGATAGAGATACCAGATTCCTTTCAAGGTACTGGAGAGCTACTAGAGAAGCGTTGGGTACAGAACTGAAGTTGAGTACCGCGTTCCATCCTCAGACAGATGGTCAGACTTAGCGTACGATTCAGACACTCGAGGACATGCTGAGAGCATGTGCCTTAGACTTCCAGGGCAGTTGGATTGACAAATTGCATCTGATCGAGTTTTCATACAACAGTTATCACGCTTCGATTAAGATGGCACCTTTTCAAGCGTTGTTGATAAGCCGCAGACTTATCATATTTTATGTGCTAGATTTAGTATTATATTTATCTAAATAAGGTTAAATATATGTTATTTATGCTATATTATGTATAAAGTCTATTATTTGTTCAGATTGATGTTTTATATGTTTTCCATGCAAGGAATGAATTTATAATCAAAAGACCAAGTGGTGTCGGGCTTGGTGCCGGCTGTCCAGTTCACGGCACAAGTTTGGAGCAAAACAGGAGGTGTGCCGGGTGGCGCGCTGGGTGTCTGGTGTCAGGCGCATTCAAAGTCTGTGAATGTGCCTAGCATCTGATGTCCGGCAGTACATCCGACACATACTGAAAAGTCACCCCGGTTCGTCAGAAGTTAGCAGTTAATTACCGTTAGCATACCAACCGATGTCGGGTGTAGTGCTGGGCATCCCATGTCCGGCACAAGCGCCTTTTCACACGGATTTAGCGGTTTAGTAACGGTTAGACAACGCATTTTGCACGTGGTGCCGGGGTGTGATGCCGGGTATCTTCTACCCGGCATATGCACTGTTTCACGCGGAATTGGCGATTTCGACCGTTAACGGTTGGGCACATTTCCCACGTGTGCCGGCTACTGACGACCCGGCAAGACGCCCGGCAAGAGACATTTTGATGCCTATAAATAGGCCGAGAAAGGCTGCAATTTGACACACTTCAACATACCAAATTCACGCCATTCACTTCTATATTTCCGCCCACTCCATTGTTGGTGTCCAAGGAATCTCTACGAATCCATCCATGCAGAAGAAAGAAGATTTCCTTGTCGGGTTAAGGCTATGAACATCTCCTTCTCCCCTTGTATTTCTTCCTTATTTGGAGTGGATGGTGAAGTAGAGATCCTGTTAGTTATTGGTTAGGGATGAATTTCCTTGTAAAACTCTTATGATCATATATGGAATTTACGAGTTTCTTAACGGAGGTTTCTAATCTTCTTGCAAGTTGAATGAGTCAGCCACTTATTCTCTTATTTATAAGTCCTATTTAAGGCTTTCAAAGCCAGTGAAATACCCCTAAATTAATTTAAATTAATTTAGGGGATTTCTTTTATTAAACCTTTAATAATACTATTAAGTATTAAATTATTATTATTATTAATGGAATTATGAATATTAATTAATATAAGGGATTGTGAAATTTATTTAGGGGTTTTCTCCTAATTATTATATATTATTGTATAGTATTATGAATTTAATAATAAGATTTATAAGTCAATAAATCTTGGGAAAATTATTAAACACTCCAAATATTATAAAGATTTTAGGAAGTGTTGGAACATTGTTTTGAAATATAAAAGTCAATATAAAATTCTAGAAACCTTAAAGCTTATTAAGCCTTGCTAGAGTTGACTTTTTGAAAATGGTCAAACCAGGCCATGAAACCTATACCAATAAATAGGTTATGAAAAACCATGAAGATCGATAAAAAGAACGTCAAAAACGGATCATCCTAGCCAAAGTTATGCTAGATTGAAGTTTTGAATCAAAATTTTAAGAAGTGCCACGTGTCACTCTGTAATGGGTCGCCCACACTTAGCCGATTTCCTTCCCTGATTTTCGTAACCGATTTCACTTCCTAGCCCTAACTTTAGACGGCTATAACTTTCACATAACTCAATATTTTTCCATGCCGTCTTCACCACTCTCTTCTCCTACAATTCCTCTTTCCAACCATTACTCACACATACCCTAATTCATTATACATCAGCCGGACATTCGATCCAAAGTAGCCACCTTGCAAAACCGAAACTGCAGTTTTCCAGTTTCTCTTCGAATTCAGGTAACTTCGACTAGCCATAACTTCTTCGTTTCTCAGCCAAATTCCATGTTCTTTAGCTCGTTTTTAAGAGCTCTAATCGCTCTATAACTTTCGTGTTGATGACCAAAGCCAATTCCAAACCGTTTGTAAGAGAGAGGTGTCTAAAGTTTCGAATTCATCACAGCATAAAATCACAGTTTTCTTTCCAGAAAACGTAAGGTAAACTCGCAACTTCTAGCTTCAATATCTTTCTGTATGGTGTGAGTTAGGGTTAGTGCTTGCTATCATTGTGTAGATCTACAATTCTTCTTTCCAATGAGCCTTACTCATTATCTAACTCGTTTTATACTGCTAGTTATAGATCCGCAAAGTCGGCACCACGAACTGATTAAAGTTCGAGTCTTTTCCAGTTTCCGATTTGGAATTCACCAAACTCGCTCAATCTGGTGAGTTTTTCTTCAAATTGTTCCTATGTTGCTAATCGAAATTGCAATACCGATCTAACCCATGTCTCAATTTAGTCAATTACGTGTTAGATTAAGAGAATTTGTAGGATTTGCAATCGATTTGAATTCTGAAATCGAAACTAACCCTAACCTTCGAATTGATTTCGAAACTGGATGTATACTGCATTATAATTGGGGAAACCGGTACCAATAGAACCGAAATTTGATTACGAATCCATAGAAACAAAAATCACTCAATTTCGTTCTGTAGATTAGGAGTTATAGGCGATTTAGTACTCGATCTGTTAAATGCCTTCGCTGACGAACTCGACGTACAGGAGCCGTCCGATCTCGACTTAAGAGATTGGACGGCCGAGATTAAAACGTTCCAGAATTTAGTTATAAGGGTTTTAATAAATTCCAGTAAATAGTCTTAACTTGTTGGGTTAATTTAAATATCTTCCCGAAGGTAATTTGACTTGAAATTTTAACCATAGATTCCTTATTTAATCTAGTTTATTTTGATGTAAATTATTATGGTTTTGGAGTTTTTAAACATAAGTTATGATTTTTACAAGTTACGGGTTTTCTGGAATTATTTGGATAAATTAAAAAGATATTTTTATGAAATAAAATTTTTATAATATGTCTAAAATGTTATAGTTACTGTATATTAAATTTGGGAATTTTCGGGCAATGGTAAAAGGTTTTAAAAATTGTGTTTATGAGTTTTTCATAAGAATAACTTATAATATATGGTTTTTAATGTAATCAAAAATTAAAGTATAGTTGATTAATGAACTTTATAGGTTGGGGAAAATATAATAAGACTAATTAACATTTAATACAGTATGTTTATAAATATTTTGGGTATTAACTTTAAGTGAAGTAAAAATCGTTACATATATTTATATATATATTTATATGAGAGAAATAAATAGAAACTTATATTAAATCAAGGAATTTAACTAAGCTACATTTTATTTATTATATATAATATGGAAGCTAATATGTTTAACTAAAACTAAGGGAAATACTTTATTTTATAAACCATAAATCAGTTTTGGATATGTCTAAAAGATATTAGATATAATTAAATACAATAGAATTTCTTAAAGAATGTTCTGGATAAATCTTGATATATGTGGATATATATATATATGTATATAAATACAATAAAAATAGATAAAGGAAATAACATTCCTTGTGAGAAATGTAATAGGAAGGATATATTATATATATATATATATACGATAAATAAATAAATAAAAGGAATAAAATACCTTATAGAAAATATAATATGAAGGAATTAATGAGTTAAACTAAACCTCTACATGATACTAATAAAAGAATATTATATGAGGTGGTATTAATTTATGGTTATAGGTTGAGTTTTTAGTTATCTTTGAGTTCCTAAGATTTATATAAACCGTATTTAAACACATGTATTTATTTAGTCAATAACCACAATGTAAATTTATAATTTGGTTAGGAAATTAATAAGTTGAAATTTAGGAATATTTGTAATTAGTCTACATAAAGTTTTACACAAATAGATCTTATTATATAATTAATAATAAAATGAATGAAATACTTTTACATTTAAATGTTCTTATTATATAAACAATAGTAAAATAAATGAGTTACTTTTACATCTACATGTGAAGAGGATAAATAAGTCTAGATTTAATTATCTCTTAATATTTATAGTATTGAGTAATAACTTAATATTTTTAGATAAAATCATTAAAAGGATTATGATATAAAACTATATTAAACTATGATTAGGAGATTAATCTAAATAATAATCCTTAAGTTTCTTGGAATTAGTTAAGCCATATAAAATACATTCATTACCAATATTCAGGATGTGAGTTTATAAATAAGTGATGTACATAATAGTTAAAGATTTACAAAAGGTTTGCAAATAGACATTTGATACTTAAAATCATTGAACCTTTAATTAGATGAAACTAGGTTACATAAGAGATTATATTGATTTACCTTTTGACACTGGAAATATTAATGTGTCATTTGAATATAAGGTATGGGGATTTTTCAGAATATATTATCTTATTAAATAGTTAACAGTTTCACTTACGATCCATAATTTAATTCTTTGATAAATTCTACCTTATGTAGATATAATGTCCATCCTAAATACAATAAAGGAAATTAATTTATTAAGTTATGCTTTTGAAACTTTAGGTTTTGTAAACAATATAAAATGTATTTAAGACTTGAGTTTAACGAAGTTTAATATAAAAGGATTATACATGGTCTATAGAGAGAATGTGTGTAAAAGTAAAACAGTTAGGGAATTAAATGTAAGTAAGGATACATAAAAGGTTATCTTAAAACACCTTATTATAAAGTTATGGTTAAGTAAATGATGTACCTTGTGAATACTAAATGTAAGAGTTCGTTAAGTCTAAGTTAACTATAATATAGTTGTTATATGAGAGGTAATTCAACATCTTATGACAAGATTATTAGACAGTTATAATAGGAAGTCATTCTGAACTAAGGATATGATAATTGAGTTTAGTGGCTCAACTAAGTTATAATAAAATGTGTCTACAACACTATGATTCCAATATACAAGATGTAGATCTTAATTAAGTTAAGGGGGAACCTAATCATGATGGTTTATTTGGTAATATTGATAAAGTACATAATCATTACATTGTGAATTAATAGTATAGTATTCTAAGATAAACCTATTATAGGTCATGAGACGATGTTTATTCTAAAGTAAGAATAAAATTATTGAGCTTAAGAATTGTTATTGAAATTCTAAGATTGGTTGAATAACATATAATGCACTTATGTTATAAAGGTCTTTTATGTAGGAATTATGGTTAAGTATGGGTAAAGTGGATAAGGGTGGAACAATTAACAAGTGTTAGTAAAATACATTCCTTGGTCTTACAACCTTGGGGTATACAACATTCTAAGACAAGCCAAAGGTTATGCATAACATTTAAGTGAGGGCTTAAAAGACAATTGGGACTTAGAAATATGAGTGAGGAGTTTATTTAAGCTTAACGTAGGCTACAAGTGATTGATGATAGACTACCTTTAATATTCTTCAGAGTATTGTTGATTGCTTGCGCAAGTTGACTAGAACTGCTACAGCGTTATCCAGGTACGATTTCTCGTACTCAGCTTGTTGTGTTTTGGACCTTATGGAATGTTTTGTACGATTTCTCGTACTCAGCTTGTTGTGTTTTGGACCTTATGGAATGTTTTGTACGATTTCTCGTACTCAGCTTGATGTGTTTTGGACTTTATGGAATGTTTTGTACGATTTCTCGTACTACGTTATTTTGGCTGATTGACTTGTGGAATGTTTTGGAAAACGCTAACTGACTTTAAGAGGAACTTCTAAAAAGGAAATGGTTGTGTGACTGACTCAGCTTGTGTGACTAACTGAGCCTTGGATGTGGAACTCACTTGGGTATTGGTTTCTTCTACTTGGTGTCCCGTTAGACATTGACTGCTTAGGGTTTACGCTTCTGCACTCTGTAGGACTGAGTGTTTTGGTATTGCTCTGGGTAGTTAGTGATCTAGTGGGAATTTGGAAAAGGTCAATCTTGGAAATCTTTCTTTCGACGTGCGCGCGTCTTCAATGGTAACAGCAGGGGGCTGTATATCCCTCGCCCATAGGGGCATTGATATTTAACAGCGGGGCTGTATATCCCTCGTCCATCAGGACATTTTTAATTTAACAGCGGGGCTGTATATCCCTCGCCCATAGGGGCATTGATATTTAACAGCAGGGGGCTGTATATCCCTCGTCCATCAGGACATTTTTAATTTAACAGCAGGGGGCTGTATATCCCTCGCCCATAGGGGCATTGATATTTAACAACAGGGGGCTGTATATCCCTCGTCCACCAGGACATTTAAATCTGACAGCAGGGGGCTGTATATCCCTCGTCCATATGGACATTGATATCTGGCGGTGGGGGCCATCTCTCCCAATTGAATTATTCCACTCTTGAGTTATTGGTTCTTGGATCTATCTTATTATTCCTAGTCCTTTGTGACTATCTGAGTCTTTATACTCCAAACGGGAATTGGTTCTAACATCAACAATGGATGCTTACTAACTATGTGGTGTGACTACTTAAGTGGATGACTTGTTTTGGAAGTTCTCTATCTCTATCTTTGTCTTGTTTTCTTTTCTCTTTAACTCGGTTGTTTGAAGTGCTTTATCTCTATTTCATTTTTAAGAGGTTGTTTTCATATTACTGTTTATTTTGAAGAGTTATGTTTTATAAGTTTGTTTTTGGAGAATTGTACCAGTTCCATTCCAGGGAACTGACCCGCCCCTTTCGGGGTGGGCTGCTTGGTTTCATCTTGCAGGTACGAATTGATTTACAGGTGGCCACGAAGAGGATGAGCGTTTGGGATGGGACTAGGTTTTGTGGAGAGAGAATATGTTTAATTTCTATTATGTTTGTGTTAAGTTTTCTCGAGTTCAGACCGTAGCTTTTGTGGATTGTAAGTTGTAAATTGGTGAGGTTTGGTGCCGGGTGTTTGGAACCCGATGATCTGTACGCCTTTAGTATTTTATTTCCGCTGTAATTATGATAAGTAGGGGCGTTACAGCCAGAGTAGGATAGATTAGGATCTCGGTAATCTTTAATATTGATATTCTGAAAAGTGGATAAAAAATGCTAAGGTTTTGGATTAATCTCTTGTTTCCCATTATTCTGTTTGTATTCGCGGCATTAGATATGCACGATGCAAGTATGGATAATGAGTTCCTTTATTCAGACCTGATTCTAGAAGTGTTGTTTACGAAATGTACGATGCCGGATGGAAGTTGTCCGGCACATTCAAGGCCATGAATCTGCCGGGTAGCCGAGGTCCGGCATGTCACCCGGCATATGCACTTTGCGAGACCAAATCCTCTTTGAGACTTGCCACCCTTGATCATTGGTCATATGATACTCTTACATTGACATTCTCCCAAATCAAAGTTAGTTTATTTAGTTTTCTTAGTTTAGAATCAACCTTTACTATTCCCCCTTGTTTAGAATAGGCTTTTGCCCGGATTAGGACTAGTTTTCTATAAGTCCCTTGGGTTCGATACTCTCGGTCGTAATATATTTACACTATACTCCGACCGGGTTTTATTTGCTACCCGTAGTAGAGTTGTAGGTTTATTTAGGTTTAGTTTATTATTTCATTCTTTTTATGTATATAGTTTTTCCTACAATTTTCTAGTTAGCAAATTGGCGCCATTGCCGGGGACTTGGAATTAGTCCAAGTCCTAAATTCGGTAAAACGCCCTATTCTTTATTCTTTATTCTTTAATTCCTTGATTCTTTAATTTAATTTGTTCATTTTATTTTCGGTTGAATGTGCCGGGTACACTGCCGGGTGTTCTACATCCGTCAGCTTGGAGGAAGTCCTACGCCGGATAGACTTTACCCGGCGCACGACCCGGCATAATCAAACTTCAACTTTTACTTCGCATTGTCCTTTTTCGAATCTTCGATTTGTCTTTAAATATTATTTTTCATTGCTCTTTTATGTTAACTTCCCTTTCCCTTTCCCATTTAATTTTTTTTTTATTTTTTTTTTCGAGTTTGAACGCGCCGGGTGGTATACTGGGTAACTTCAACCCGGCAGTATTGGAGGAAGTCCAATGCCGGGTGCCATACACCCGGCACCGTGTCCGGCATAACCAAAACTTTAATTTTTTCTTGTATTTTCGTAATTTTAAATATATCATTACATTATTCCTTTTATAATTACGTTGTATTATAACGTTTTCTCTTGCTCCTCCTGAAGTTATCAAAGTGAATGCTTCTGCGGTCCACGAATTCTCCTGAAGATTTAGCAGATTTAGACCCAGAAATCGAGAGGACTCTTCTTCGCTCCATTCGTCAACAAAGAAACCACCAACACCTACCTCCTACATCAATGGCAGCACAAACCGTCTGCAACATCAATGGGCCTTCCAACCAAGGCCAAAAGCCAGCAATCGACCTCCCAATTCTCGCTCAAAACGAATATGATGAATGGCAAAAACTCAAGCCATATCATCAGATCCGGTGCATCAAAGAGTTAGGAATGTTCGATGGTACGAATCCGGACGATGCATTGCTCCACATCACCAAATTTCTACAACACACAAACAGCCTAACCTCCACAAACAATGTCCTCCAATACGCCAGACTTTCCCTCTTTCCCCATAGCCTTACGAGGAACGCCAGCAAGTGGTACCACAGTCTAACCCCTAGTACCATCACCACACGGGAGGACATGACAACCAAGTTTTATGACAAATTCATGCCCCCTAGTCGCACCCTGGAGATGATCGCCGACATTTACAACTTCAGACAACCTAGCTCGGAGAACATCTGTGAGACTTGGGACAGATTCAAAGGGTTGCTGTGCACAAGTCCACACCACGGCCTCACCAAGGAACAACTATCTCAGTTGTTTTACAAAGGATTGATCAATCAATGCAAGACGATGATCTTATCCTCCCTTGGTGCAAATATATTAAAGAAGCCTGGAGATCAATTCCTTAGTGGGGTTGAATCACTTTGCGAAGAGATTAGGGATTGGGCCACCGGTGGAACCAGGGGTAGTACCGCTGGTTTATATAAAGTGGGAGAGGGCGATGCAAAATTTGACAAACTTATGCAAAGTCATGAGCAGTTGTTGGAGAGCAACGTTCAAACGTCCACGAAGGTTAGCGCTCTACAGAAGGTGGTGGAGCAAATAGCAATGAACAAACTTCCTCAACAGGCGAACGTGGTTAGTGCACGACCACACGCTCCGAGCCCTGATATGTTAGACTTTCAGAATGTTGAGGAAGTCAATTATGTGAGTAACCAAGGGTATCGGCAGCCATGGCAACAGGGGAACGAACCCCCTCAACACTTCCAAAGTCAAGCCGGCTACCAGGGAGGTCAGTGGCAATACAGACCATCCCATCCTGCATCATCATCAGAGGCTGAAATGGCTGAACTTCGTGACATGATGTCAGCCCTGATGAACAAGACCCAGGACACTCACAATGAGATCTCGACCATTCGCAAGGAGCACAAATCGTTGCAATTGCAGCAACTTCTGACACAACCGCGACAACAAGGTCAGCTCCCGTCCCAAACTCAAACCAATCCACGGGAGCATGCGAATTCGGTCACTGTCTTGCCCCGGATCTCAAATGATGCCAAATAGCCTAAAAGGCTAAGTGTAGGGCGGTTCCTCCTCACGCCTTCACTATCAAACAGGGGAGTCCTTCGTCTCATTTAATTTTTCTTTTTTTTTCATTTTATGTTCTTGTTTTTTAATTACTTTCATTATAGTTATTTCAAGTTTCTTCAAAAAAAAAATCAAATTTATTGTTCCTTTTGAACACAGGGGACAGTGTTCCTGCCAAGTGTAGGGCAGGGATCCCCCTTAAAAAATAATAAGTTTTTATTTATAATATGCATAAGTTGTGAGTTTTATCGATGTTTTACTAAAATTTTTGCATGTTTTTGATTAAGATGAGATTAGGAATGACTAAAAGCTTGTTCTCTCAAAAGGTAAGCTTTCTAATGACTTGTAGATTCCTGTTTTAACTTTTTGATTCTCTTTATAAACATGAGTATATGATCTTTCTCCTAATTCTTTCCTTTATGTATTCCTGGGTATTTATTTCTTTTCTTTTCAAATTGTGAAAAATCTTTTGGGTGACAATCTTAAAAAGGGTTTTTGAGCAAAAGAAAGAAGAAGAAAAAGAAAAAAAAAGAAAGAAAAAAATCTTCTTCCAAAGGAAAAGCATTATTCCTTGAGATTGCAAAAATGCCTCAGAATAAAAGCAAGAAACGAGAGTTTTTCCTTTTATTTTTCTCCTAAATTCCCCGTTCTTCAATGCAGAAAAAATCATGGTTGATTCAGAAACCCTTGCAAAATAGGGCTGAATAGTAAAAACCAATGATGAATGTCTTGGCCACATTCAGAAACTCTTGAAAAATAGAGCTGAATGATGGAAACCGGAAAAAGGTGAGATTACAAATCCTTATGCAAAATAGCCCAAAGTTTTGATCGATTTTGAAAGTCTTTATTTTATACCCATTAGTATGCTTTGATGGATAAGGATGATTAAGTGATACTTATGAAATAGAGTCAGGGAGTTGAGATTATTTATCTTATTGTCATTCTAAAGTCTATCTATTTTGTGCATAAGTAATTACTCCTTTCTAATCTTGTTTTGCTCGAGGACTAGCAAAAGGTAAGTGTAGGGCCTTGATAAGCCGCCAGACTTATCATATTTTATGTGCTAGATTTAGTATTATATTTATCTAAATAAGGTTAAATATATGTTATTTATGCTATATTATGTATAAAGTCTATTATTTGTTCAGATTGATGTTTTTATATGTTTTCCATGCAAGGAATGAATTTCTAATAAAAAGACCAAGTGGTGTCGGGCTTGGTGCTGGCTGTCCAGTTCACGACACAAGTTTGGAGCAAAACAGGAGGTGTGCCGGGTGGCGCACTGGGTGTCTGGTGTCAGGCGCATTCAAAGTCTGTGAATGTGCCTAGCATCTGATGTCTGGCAGTACATCCGGCACATACTGAAAAGTCACCCCGGTTTGTCAGAAGTTAGCAGTTAATTACCGTTAGCATACCAACCGATGTCGGGTGTAGTGCTGGGCATCCCATGTCCGGCACAAGCGCCTTTTCACATGGATTTAGCGGTTTAGTTAACGGTTAGACAACGCATTTTGCACGTGGTGCCGGGTGTGATGCCGGGTATCTTCTACCCGGCATATGCACTGTTTCACGCGGAATTGGCGGTTTCAACCATTAACGGTTGGGCACATTTCCCACGTGTGCCGGCTACTGACGACCCGGCACGACGCCCGGCAAGAGACATTTTGATGCCTATAAATAGGCCGAGAAAGGCTGCAATTGACACACTTCAACATACCAAATTCACGCCATTCACTTCTATATTTCCGCCCACTCCATTGTTGGTGTCCAAGGAATCTCTACGAATCCATCCATGCAGAAGAAAGAAGATTTCCTTGTCGGGTTAAGGCTATGAACATCTCCTTCTCCTTGTATTTCTTCCTTATTGGAGTGGATGGTGAAGTAGAGATCCTGTTAGTTTATTGGTTAGGGATGAATTTCCTTGTAAAACTCTTATGATCATATATGGAATTACGAGTTCTTAACGGAGGTTTCTAATCTTCTTGCAAGTTGAATGAGTCAGCCACTTATTATCTTATTTATAAGTCCTATTTAAGGCTTTCAAAGCAAGAGTAGGATAGATTAGGATCTCGGTAATCTTTAATATTGATATTCTGAAAAGAGGATAACAAATGCTAAGGTTTTGGATTAATCTCTAATTTCCCCATTATTCTGGTTGTATTCGCGGCATTGGCTATGCACGATGCAAGTATGGATATTGAGTTCCTTTATTCAGAACTGATTCTGAAGTGTTATTTACGAAATGTACGATGCCGGATGTCGTGCCGGGTATAAGTTGTCTGACATATTCAAGGCCGTGAATATGCCGGGTAGCGGAGGCCCGGCATTACACCCGGCGTATGCATTTTGCGAGACCAAATCCTCTTTGAGACTTGCCACCCTTGATTATTGATCATATGTTTCCCTTGCATTGATAATTTTCCCAAATCAAAGTTAGTTTATCTAGTTTTCTAGTTTAGAAGCAACCTTTACTTTTTCCCCCTTTTTTATTATAGAATAGGCTTTTGCCCGGATTAGGACTAGTTTTCGATAAGTCCCTTGGGTTCGATACTCTCGGTCGTAATATATTAACACTATACTCCGACCGGGTTTTATTTGCTACCCGTAGTAGAGTTGTAGGTTTAGTTATTTATTTTATTCATTTTGTATATAGTTTATTCCTACAATTTTCTTAGCAGTTGTACGGTAGACCAGTCGTACACCGCTCTGCTGGGATGAGTCGAGTGAGACGGTCATTATAGGACCAGAATATTTAGAACAAGTTAAGGCTGAAGTTCAGCAAATAGGGAGAATATGAAAGCTGCTCAGGATAGGCAGAAGTCGTACGCTGATGTTCGACGACGAGACCTGGAGTTCGCAGTGGGCGACCGGGTATTTCTGCGAATTTCACCAATGAAGGGTGTATTCAGATTTGGGCAGAAGGGAAATTAAGCCCGAAGTTTGTTGGTCCTTATGAGATTACGGAGCGGGTGGCCCGGTTGCTTACAGGTTGAATTTACCTGCTGAACTGGGTAAAGTGCATGATGTTTTTCATGTTTCACAGCTAAAGAAATACATGCACCACCCCTCCCATGTGTTAGAACCAGAGAGGTTGACATTAGAACCGAATATGAGATCAGTGGAGATTCCTCAGAATCTTGGATAGTAAGACTAGGGACACTCGCCATAAGTCAGTGCGACTGGTGAAGGTTCTCTGGTCTAACCAGGATGTCGAAGAGGCCACGTGGGAGTTAGAGGATAAGATGAGATTGAAGTACCCTTTGTTGTTTACTGACTAGGTCGTATGTATAGGGTACGGGGCGTACCCCTTTTTAAGGGGGGTAGAGCTTCCTCGCTTTTGAGTTAGGAAACGAACATGTTTGTCGTTTGTTTGGTTGTGTCAGATGTGATTTTGTGTAAGTTGCTACACTTTGGTGATAAGTTTGAGTTATGTATAATATTATGTATTTTGTGATTGACCTTCGAGTCTTGAGATGTGTGAATGAGAATATAAGGTGTGGTATTAAGATTAAGAAATTGAGTACCGTGAATGATTTAGTACACGTGTGAACTTTGGGGACAAAGTTCTTTTAAGGGGGGTAGATTGAAATACCCCAAACTTAGATATGGTGTTTAAGTGATAAACTAAGATATAAGAAGGCTAAATAATGCCTTAGAAACATTAAGAAACCATTTTAATCAAAGAAAACATAAGGAAACACCAAAAGAGCAGTTTAAGCAAAAATGTGCTCTAAGCTTGGAGAGACTTGGGTGAGCACCCAAATATCATTCTTAGACCTTAGTAATATCCTAATGGTCATTTTAAGTCAATTACCAAAGAAAACCAAGCTCAAAAACAAGTTAAAACACAAATTGTGCTTTAAGGACTCTTAAAGCACATTTTTGAAAAATTGTCTTAGAAAGGGGTTTTGAGTGGCTAAATGTCCATCATTACTCCTTAATTAACTTGTGTACTAATTAGTATCACATTAGGAAGTCTAAATCAATGGGAAATCAAAAATTTCACAATTATGTGCCTTGTTTAGTGAATAGTAACCAAATAGTGCTAGTTTAAGACATTAGTCAAAGTAAGTCAATCAAATGGTCAACAAAGACCACAATACACCTTATTTGACCAAGGGGGCCGGTTTTTAAGTGTGACTCACCACACTTATCTAGCTAAGTAATGAATAAGCAAAAGTAAGTAAATTCACTATTCACCTTTAACATAAATATCTTACCTTTACTTACCTCCTCTCACCTCTTCATTCTCTCTTGTTCCCACCGGTTTTGAGCTGCTCCTCTCTTCTTCTCCAACGTGAAGAACAACCTCCATGCTAGCTTCACCTTCCTTTGATTACTACTTACTCATTTTAGCTCCAAAACCAAAACAAATTACATATTCTTCTTAGTTAGCTCAAGCTCTTCCTTTCTATCCTTCCAAAACTTCAAGAGCTCCATTTTGGTGCCAAGGCAAACCGCCATTAGAGGGGGAAACTCAAGCTTGGAGACTCCATTAGCTTCTCCATTCTCTTAAGGTAAAGAATATGTAAGAAAATCTAGGTTTCCATCATTTTCTCTCCATAACCAAAAATGTATACTCATGGGGCTTCATTGTTATGCCTTGTTCTAGCTTGTTTCTAATTCTCCAAGGGCAAGAGGAGGTCCTTCTTGATTCATATCCAAGCTTGTCTTGAGAAACCAAGGTAAAACAATCAACATAATACCTTAAAACACATTTTTAACCTAGGTTTTTTCCTTAAGGTTAGTGTGTTGTTTAGTACTCATTGGAGTCATTGAATATTGGTTAGAACATTGGTAAGGAGAACTTGTGGGGCGACCGAGATTGAGCAAAGAAAAACTTAAGGGAGAAAGTTGGTGAAGCTTGTGAAAGAACAAGGTAAATTACTTGCCTTAAGGTGTTTTAACGCATTAAGGGAGGAGATATGGATAGGTAAAAGTTTAGTTTAGAATTTACAATGAAAAAGGGATATAAAACTTAGGAGGAAGAGTACTATTATATTGAGAACTTGTGACTAAGGAGCCAATGAGAAAAAGAGATAGTTAAACAATGTTGAGATGAATTATAAGAAGCATTTTATTTCAATGGGAGCCTTGTTGTGTGTATTCGAGGTCAAAGGCAAATATATGTGGAAATTCAGTGGTTAAGATTATTGTCATTTAAGGGCCTAAGTGCCAAGCATTTTAAGTTTAAGCACTATATTGTGATGTAGTGTAGTTTTGGTGTATGGTGTGTGTTAAGGAGGTTTAATGAGAGTTTGAATGTTGATTGCTATTTGATGGTGGAAAACTAAATGTTTTGGTGTAATAATATACTAGAGAATCCATGGCAAATTTAGAGAAGAACCTAAGTGTTTAGGATGTGTTAAGGAGATTTCATGACTAAGGAAGCGTTAGGAAACTTTAGGAGTTGTTTTGACAAAAAGAGTGAGTTTAAGGTGTTCTTGAGAATTAGAATGACTTAGGCATCATCATGGTGGATTTAGGAACCAAATGAATGTCTTGGGGTATACTTGAGTATTTAGGACTTAGGCAAATGTTGGTAAACTAGTAGGAAGGAAATAATGTGTTGGTAGAAGGAGGCATAAACTTGTGTAGAAACTTTAAGTAGTTGCATAAAGGAGTTTTAGATGGTGAAAGATGCTTGGGGGATGATGTTATAGTGGTGAGGTAGCATTTGGCATAGTGGTTATATTAGGTATGAACCACCACTTAGAAACCTAGTGAAGAACATTACATGTGAAGGCATGATTACAAGGAAAATGCATAATGACTAAGGTGGATGTTGGTGAGTGATTTAATGTGTTTAGTGGAAGGCTTAAGGTGTATTTGAGGTGCCCAAATGAGGTTAGAACATACTAGGATGTAAGAGGAGAAGTTTGGAGTCAAATGGGAATTTAGAAACAAGGTTCTGGAGCCGACCGACCTTAGGGACAGGACCTGTAAGGTCGGTCGAGCTCAGTTTACACTACCGGAAAGAGTTTTTGGAATCGACCGAACTTGGGGACTGGACTTACAAGTTCGGTCGGGCTTGTATTTTGTGTACGAATTAAGTCTCTGGAATGGACCGACCTTGGGACCGGACTTACAAGGTCGGTCATGCCTAGAATTTTGTACGGGAATTGGTCTCTGGAATCGACCGAACTTGGGACCGACCTTGGCAAGGTCGGTCGGGCTTAAATTTCCCACGGGGAAAACTCTCGGGAATGGACCGACCTTGGGGACCGGACTTGCAAGGTCGGTCGGGGTAAAATTTTCAAACGGTAATATGTCCTGGAATGGACCGACCTTGGGTAAGGTCGGTCGGTAAGATCGGTCGAGCCAAAAACAAAAAAAAAGAAATTTTAAATTCTAAAGATGTTAATTGGTAATAAGGTATGCCATTGGTAGGGTAATATGATTAGGAACCTAAGAACCTAAGGAATTAAGTTAGGTTAAGTATAAACCTTAAGTTTAAAGTTAAGTTAATATGGTTAAGTGGTAAAGACTAAAGAGGGTATCGAATGGGAATCTTTAGGTTTGTGAATTGGGACCCCGGAGAAGGTTAAACAAACGTCAGTCGACGGTGAACGGTACAGTCTTTCTTGTGACCTGCTTGCTAACGAGGTGTCCCTCGGCTTGTGTTCTATCTATTTAATTGCTATGACTAAGACAAGATAAAGCATGCAACCGGTCAATATTTGTTCTCGTTGTGAATGTGTTTTCTTTACACTAACCCACGAGACTTGAGATTGTTACTAACTAAGTTTAGTACTTACTGAGTTAAGGATAAGTGTTGAGTATTGGTAACTGTTGGTTAATACCCGTTAAGGTTTAACTAACACATGGTGTGTAAGATTTTTACTAACTGGAACTTGAGTGAGGAACCCGGGACTGACTCCGGTCATGCATGCTAAGGAAAGGGGGACGGTATCTGAATCAGATCCGCCCTCCGCTTAAGGACTTGTCTTCGGACTTGTTGCCTAGGGTCGGTTGCCGGCTCAGCTACACTGGACTCGTCCAAGGTAGGTGGCATTAAGATGGTGCGGTAGGATCACCTAAATCCTAAGTTTAAGTTAAGCTACAACCATTTCCATTCTAGGAATGGTTTGTATACTGAGATTGAGATAAGGTTAAGACTGAGGTGAGTTAAGGGGAACTGAGGTTAAGGAAATCAGGACTAAGGAGGTGGTTACTAACCCGCTTGATAAGGGAACGCTTGTGTCGTTCATTGTGTGAACTATGTATGTTCATCTGTGGTTTGTTGTTTATAGCACTTCATATCATGATTGTGTTTCTAATCAATTTCCATGCTATCGACAATTAGTCGTCGTAGCCCCGTTAGCTTGGGGGCCACGAGAGGGTCGTACCAGCATCCGTGCTGACCCCCTTTGGGGGCTGTTTTTACACTTGCAGGTAAGAGGCCCATGAAGTCACACCACGAGAGTAGGAGCAGTTAGACTTAGGATGGGTTGTTTATTTTGAGTACGGGTTGCGCTTGTGCTCCCGTCTGTCTATATTGAAACTGATGTAAGTTTGTGACTATGACTTAGATACTTAAACTCGGTTGGTTGGTGGTATTTTGGTTGGTGGTGTTTTGGTTGGTTGTTTATTTTGGATAAGTGTTGTAAAATTGTTAAGGCCGGTATATTCTAACGATCAAACCGTGGCAAGGTCCCGGTGTTTGTTATTTCCGCTGCGACGAATTCGATTAAGTGTTAAGTTTTGCGACAACCACGATTGACTTTGGACAGGGTGTTACAATTACCGTTCATTACTTGTGCTGATTGCTGCCGATTAATATTGGTAATCATGGGTACATACCCACCGAATACACATGGTAATGCTACAGAATTTTTTTGCCTAATTCATTACTCTAATACCGTTAATGCTATGATGATTTAGGCAAAGCATGACCGTTAACTACTACAGCTTTTATTCCTTAACCATGTGCATCGTATGCAATGGTATAAGTCACTAGATTTTTTGTTGAATTCCTGCACATGCATACCCCATGGTAACTAACGTTTTTGATTTGATTATTTACAAATGTGGTAGGATTGGATAAAGGCACCTGATTTGCCTTTATCATAAAGGCAACAATATATGTCATCGATATGAAATTATATATACCAGGGTATACATAATATTAGCCATGATATATAAATAATAACCAACATATAAAAAACTATCTTAATATATAAATAATTGTTAGTAATAAAATTAAGTGAATCTTAACGTTTATGAAAAAAATTTCTTATGGTGGTTTTTAGGATGTGTGGTGTAGGGTAATCCTTTTTTTAACTGTTTTATTTTATAATGTCGTCATTGACTTGACGCATTTTAAAGGTTTGTGCTAATGACCTTAAACCCTTCACTACATACCCTAAAATAGGTTTTCATTGTTTTAGCTTTCCTATAGTGGTATTTAAGATCTATGCTGACTAATACGTTCAAGTATATGTACAACTAATAATCTTTTATTTATTAGTTTAAGCTTTTATATAAAAAAAATTGTTGCCATAGACATTAAGATATGTAAGCCATGTATATATAAATATGTATGCCATAGCTAAATAAAATATTGGCCACGGTTGTATATCGTTAATATTTCATTGCTTGTATAAAGGGTTTATGGTTTAGGATCTTACAATGCTTGTATTACAAACCCTAAAAATGTTTTCGGCATTTTTTAATTGATCATATAGTGGTTTTTATGGTTTGTGGTATAGGGTAATGTTGGTGTAGAGTAATCTTAAAAAATTCGTTTTTGCGGCTGGCTACTGAGTCTGTAGCTTGTATTCTGTCGCCAACAGCCTATGAGTGCATTTAGTAATTTTGTAACTGTAAATAATAACTTCTTTAAAATATTATTATTAGTTATCTCGTGGCTATCAATTTTCATATATATGGCTAATATTGTCCTATAAAAATGGCTAACATTTTTTCTCTGTATGACCGACATTAATGCCTTTATGTAAAGGCAATTTGATGTCCTTTAGAGTAACCACACCCTTTACAAATGGGTTACCGCTAACTAGGTGGTAGTTGTTACAGGTTTTTGTTTGGTAACTAAGAGTATAAACTAACGTTAGTACTGCAGGTTTTATTTGGTGATATTAGTACATGTCTAACGCTTAAATAAGTGGTGGTTACTCCAGAATTTTTTGTTGGATTTGCATGCATGAACTACCGTGAATTACTGGAGGTTTTAGGGGTTTTATTTGGTATTCATGAGCACATGACCATCGTTAAATAGTGTGGTGATTTATTACATACTTCATTTGGTATAAATACTAATGTATTACCGTAATCAAGTGATGATTACATCAGTTTTTTTTGTTTGCTTAAATATTAGTATTTTACCGGAAATAATAAGTTTATGTTGGTCGATTTAATTTGTCTTAATAATATATACTCTTATATAAGGTATATACATTAGGTGGTTAATTGTTTTACTAAGTAAAATTGTGTAAAACAAGTACCAAACATGGTATACCAAAACAGCAATATGGGCTGTTTGGAAAAAATTGTATACTTTGTGTTATATGTAATGTTATAACATTTCCCATGTATTTATGATATATATTAAGTATTAAAATTATGTAACATAAGTTGTTACATTGTTTAAATATGTATATCAATTTATTTTAGCATTTATAACTGCTTAGGCAATCGTAAACTATTTACGTTGCTCGTTAGTATTGTTTTTTCGCGTTTTTACATGAACGTTATTGTGTACCGAGTCGTATAAACGCTCATATATATAATTTTCCTGAATAGTGCTCTCTTAATTGAGCTTGTTTCGTAAGGGGTTTAATGCCCGTTAATGTTCGTACGTAAGCGTTTATATGCGTACGTGAAGATGACATTATATTAACGTTCGTGGATTGAACGTTGTCATTTTATGAGTTGTATAAACATTCGTATTAATCTTTCCTTGTTGTCGCTCTCCTTATCAAGCCCGTTATGTAAGGAGTTTAATCCATGTTAATAAATGTACATGAGCGTTTTGTACGAGTATGTTAAGACGTTTGTAAAATTACGACCGTTAGCGTTTACGATAAAACGACTATTTTTACATAGGTGTTTGTGTGCATGAGTTTGCATGCGCACGCGTAATATTAATTTACGTAACGTTTACATGCATAAATTAGCATGCGTATCTAAAATGATTTATTCCAAGATCAATTCTTCATTATTTAACAGTTTTAAGGTATTAATTAGATTTGGGGTATTTCAAGTAATGTGTAAGTAATTAATATCTAAGTTGGATGAATGTTTTAGGATTTGAGAGTTTGGAACTAGAAGAGAATTAAACAACCGGGACAACCGACGGTGAACGGTATGGTTTTCTTGTGACCTGCTGGCTAACGAGGTGTCCCTCGGCTTGTGTGCTATTTGTTTATGTGTGCCAACTAAGCAAGATAAAGCATGCAACCGGTTTTATTGCACTTATTGTGTGTGTGTTCTTTACACTAACAACGAGACTTGAGATTAGTTACTAACTTAGTTTAGTACACATTGGAATGAGATGAGGAATTACACTTCTATAACAGTTGGTTAATACCCGTGAAGGTTTAACTAACGCGTGGTTTATAAGATTTTCACTAAATGGTAATTAAGGGGAGTGAGGAATTCGGGACTGACTCCGGTCATGCATGTTAAGGAAAGGGGGTCGGTGTCTGAATCAGATCCGACTTCCGCTTGAGGACTGGTCTTTGGACTTGTTGCCTAGGGTAGGGGTGTCCATTCGGTTAATTCGGTTACCGAAAACCGAATTTCGAAAAAAAATCGGTTTTCGGTTATTTCGGTTATAACCGAATTAAACCGAAATTCAGCTCAATAACCGAATTAACCGAAAACCGAAATAACCGAAAAACCGAATTTTATTCTAGTTAATAACCGAAAACCGAACCGAAAACCGAATTAGTAGCGGTTAACCGTTAATAAATCCGGTTAACCAAAATTTTTAAAAGAAAAATTATAATTTTGATTAATATTATATATTTAAATTTAATTTAAAAAAATATTTCGGTTATTCGGTTAACCGAAAATTCTCTTTAATAACCGAAAACCGAACCGAAATAAAATTCGGTTAACCGAAAACCGAAATTTTAAAAAACGGTTATGAAAAACGGTTAAAAAAAACTGAAAAAATTTCAGTTTCGGCTATAACCGAATTAAAACCGAACCGAATGGACACCCCTAGCCTAGGGTCGAAAGTTGACTCAGCTACCTTGGATTTTAGTCGAAGGTAGGGGGCAAATTAAGATGGTGCGGTAGGATCACCTAAATCCTAAAATTAAGATAAGTTTATTCAACCAATGGAGTTAATAGCTCATTGGCTAGGATTACTTTTGACACGACAAAAATAAACATTGAGATATGATACTGTGGAGGGTGACTTTTCGGTATGAGGGGGGGGGGGGTCTATCTAAACACGAACTAGCTGAGAAGCCTAGATCCTAGAAAATGCAATTTTGTGGAGGGTGAAAACCCGTTATTCTGGCATCCCTCAAATACCTACTACATCGTCCGTCTTTCCCATAAAGCTTACGGGGAATGCTAGTGAGCACTACACTCGCTCTCGATGGGCTCCACGCGGACTTATGCCTCTATAAGGCGGAATTGATTAGAGTCACCACCTAGTTTGACCTAAGGAACTAGGAAGGAAAGATGAGGGTTCTAAGAACCGTTAATTGACTCTGAGATTGTTGCCTATGGATAGGAGTTATCTGGTCAGATAGAGATTCTATTGTGGGTTCACACTGGGTTACACCCCTCGGAAGTGGCAACGACCACAACTTTGGATTGGTGCCCGAGGAAACCTCGGTCTCCAATTGTCGGGATTGCCTTCTTTCAAAACCTTATTAGAGAGATTCAGTCAAAGCCAAAGGATAGGATTAGGACGGGAAGAGAGAAAGAGAGTGGACGAGGTGAGCTTTTCCTGCCAAGCTAATGCCAAATGAAAGGGTTGATGAATTCGGATGAGTATAGAATGAAGATCTGAGAAAAGTCTGAGGTTGAGCGAATGAACTAGACTTAGAGTCTAATAGTTTGAAGTTTGTGGGAGTCGGAGGAGGTTGGGTGTTTTGAGAGGTATGGAGAACACCATAGTGTGGGAAAAGGATTTTTTATTGGAATGGGGTCGCACCCTAGATGGGCTGCCTACGTACTCAACTCCCTGTTGAGATCAGACCTTACGTAGTTCAGAGTCTTTAGGATGGTTGAGTTTTTTGAGGTAATCAAGGGTTGGAAGTGCACGGGGTTGTTTGAAGGTGAGATGGATGATGACAAAAAGGGTATTTTGATTGGTGTGGGGTCGCACCCTGTGTGGGTTGCCTACGTACTCAACTCCCTGTTGAGATCAGACCTTACGTAGTTCAGAATTTGGGTTTGGAAGTTTTGATGTCTGTGGGGTTTGAAGATATTGAGGTGTTTGAGATTTCGAAGGGTTCGGAGTTTTGAAAGGTTTCGGGTTTGGGATGCTAGTCTGCGAGACGCTCAGGTCTGTGAGACGTTTGGAATATTCAAATGATCAAAGTCTGTGAGACGCTCGAGTCTATGAGACACTTGAAACCTTGAGATGTCGAAGTCTGTGAGACGCTTGGATCTATGAGACGCTCGGGTCTGTGAGATGTTTGGGTCTGTGAGACATTCGAATCGTTGGGATGACAAATTCTGTGAGACGCTCGGGTCTGTGAGACATTCAGAGTGTGTGGGGAATTGGAATTTTGGAGATGATTTGAGTCCATGAGATATTTGGAGTTTGGGGTATTTGAGATTTTGAGGAGTTTCGAAGCTTTCAACGAGCTTGAAGTTGGAATTTGAGGTTTTAGAATTATTTGATTGAAATGAATTTTTGATTTGAAACGGAAATGAATGAATTTCTGAATTGAATTTGAATTGAGATGAATGTGAATTGAGCTGAATTTAGAATTGAATTGAAATTGAGATTGAATTTAGAATTGAATTGAAATTGAGATTGAATTCGAAAGAATTTGAAATTGAATTGAATTTGAAATAGAATTGAATTTGAAGTTAAATTTGAATTAGAATTGAATTGGAATGAATTTTGAATTGAATGAAGTTTTGAATTGAATTAAGAATTGAATGAAGTTTTGAATTGAATTAAGAATTGAATGAATTAGGCAAATTGAAATTGGATTGAATTTTTATTGGAATTGCATTGGAAGTGGATGGACTTCAATTGACTTCGGATTTTGATTTGGAGTAGAATTGGGTCGGATTTGGAATTGGGCCTCGAACTGGGCCTTGACTTGGGTTTCGATTTAGGCCTCAAATTGGGCTGATTGTGGAGCCTCAAATTGAATTATTATTGGGTCTCAAAATGAATTGATTTTTGGTTGAATTTGGAATTGAATTTGGGTTGATTTGGATCTTTCAACTTGGACCAGTTTGAAAGTGGGTTGGATTCAGATTAGTGGGCCGAGTTTTGAGCTAGTTGGGTTTGGATTGGGCCTTTGAAAAGTGGACCGGTTTGGGCCTTGAAGAATGAGTTTTGAAATTTTGGGCCCTTGGAAGGTAGGCTAGATTGGGTTGCAATTATGAGTTTAACTTATGGAAGATTTTGAAACAAAATTTGATTTTTTGGATTTTCAATTGGACCATTGATTGTGAATTTTATTCTTATTATTATGGATGGTTTGGAAAGTTTTTTTACTAGGAGAGATGTCCCCATAAACAGGTACTACGACCCTCGGGTACTACGACCTTAATGTGAGCAACATCTGTGAATAAATCCTAGAGCTTTTCTAAAGAGACCCATAGAAAATTGTAGGCCTGAATCCAGCAGGTAATTTATGGGCTTTTGGAGTCACATGCGGTAAACCAGTTTGATTAGTAAAAGAGTTTGGCCTGAAAAGAATTTCGAATGTATGTTGAAAGTTGAATCACCCTAAGCAAGCCCAATCCATGAATAAAGTAACACTGGCAAGTAAACAGAACAACCCCAAGCATAATACAAGTATGTAAAAGTAAGGCATTCAGAAACAAACAAGTGTGATACAAGCAGAAGACGGATGGAACAGAGCGCCCACAAACATTAAATCCCCTTTCTTATTCATTAAACCCAAGTGATATTGATCTAATTAATAAAACCCGATTCAAAATTATTCTGCCGAAATAATTAAAAGAGAAAAGAAAAAAAACTAGCATATCTGGCGTTGTTTCGGATGCCACCACTGTTGCGAGTTAGTTGATTACAAAAAATGGAATGAGCAATGCTAGTCCATTCATGATTTATCTTCTGGTCGTGAACAAATGAACGGAACCCCCTTTTTTAAAGCTATTTTCATACTGAAGCGTTTATTCACCAAATCCAAAGACCCATTCGCGATGCTAAAAAAAAAGTTATGCTCGAATCAACACTTGTGCTCATTTTTTATTACCGATAATGCTACGACCGATCTTCATCTCTAAACCGATGAGATTGATGGCAAGCAAATAGAGAACGTAAATCAAACCAGATTCAAATCATGATGTATTCACAGTTTGATCTACACAGCCAAAGGGAGAAGCAAAGTAAACGATAAAGCACATTAAGGTCAGTAATAGTACCAGTCGAGAGGAAGCGACGACTTCCTGCAATTATTCGTCAAAAGAGAGGAAGAGAGAACCAGCGAAACACATAAACTAAGCAGACGAGGTTATCAGTTAGATTGAACACAATCAGGGGAAATGTATATAAAAAAAACGAATGTAGTAAAGGGTATAAGAGCACAACAAACAAGTGTACTGAACCTTTCTCCCGGGTGAATAAACATAAACTGGGATCGAGCCGAATGAGAGCAGTCTACATTATGGAAATCGGAAAACCAAAAGAGGTATACATACACTTTCCACCCACTCCTCTTCTTTTCTTAAACCGGATATTATCTATCGACAGTCATAAATAGCAAGAGAATCACCTTCTTCTACGACCTGCTGGTGGGAGGTGATGGCTGGCGATGGAGAAGAAGAGAATGTAGGAGGCGCAAAAATCGGTGTTTCTTGTTCTTCAGGAGAGGAAAATGGAGGCGCGGAGCATATATATTCCTTCGTTCGCCGGTCGGAGTAGCAAAATTATCGTGAGAGATAGAGAATGGAGGCATAAAGATGTACGCTCCTGGTTTGATTGCAAAAGTTTCGTCTCAGAGTGAAAGTAGAGCAGAGATGTAGGTTCGTTGCTCTCACCAGTTTGTGTTGCAAAGTTACCGGTGAAGAGCATGAAGAAGAAGTAGAACTTGAGCTCTTTGTTCGCCAGTGAGGTTGCAAAATACCGTGAGTAATAGAATAAGGAAGGTGGAGCATGTACGTTCTTCATTTCCAGAATTTTGAGAAGATAGAACGTTGAAGGAAGAATCGAGAAGGCGGGCGAGTGTTGTTCTGGGTGGGAAGAACACAACAAATGTGTCGAGAAGAAAACAGAGGAATGTTTACAGGAATAATGTCTGGGGATCGATGTTGTCGGCTGCTGTGGTCTCTTTTTTTTCTGTTTAGGTTTTTGCGAATGATTGATTTATAATAGGAGATTGGGGACACGAGGCAACTGACTTGAAGAATGGGTTAGGGTTTCTAATTTGTTTGGGCTCTCCTTGGGCGCAGATGGAACAAAGCCACGCCTGGCTTGACCGAAACATGGGCCGACGGTTGGACCAAAAACATGAGCGTGAGCAAAAATAAGCTAACCTCCATATCTTCAGTAAGTTTCAAAATTAAGACCTCTTGCTATCAGCACATCATACTTAACCGGTCTAGCTAATAATGGAACTCGTTTTAAGAATGTAAGAAAAAATAGTAAAGCCAATTCGAACTGGATGGATTCTCTAAAATACAAACATCTCGAACGAAAACGCAAAGTGAGACGAAAAGGGTTTTATTGATAAAGGTGAATTGATTTTAAAAAACAAAAAAACATATGAAATGATAAAATGAAGATAATAGAATGTATAAGTAAACTAATAATAGAATGTAACGTATAAGAAGGGCAAAAGTACATAAAATGAGGAAAAACAATTCTAAAATAATAATGATGAAATAGCAAAACAATGACATATAATAATAAATACAATAAATCACAATAAAATAAGAAAGGAAAATGAAGGAAAAAAAAGTAATAAGATCGCATGAACCTCAATAAAATGAATAGGAAAATAAATAAGCGAATAAATAGAACTGACTAATTATAAAATAAATCCAAAGTAAAATGGTAAAAAGTAAGTAACAAAAAGGGGCGGGTTGAAAATTGATGATTTGAAAATTGATTTAGAAATTTGTCATAAATGACAGTTCATTTTGGTATGCACATGAATAAGTTTTGAAAAGAGAGGCGACGTGCTCTTATTTTATTTATCTTTTGGATTTTCCTTTATAGGGTGAGAATTTTTGGTGTCTACAGATGGCTCCCCTTGATTCAATTCTGCAAGAGAAGACTTCAGAATTGGATCAAGGTTGAAAGGCGCCAAAAATTCTCACTACTGTTTATGAGATGCAACTACGATTGCAAAAGGATAGGAGGTGCATGACTAGCCTATGACGTAAAGATTGAATGCAAAAATATTTACAATTAGTCTAGAATACCAAAGTTTTGATGGGTGAGGGCCAAGCCCTGAACACAATGGTTGGATTTGCTAAACGAATTTTGAACATGAACATTTGTTGGGTTTGGTGCATGAGGGCTTATGACGAGCCTCAACTGGACCTCTTGACATCCAGTTCTAGGACTTATGACAAGCCTAGAATGCAAATTCAGTACCATAATAGTAGCGCAATAGCTGCCTAACAGGTGTAAAACGAAAATGTGACCGCACTAGTAGCGCAATAGCTGCCTAACAGGTGTAAAACGAAAAAGTGACCGCACTAGTAGCGCAATAGCTGCCTAGCGGGTGTAAAACGAAAAAGCGACCGAACTAGTAGCGCAATAGCTGCCTAGCGGGTGTAAAATGAAAGAGCGACCGCACTAGTAGCGCAATAGCTGTCTAGCGGGTGTAAACGAAAGAGCGACCGCACTAGTAGCGCAATAGCTGCCTAGCGGGTTGTAAAACGAAAATGCGACCGCACTAGCGCAATAGCTACCTAGCGGGTGTGAAACGAAAATGCGACCGCACTAGTAGCGCAATAGCTGCCTGGCGGGTGTAAAACGAAAGAGCGACCGCACTAGTTGCGCAGTAGCTGCCTAGCGGGTGTAAAACGAAAAGGCGACCGCACTAGTAGCGCAATAGCTGCCTAGCGGGTGTAAAACGAAAGAGCAACCGCACTAGTAGCGCAATAGCTGCCTAGCGGGTGTAAAATGAAAGGCGAATGTACTAGTAGCGCAATAGTTGTCTAGCAGGTGTAAAACGAAAGGTGACCGTACTAGTAGCGCAATAGCTGCCTAGCGGGTGTAAAACGAAAATGCGACCGCACTAGTAGCGCAATAGCTGCCTAGCGGGTGTGAAACGAAAATGCGACCGCACTAGTAGCGCAATAGTTGCCTGACGGGTGTAAAACGAAAGAGCGACCGCACTAGTAGCGCAATAGCTGCCTAGCGGGTGTAAAACGAAAAGGCGACCGCACTAGTAGCGCAATAGCTGCCTAGCGGGTGTAAAACGAAAGAGCGACCGCACTAGTAGCACAATAGCTGCCTAGCGGGTGTAAAATGAAAGGCGACCCTACTAGTAGCGCAATAGCTGTCTTACAGGTGTAAAACGAAAGGTGACCGTACTAGTAGCGCAATAGCTGTCTAGCAGGTGTAAAACGAAATGTGACCGCACTAGTAGTGCAATAGCTGCCTAGTGGGTGTAAAAAGAAAGGCGACCGTACTAGTAGCGCAATAGCTGTCTAGCAGGTGTAAAACGAAAGGCGACCGTACTAGTAGCGCAATAGTTGTCTAGCAGGTGTAAAACGAAAAATTTGACCGCACTAGTAGCGCAATAGCTGTCTAGCGGGTGTAAAATGAAATGTGACCGCACTAGTAGCGCAATAGCTGCCTAGCGGGTGTGAAGATGCGTCAGATAGTGAGCAAATTTTGTGGGTATATGCAGATGATATGTGATGTGAGGTGATTAACCAATGTATTAATTGAATTAAACTCCCTGTTTGTGGATGTAGGTTTTTTGTGTGAGCTGATGGCTCCAGAGTTGTTTCAAATTTTGAGATGACCTTTGTGTGGCTCCATTATTGTTTCCAAGATCTGAGATGACTCTTGCATGTGTTGATGGCTCCGGATTACATCGATGGCTCCGGCACGCACTGACGGCTCCGACATGCACTGATGGCTCCGGTGTGGCCAATGGTCCAGGGGTAGTTTGTGGGTTTGACATGGTTGGTGATTTTGTGGCAATTGGTGGGCTTTGATTTTCTTTGAGATTTTTTCAAGGTGGTTTGATGGCTCCAATGATGGATTTATTGTTATTTGACGGGATTTGTTGTGGACTTTATAGTGAGTGAACGGTTTTCGATGGGTGAATGACGAAACAAAGTTGCATGACTTTATTGGTAGCTCCTATCATGGTTCAATGATTTCCATGGATGGCTTCGGGATGACCTGTGCTGATTGAGCATGACGACGCTTTGGTTGGTTCACTTCGTTGAAAATGGAAGTTTTCACCTTTGATGTGGTCGCACCCTGAACGGGCTGCCTACGTACTCAATTCCATATTGAGATCAAACCATACGTAGTTCGATTCTTTGTGGGTGAGGCTTTGATGAGGAAATGGCTCCTATGTAGCCCTAGGGATAGTCTCGATGTTTGAGGATGGACCCCGCATGGCTCCAGCTTTGACTTCTTTGAATCGGGAGTTGCGCTTCAAAAAAACTTCAACTGAAGTTGACTTTCAACGAGACTAGGCAAAGTTCTTACCAATCAGATGTTAATGATGAAGTGCCTATGATGCATGCAAACACTGGGTGCAAAACATGATGCCAAATGCATATGCAGTTTTCGGAGAGAGGGTACGGTCCTATCTTTGTTAATACAAGGTTTACGAATATAGGACATCTCCGGTTCGATCTTGAGTGATTGTTGAACTCGAGTGTGTGAATCACTTTCCTCTCATAGAGGGATGCGGGTTAATCTCTCGTGAGTATGGTCGTGTGTGCTAATGTCGTGATGATACTCTTGATGCTCAGAGCAGTATTTTCCTTAGAATTTCTTTCGAGGTTGTGGACTTTCCGATCCTTACAAATTCCTCACCTTTAATGGGGTAGGCTGTTTACATCTTGGTGCTTAGATCTAAGAGTCACTCGCACTCAGAAGACCTTGCAAGGTAAGGTCACACTCATTCGCTCATGGTCCCTTTGGTATGACGGGACATGTTGATAACAAGTATGAAGCTTATGATTCATGTTTCAGATCCGATACTTTCAGTCAACGCTCATCAACTAATGAGTCAAAGGTCTTTTATTGGGTTATAACGGGGCTGAGGGGTACGATGTATGCCACATGGGACTGGAGGATTTGTTTGGGAGTTGTGAAGCTTTTGTGCAATAGAGGATATGTTTCGCCTTTGCCATGGGTGGAATGATTAGACGGGTTTTCGATAACCTTTTATTGGTTTCTGCGAGACATCATTGGTCTTTTTTATCTGGATTTCTCATCCTTGTCTCTTCTGGTGTACGGCTTGGACTTTCTTCTCATTTTTGTGTTTTTGAAATTGCATTTGGCTCATTGACTTTCTCAAGCATTCTCTGCTTCGTATTTTGGCTTTCAGCTTTGAAGTTGCATTGACTCATCAATCTTCTTGAACATTTTCGGTGTTCTTTTTTTTTTGGTGTTTGGATTTGGAGTTGCATTTAACTCACTGATTTCTTTGAACATTTCATTTGTTGTTTTTTTTTTGTGGAAGATGGTGGGGAGGGGCCATGGCTCCGGCTCCTTTGAGATCCTCTATTGCAAGGGCAAGTAAGTATATGTACATGGGTTGGCATGTTATGGAGTTCACAGTAAAAGGTTTATCGTGAAAGGCTCAGTGGGGCTAACTAAGGGATTATGTACAGGGCAGTCAAAGCTTTTTGGTTTTGTGGAGATTTTTGTTCCTATGTGCCTCGTCATTTACGTTGGTCAATGATTGTTTCCTTACTATTATCGGATCTTGACATGAATCATAGCTTGTGTCTTGTTTATCGACATTACTCTCACTTTAGCATCGTGGCCTCTCCGTGTGCTAAAGGAATGCACAAGTCTCTCATGGTTTTACCTCCATTGGATATCTCTACCTTCCCTCATCGCTCAGTGGATCGTCCAAAACGCTCACTCGAAATTCGAGGGAAAATACCGCTCTTCGCACACTACTCACTTGGTTTGTGGTGCTGATTTTGATTAGACTCATGTATGAGTCGACGGGTCGAGAGTTGAGTGGTTCACGCACTCTGTTCAATCAATCTCTCAAGATTTTCCCCAAAGATGTCATTCCAATATGGGAATATGCAAACGTGATTATCTACCATGCGATGTGTTGTGGTAATATGGAATTACTATATATACAATGCATGAAGTCTTGACAATGAAAATGGCTGATTTTGGATATTTATTGGATTTTTTTTTTATGCAATGCATAAATGGTAAGATTACACCTAGTCTCGCTTGAGTCGGTTTCAGTTGAGGATCCACGATGTTCATCTCACCGACAATGGTTCTTTAGGCGGTCAATTGCTGAGTGGGTCCCAGAGGAAACGTGATCCCACATGTTTTAGCTGTAAATTGGACCTTGACCGCTTAAGGAGTGGCAATTCCTACATTGCACCAGTCAACATGATAAAAATGTCTTGTTCTTCCTGTGATTCCTGGATAGGTCAAATAGAAAGGGGGGAGGGATGGGATGCAACCCTTCATACACTTTCATTACAGTCGTAAATAAATACATGACTCAACTACTTTTTTCCACTATCGTCGCGGATTAGCGCATGGCCATGCTTAGGTCGGTGATGCTTCTAGAAAGTGTGCCTTCATGGCCTAGGACGGGTGCCTTAGCTCTAAAGGAGAGGCATCTCCTTTGTCTATCAGCTCTTGGATCGTGTTTCTCAGTGTGGTGCACTCGTTGGTGGCATGCCCACGAATCTGGTGATAGTCACAATATTCATGTGGGTGTGGCCCAAGCTTCTTCACTCTCGAACTGGTGTTGTAAGGTGCTAGGTAACCTCCCTCGGTTAAAATTCTCCACGCTTCACCAAGTGACATTCCTAGACTCGAATTCTGCCTTTGAAAGTCCTGTCCGGGTTGGTGGTATTCTCGTGGCTTTGGATCTTTGGCTTCAGCATCTTCCAAGGCAGCCACAACTGCCATCAGTCGTCTGAAGTCACATATCCCTAGATATTTCTACCGATGTCGGTACACGTCTGTTAACCCAGAAATCACCATTTGCACTTGCTCTTCCTCAGTAGGTCGATTATTCATTTGTCCGGCCTTCACCCTCCAGCGTCTTATGAATTCCCTCACAGGTTCATCAGAACTCTGGCGTGTGATCTCTAAATCTCTACGCGTGACTTCATGATGAAAGTTGTCACCGTATTGAGAGAGGAACTCTAAATACAGGCCTTGGCTTGACTTTCCGTTTAGATCTATGCTCATGATCCAGGAGTAAGCAGGTCCTTGCAGATAGAATCTAAAACATGCAGCTTTCAACTCGTCGGAAAGGCCATGAAGGTTCGTGAGTTTATCATATTTGTCGACATGATGTCTCGGGTCTCCAATTCCCTCATACCTCTCCATCTCAGGCAAACTCATGCCTTTTTGTAGACGAGCATTAGGATGGGTTAGTTGGTTCCCAACCTGCTGACTTAAAATGTTGGGTCAGTTCCAGTTCCGCCTTCAGTTCTTGCACCAATTCTCTCATTGGAGTTGCTCTGAGATCAGGGTTTTGGATTGAAGTGTAAGCTGTTTCAGGGTGGTTGGTGTCAAGAGATTGAAAGGGCAGGGTTGTTCCCAGGTGAAATGTTGGCTAGACTTTGATGAATGAGGATGTGCTTGCCCAGGAAGGATATGTTTTGTGTGGGCGAGGGGAAGTTTAGGCCGGAATGCACCATGGGGGAAGATGGGGCTTGGGTCTTTCCCTTATCACCGACTATTTGTGGTTGCCAATTTCCTATGGTCGCAGTTGGGGTTCTCAGAGTGGAACTGTACATAGGTGAAGAAGGCACACTTGGTGCTATTCGAACTTGGACAGGGAGAGCATGAGGGTCCATTGCTTGAAACTCATATGCATCGTACACCGAGTAAGTTGGAGTCTCCTTGTAACTACTATCCGACTTTGGAGAGGCCCTAGTTATTCTCCTTTGGTCACATTCTTCAATCCTCAGGTTTTTCTTCAAGTTATCAACAAGGTCATGGGTCAGACGTTCTTGAACAAATTGGCCTTTGACTGCTTGATCATTTCGGGGTCCTCGCTCCATCCTTTCCACTGTTGCTTTAAGTGGGCTGATCTTTTTTTCCTTTCAGTTATTGTGTGCCACCAACACCTGCACGCGTAAGGAGTAGAATGGATGAGAAGAGGTAATGTCAGTATGCTCCCTTAAACAAAATGTTACGGTGTGGTGAGTGTGAATGATTGTTGGGGCAAAACAACTTTTATTCGTTTTGAAAATTCTGTGAACTGCACGATGCATGAACATCATGGACGCGTGTGTAGGTCAAGTATCATTTTTTTTTCAAGAAAAGCTCGGTTTTAGAAAAAATCATTTTGAAAACACGTGTTTTTGAAGTGGTGGATTTTCTCAATGTGAATTTTTGACACTCGGTCATTCACAAATAAAATAGGGAGTGGGGAACCCTATACATATTGATCTAAATAAACTCAGAGGGGAATGTATAAACCTATACATGTAGTCTATTCAGAAATGGTTAAGAGAGAAAAGAAGCATAGGGAGAATCCTATATACATCACTCCTAAAAAGTCATTAAAAGAGGGAATTTGAGCTAAACTTATTCTGAACTCCTTTGGTCCGTCTTTGGGCTTCTGACTAACTGCTCACGCTCGAACTCTTGGTTGGCTGCACGCTCGTTCTTGACTGGCTGCTTGCTCGTCTTTGAGCTCCTGACTGACTGCTCGCTCATCTTTTGGCTCTTAATTGGCTACACGTTTGTTTTTGGGTGCTTGACCGGTTGCTCACTTGTCTTCGGGTGCTTGACCGACTGTTGGCTCATTTTCAGGCTTTTTGCAGTGAAGCAAAACTATAATCAAACAAAACAGGTAGGTGTTCTTCTGATTTTCAAAATTTTTGAACTCGAACAATCGTTGCTGGTCTTCATGTCGCTCGACTCGGGTTGGTGCACCTCTGATTTTCAGTTCAGACTGCAGTTGTTGATCTTCATGCGCTTCATCTACTCAGACGAGGTAAATAAGGGGCATTTTTTGAGAAAGGAAAGGTGAATGATCGAGCACAAGTTCTTTGTGAAAATCCACCACTTATGTGAAAACACGAATGACTAGTACGCTCCACGGTAATGACCGCTGCTCTTGAAGGTGGGTTGAACTTCAAAAATAGCGGGTCGCAACATGGGGACTAAATCATTTATTTTGAAATATGTTTATGAAAATCAACTTTGAAAATTGTTTTGAAAAACAAGTTCGAGATAATATCCGTGAAAAATTTTGTTTAAAATTTGTTTGTAAAAAGCATGTTTTTGAAATCTATTTTTGAAATGAAATTTATGAGAAGTATTGTGTGAAAATCATTTATAAACAGTAGATTTTTGAAATTTGTTCTTTGTAAACCGCTTGACAAAGTTATTTTTTGGAAAACTTTGATTGAAACCGATTTTGAAAACTGTTTTAGAAATAACAATTTTGAAATCATTAGAGATGAACGACTTTGAAGATATTTCATTAGAGTGTTTGACATGATTCATTTTTTGATTTTTGCTCATTTTTGAAACGTGATCACACAGATGTAACTGTAAAATAAAAATCGTGGCTGATTTTATGTGGAGCTAAGTGTGAATGATTGGGATAATCACCTTCCAGGTCGATCAATGCTTCCATACCACCGGGGGAACCGTCGTTCCTTCACTGTTCATCTCTCGGGATTTATCTCTGTTATGCCTTGTGGGGCACGTCATCAAGAAAGTCCGGAGTGCTTAAGTTCGAAAGGTCAGGATACCTGAAATGATACAGTCACACGAGCCACGGCCGGTGATTATCACAGCATACCCACTTTTGGAAAACTTGGGGAAGTACTGCATGGGGTCGGGTCTCCCGTCGTCTGCACGGTCAGGTGTGTCTAAAGTCCAAATTATTCACTGACTACGTTGTGCCATGTATGGGTATCCGGTAAATACGGGATCCTCTATGGACGTGTAGCATGACATCAGGCTTTAAAGACACCCGTGGTGCAGAGGACACTTGGAGAACTGAGCCCATGCAATCTTCAGGGTAATACAAAGGGTGGTCAGACAGGCGGCATACAAGGGGGTGACTACCCATAAACCCATCCTAGACACGGGACTAGGCAGCTGGACACTGAAGGCTCGGAGTTCACTATATGCTGGCTTTGACTCGAAAAGGTAAGTGTTGAAGGATCATGAGTTTTTAAGGCGTAGATACTACGATCATACCGCCTCGTGTGCATAGTCCTTACTACGAAGGGCATCTGCTCATGGGGAATCAATTGTGGACCAATATTTATCCCGACCGCAAATATCAAGGGTGACACAGAGGAATGCATGTCCTAAGCTACCCTATGCACCCACCTCAGGACTATTCCTAACAGTTCAATATCACAACAAAAAAGCGGTAAATAAATGCGCAGGCAAAGAGAGGAAAGAAGTTAGACCCCTAATGGGCCCACCTACCTGAAGGTTCCTGCAAGTTAGTCTAGCATAATCACGCAATTATGTAGCAAACAAAGCGCAGATAGCAAGCAAAGTCAAGTATAAACTACACACTCTCATCCTAACTACCCTCACCAATCACACTCTGAGTGTGGAGTAGAGTAATCCTAGAGGCTTGGAATGAATCTCTTGAAGGTTTTGAAAGACGTTAGGAAATCCTGACAATCTTGAATGGAGTTCAGTCTTCCTTGACCAAGTTTATGAGAAAAACTTACTCAAGTTTTCCCCAGCAGGGTCGCCATTCTGTGGAGGGTGATTTTTCGGTATGAGGGGGGGTCTATCTAAACACGAACTAGCTGAGAAGCCTAGATCCTAGAAAATGCCATTTTGTGGAGGGTGAAAACCCGTTATTCTGGCATCCCTCAAATACCTACTACATCGTCCGTCTTTCCCATAAAGCTTACGGGGAATGCTAGTGAGCACTACACTCGCTCTCGATGGGCTCCACGCGGACTTATGCCTCTATAAGGCGGAATTGATTAGAGTCGCCACCTAGTTTGACCTAAGGAACTAGGAAGGAAAGATGAGGGTTCTAAGAACTGTTAATTGACTCTGAGATTGTTGCCTATGGATAGGAGTTATCTGGTCAGATCAGAGATTCTATTGTGGGTTCGCACTGGGTTACACCCCTCGGAAGTGGCAACGACCACAACTTTGGATTGGTGCCCGAGGAAACCTCGGTCTCCAATTGTCGGGATTGCCTTCTTTCAAAACCTTATTAGAGAGATTCAGTCAAAGCCAAAGGATAGGATTAGGACGGGAAGAGAGAAAGAGAGTGGACGAGGTGAGCTTTTCCTGCCAAGCTAATGCCAAATGAAAGGGTTGATGAATTCGGATGAGTATAGAATGAAGATCTGAGAAAAGTCTGAGGTTGAGCGAATGAACTAGACTTAGAGTCTAATAGTTTGAAGTTTGTGGGAGTCGGAGGAGGTTGGGTGTTTTGAGAGGTATGGAGAACACCATAGTGTGGGAAAAGGATTTTTTATTGGAATGGGGTCGCACCCTAGATGGGCTGCCTACGTACTCAACTCCCTGTTGAGATCAGACCTTACGTAGTTCAGAGTCTTTAGGATGGTTGAGTTTTTTGAGGTAATCGAGGGTTGGAAGTGCACGGGGTTGTTTGAAGGTGAGATGGATGATGACAAAAAGGGTATTTTGATTGGTGTGGGGTCGCACCCTGTGTGGGTTGCCTACGTACTCAACTCCTTGTTGAGATCAGACCTTACGTAGTTCAGCAATTTGGGTTTTGGAAGTTTTGATGTCTGTGGGGTTTGAAGATATTTGAGGTGTTTGAGATTTTGAAGGGTTCGGAGTTTTGAAAGGTTTCGGGTTTGGGATGCTAGTTTGCGAGACGCTCAGGTCTGTGAGACGTTTGGAATATTCAAATGATCAAAGTCTGTGAGACGCTCGAGTCTATGAGACACTTGAAACCTTGAGATGTCGAAGTCTGTGAGACGCTCGGATCTATGAGACGCTCGGGTCTGTGAGATGTTTGGGTCTGTGAGACATTCGAATCGTTGGGATGACAAATTCTGTGAGACGCTCGGGTCTGTGAGACATTCAGAGTGTGTGGGGAATTGGAATTTTGGAGATGATTTGAGTCCATGAGATATTTGAAGTTTGGGGTATCTGAGATTTTGAGGAGTTTCGAAGCTTTCAACGAGCTTGAAGTTGGAATTTGAGGTTTTAGAATTATTTGATTGAAATGAATTTTTGATTTGAAACGGAAACGAATGAATTTCTGAATTGAATTTGAATTGAGATGAATGTGAATTGAGCTGAATTTAGAATTGAATTGAAATTGAGATTGAATTTAGAATTGAATTGAAATTGACATTGAATTCGAAAGAATTTGAAATTGAATTGAATTTGAAATAGAATTGAATTTGAAGTTAAATTTGAATTAGAATTGAATTGGAATGAATTTTGAATTGAATGAAGTTTTGAATTGAATTAAGAATTGAATGAAGTTTTGAATTGAATTAAGAATTGAATGAATTAGGCAAATTGAAATTGGATTAAATTTTTATTGGATTGCATTGGAAGGTGCTGGACTTCCTTGACTTTGGATTTTGATTTGGAGTAGAATTGGGTTGGATTGGATTGGGCCTCGAACTGGGCCTTGAATTGGGTTTCGATTTGGCCTCAAATTGGGCTGATTGTGGAGCCTCAAATTGAATTATTATTGGGTCTCAAAATGAATTGATTTTTGGTTGAATTTGGAATTGAATTTGGGTTGATTTGGATCTTTCAACTTGGACCAGTTTGAAAGTGGGTTGGATTCAGATTAGTGGGCCGAGTTTTGAGCTAGTTGGGTTTGGATTGGGCCTTTGAAAAGTGGACCGGTTTGGGCCTTGAAGAATGAGTTTTGAAATTTTGGGCCCTTGGAAGGTAGGCTAGATTGGGTTGCAATTATGAGTTTAACTTATGGAAGATTTTGAAACAAAATTTGATTTTTGGATTTTCAATTGGACCATTGATTGTGAATTTTATTCTTATTATTATGGATGGTTTGGAAAGTTTTTTTACTAGGAGAGATATCCCCACAAACAGGTACTACGACCCTCGGGTACTACGACCTTAATGTGAGCAACATCTGTGAATAAATCCTAGAGCTTTTCTAAAGAGACCCACTGTAACGCCCCTATTAACCATAAATACAGCGGAAATAAAACTCTAAGGCGATTACAGACCATCGGGTTCCAAACACCCGGCACCAAACCTCACCAATTACAACTTACAAACTACAAAAGCTACGGTCTGAACTCGAGAAAAACTTAACACAAACATAATAGAAATTAAACATATTCTCTCTCCACAAAACCTAGTCCCATCCCAAACGCTCATTCTCTTCGTGGCCACCTGTAAATCAATTCGTACCTGCAAGATGAAACCAAGCAGCCCACCCCAAAAGGGCGGGTCAGTTCCCTGGAATGGAACTGGTACAATTCTCCAAAAAAAAAACAAACTTATAAAACATAACTCTTCAAAATAAACAGTAACATGAAAACACTCTTAAAACACTCAGAGAAATAAAGCATTTCACAATCACCAAATCAAGATACCAAGATAAGAATAAAGTTTAATAACTGAAAATAAAGTTAGTGGAACAAAATCACATCATGTGTTAGTGAACATCCATTTCCTTAGTTAACCCAATTCCCGTTAGGAGTAGAAAGACTCAGATAGTCACAAGGACTAGGAATGATAATATAGATCCAAGAATCAACAACTCAAGAGTGGAATAATTTAACTGGGAGAGATGGCCCCCACCGCCAATCACGTCCACTAAGGACAGGGGATATACAGCCCCTCACTGTTCATCACGTCCACTAAGGACAGGGGATATACAGCCCCTCACTGTCAAATATCAATGCCCCTATGGGCGAGGGATATACAGCCCCCTACTGTCAAATATCAATGCCCCTAAGGGCGAGGGATATACAGCCCCCTACTGTCAAATATCAATGCCCCTATGGGCGAGGGATATACAGCCCCCTACTGTCAAATATCAATGCCCTATGGGCGAGGGATATACAGCCCCCTACTGTTCACATTAAAGACGCGCGCACGTCAAAAGAAAGATTTCTAAGATTGACCCTTTTTCCAAATTCCCACTAGATCACCAACTACCCAGAGCAATACCAAAACACTCAGTCCTACAGAGTGCAGAAGCGTAAACCCTAAGCAGTCAATGTCTAACGGGACACCAAGTAGAAGAAACCAATACCCAAGTGAGTTCCACATCCAAGGCTCAGTTAGTCACACAAGCTGAGTCAGTCACACAACCATTTCCTTTTTAGAAGTTCCTCTTAAAGTCAGTTAGCGTTTTCCAAAACATTCCACACGTCAATCAGCAAAATAACATAGCACGAGTAATCGTACAAAACATTCCATAGAGTTCAAAACACATCAAGCTGAGTACGAGAAATCGTACCTGGGTAACGTTGTAGCAGTTCTAATCTACTTGTGCAAACAATCAACAGTACTCTGAAGAATATTAAGATAACTTACATCAATAACCCGTACCCTAAGCAAAACTTAATGAATTCTTCTCTCTTATCTCAAATCTCAATTATCTTATAAGCCCTCGCTTAAATGTTATGTATAACCTTTGACTTATTTAGAAGGTTGTATAGCCCAAGGTTTAGGATCAAGGAATGTATTTTATTAACACCTGCTAACTGTCCACTCCTATCCACTTAATTCATATTTAACCACAATCCTCACATTCAAGACTTTTGAGACCTTAATAATAAATGTGTTTTTAGTAATAATTAAATCTAAGAATTTCAATAATAATCTTAAGCTCAATACCTTTATTGTTAATTTAGAATAAACATTGTGTTATGACCAATGGGTTTCTTAGAATACTATACTATTATCTCACAATATAAAGATTATATTTAACAATTTCTACTAGACAACCCATTATGATTAAGTTTTTCCCTTAACTTAATTAAGACCTACATCTTGTATATTGAAATCGTAGTGTTGTAGACGCATTTTAGTATAACTTATTTGAGCTACTAAACTCAATTATCTTATCTTTAGTTCAGAATGGCCTTTAATTACAACCATCTATTAATCTTGTCATAAGTTGTTAAATTACTTTTCATCTTGAAATAACCATATTATAGTTAACTCAAACTTATCGAACTCTCACATTTAGTATCCACAAGGTTATTATTTACTTAACCATATCTTTATAACAAGGTGTCTTAAGATAACCTTTTATGTATCCTTACTTACATTTAATTCCCTAACTGTTTTTACTTTTACACACATTCTCTCTATAGACCATGTATAATCCTTTTACATTAAACTTCGTTAAACTCAAGTCTTAAATACATTCTATATTGTTTACAAAACCTAAAGTTTCACAAGAATAACTTAATAAATCAATTCCCTTTATTGTATTTAGGATGGACATTATCTTAGCATGAGGTAGAATTTATCAAAGAATTAAATTCGGTTCGTAAGTGAAATTGTCAATTACTTAATAAGATAATATATTATGAACAATCCCCATACCTTATATTCAAATGACACATTAATACTTCCAGTGTCAAAAGGTAAATCAATATAATCTCTTATGTAACCTAATTTCATCTAATTAAAGGTTTAAAGATTTTAAGTATCTAATTTCTATTTACAAACCTCCTTATAAATTCTAACTACTAAATACATTACTTAACTATAAACTCACATCCTGAATATTGGTGTTAAATGTATTATATGGCTTAACTAGTTGTAAGAAACTTAAGGATTATTATTTAGATTAAATTCCTAATCATAGTTTAATGTAGTTTTATATCATAATCCCTTTTTAATGATTTTATCTTAAAATATTAAGTTATTACTCAATACTATAAATATTAAGAAATAATTAAATCTAGACTTATTTATCCTCTTCACATTTAGATGTAAAAGTAACTCATTTATTTTTATTATTGTTTTATAATAAGAACATTTAAATGTAAAAGTATTTCATTCATTTTATTATTAATTATATATTAAGATCTATTTGTGTAACCTTTATGTAGACCAATTACAAATATTCCTAAATTTCAACTTATTAATTTCTTAACCAAATTATAGATTTACATTGTGGTTATTGACTAAATAAATACATGTGTTTAAATACGGTTTATATAAATCCTAGAAACTCAAAGATAACTAAAAAACTCAACCTATAACCATAAATTAATACCACCTCATATAATATTCTTTTATTAGTATCATGTAGAGGTTTAGTTTAACTCATTAATTCCTTCATATTATATTTTCTATAAGGTATTTTATTCCTTTTATTTATTTTTATCGTATATATATATATCCTTCCTATTATATTTCTCACAAGGAATGTTATTTCCTTTATCTATTTTTATTGTATTTATATATATATAATATATATATCTACATATATTAATTTATCCAGAACATTCTTTAAGAAATTCTATTGTATTTAATTATATTTAATATCTTTTAGACATATCCACAACTTGATTTATGGTTTACAAAATAAAGTATTTCCCTTAGTTTTAGTTAAACACATTAGCTTCCATATTATATATAATAAATAAAATGTAGTTTAGTTAAATTCCTTGATTTAATATAAGTTTCTATTTATTTCTCTCATATAAATATATATATAAATATATGTAACAATTTTTACTTCCCTTAAAGTTAATACCCAAAATATTTAAAACATACTGTATTAAATGTTTAATTAGTCTTATTATATTTTCCCCAACCTATAAAGTTCATTAATCAACTATACTTTAATTTTTGAATACATTAAAAACTATATATTATAAGTTATTCTTATGAAAAACTCACAAACACAATTTTTAAAACCTTTTCCCGTAGCCCAAAAATTCCCAAACTTAATATACAGTAACTATAACATTTTAGACATATTATAAAATTTTTATTTCATAAAAATATCTTTTTAATTTAGCCAAATAATTCCAGAAAACCCGTAACTTGTAAAAATCATAACTTATGTTTAAAACAAAAACTCAAAAATATAATTTACATCAAAATAAACTAGATAAATAAGGAATCTATGGTTAAAATTTCAAGTCAAAATACATTCGGGAAGATATTTAAATTAACCCAACAAGTTAAGACTATTTACTGAATTTTTATAGAACATTAACAACTTATAATCGCCAGATCTAATCTTGGCCGTCCAATCTCTTAGAACGAGATCGGACGGCCCCTGTACCGCGAGTTCTTCAGCGAGTTCATCAACAGGTCGAGTACGAAATCGTTAATTTCTCCTAATCCACAGAACGAAATTGAGTGATTTTTGTTTCTATGATTCGTAATCAAATTTCGGTTCTATTGGTACCGATTTCCCCAATTTTAATACAGTATACACCAAGATTCGAAATCATTCGAATTAGGGTTTATTTCAGTACCGAATTAAAATCGATTACAAATCTTACAAATTCTCCTAATCTAGAGCGTAACAGGTTAAATTGCAACATGGGTTAGATCGGAATTGTAAAACCGGTTAGCATAATCGGAGGAATTTGAAGAAAACTCACCGGAATTGCTCGAATCGAAGCGATTTCTAGTCGAGTTCTGGAAAACCGTTCGAGCTTGACCGTTTGGGTAGCCTACTTTGCGACTCTATAACTTGCGGTACAGATTGAGTTAGACTGTGTTTCTTTGGCTCAATCGAAAGATGGGACATAGATCTACACAATGATAACAAGAACTCAATCTAATTCGCATTATACAGAAAGAAAATTGACCCGAAAGTTACGAGTTTACCTGTCGTTTTTCTACGATTTTATGTGCTGACAAATCAGAGACTTTGGGCGACTATATCTTCCAAACGGTTACGAATCAGGCTTGGGAATAAATGAAAGTTGTAGATGGATTAGAGATCTACACAACGAGCTATAGAAATCGAAATTTGGTTGAAAGACGAGGAAGTTATGGCAAGACGAACTTTACCTGGAATCGCATGAAACTGGAATCTGGGTTACGAACTCGAAAGCTGGCAACTTTGGATCAACTTTCCCGTCGATGTAGAATGAGTTAGGGCTTGTATGAGTTATGGTTGTAAAGAGGGAATTAAGGAGAAGAATAGAGAAGACGGCACTGGAAAATTCGAAGTAACGAGTGAGATATAGCCGTCACAAGTTAGGTCAAAATCGGATGGTTGTTGGAGAAAAACAAGGAGATAGAATCGACTAAGTGTTGGGGCGCACGAGAGGCTGACACGTGGCAGTTATAAAATTTTGGCTCTAAACTTCAAACTAGCATAACTTTGGCTAGGATGATCCGTTTTTGACGTTCTTTTTATCGATCTTCATGGTTTTTCATAACCTATTTATTGGTATAGGTTTCATGGCCTGGTTTGACCATTCTCAAAAAGTCAACTCTAGCAAGGCTTAATAAGCTTTAAGGTTTCTAGAATTTTATATTGACTTTTATGTTTCAAAAAACAATGTTCCAACACTTCCTAAAATCTTTATAATATATTTGGAGTGTTTAAAATTTCCCAAGATTTATTGACTTATAAATCTTATTATTAAATTCATAATACTATATAATAATATATAATAATTAGGAGAAAACCCCTAAATAAATTTCACAACCCCATATAATAATTTAATATTCATAATTCCATATAATAATTTAATATTCCTCATTCCATATAATAATTTAATACTTAATAATATTATTAAAGGTTTAATAAAAGAAATCCCCTAAATTAATTTAGGGGTATTTCACCCACAGAAAATTGTAGGCCTGAATCCAGCAGGTAATTTATGGGCTTTTGGAGTCACATGCGGTAAACCAGTTTGATTAGTAAAAGAGTTTGGCCTGAAAAGAATTTCGAATGTATGTTGAAAGTTGAATCACCCTAAGCAAGCCCAATCCATGAATAAAGTAACACTGGCAAGTAAAACAGAACAACCCCAAGCATAATACAAGTATGTAAAAGTAAGGCATTCAGAAACAAACAAGTGTGATACAAGCAGAAGACGAATGGAACAGAGCGCCCACAAACATTAAATCCCCTTTCTTATTCATTAAACCCAAGTGATATTGATCTAATTAATAAACCCGATTCAAAATTATTCTGCCTGAAATAATTAAAAGAGAAAAGAAAAAACTAGCATATCGGCTGTTTGTTTCGGATGCCACCACTGTTGCGAGTTAGTTGATTACAAAAAATGGAATGAGCAAAGCTAGTCCATTCATGATTTATCTTCTGGTCGTGAACAAATGAATGGAACCCCTTTTTTTAAAGCTATTTTCATACTGAAGCGTTTATTCACCAAATCCAAAGACCCATTCGCGGTGCTAAAAAAAAAGTTATGCTCGAATCAACACTTGTGCTCATTTTTTCATTACCGATAAAGATGCTACGACCGATCTTCATCTCTAAACCGATGAGATGGATGGCAAGCAAATAGAGAACGTAAATCAAACCAGATTCAAATCATGATGTATTCACAGTTTGATCTACACAGCCAAAGGGAGAAGCAAAGTAAACGATAAAGCACATTAAGGTCAGTAATAGTACCAGTCGAGAGGAAGCGACGACTTCTTGCAATTATTCGTCAAAAGAGAGGAAGAGAGAACCAGCAAAACACATAAACTAAGCAGACGAGGTTATCAGTTAGATTGAACACAATCAGGGGAAATGTATATAAAAAAAACGAATGTAGTAAAGGGTATAAGAGCACAACAAACAAGTGTACTGAACCTTTCTCTCGGGTGAATAAACATAAACTGGGATCGAGCCGAATGAGAGCAGTCTACATTAGGAAATCGGAAAACCAAAAGAGGTATACATGCACTTTCCACCCACTCCTCTTCTTTTCTTAAACTGGATATTATCTATCGACAGTCATAAATAGCAAGAGAATCACCTTCTCTCTACGACCTGATGGTGGGAGGTGATGGCTGGCGATGGAGAAGAAGAGAATGTAGGAGGCGCAAAAATCGGTGTTTCTTGTTCTTCAGGAGAGGAAAATGGAGGCGCGGAGCATATATATTCCTTCGTTCGCCGGTCGGAGTAGCAAAATTATCGTGAGAGATGGAGAATGGAGGCACAAAGATGTACGCTCCTGGTTTGATTGCAAAAGTTTCGTCTCAGAGTGAAAGTAGAGCAGAGATGTAGGTTCGTTGCTCTCACCAGTTTGTGTTGCAAAGTTACCGGTGAAGAGCATAAAGAAGAAGTAGAACTTGAGCTCTTTGTTCGCCAGTGAGGTTGCAAAATACCGTGAGTAATAGAATAAGGAATGTGGAGCATGTACGTTCTTCGTTTCCAGAATTTTGAGAAGATAGAACGTTGAAGGAAGAATCGAGAAGGCGGCGAGTGTTGTTCTGGGTGGGAAGAACACAACAAATGTGTCGAGAAGAAAACAGAGGAATGTTTACAGGAATAATGTCTGGGGTCGATGTTGTCGGCTGCTGTGGTCTCTTTTTTTTCTGTTTAGGTTTTTGCGAATGATTGATTTATAATAGGAGATTGGGGACACGAGGCAACTGACTTGAAGAATGGGTTAGGGTTTCTAATTTGTTTGGGCTCTCCTTGGGCGCAGATGGAACAAAGCCACGCCTGGCTTGACCGAAACATGGGCCGACGGTTGGACCAAAAACATGAGCGTGAGCAAAAATAAGCTAACCTCCATATCTTCAGTAAGTTTCAAAATTAAGACCTCTTGCTATCAGCACATCATACTTAACCGGTCTAGCTAATAATGGAACTCGTTTTAAGAATGTAAGAAAAAATAGTAAAGCCAATTCAAACTGGATGGATTCTCTAAAATACAAACATCTCGAACGAAAACGCAAAGTGAGACGAAAAGGGTTTTATTGATAAAGGTGAATTGATTTTAAAAAACAAAAAAACATATGAAATGAAAAATGAAGATAATAGAATGTATAAGTAAACTAATAATATAAGTACGATAATAATGGCAAAAGTACATAAAATGATAGAAACAATTCTAAATAATAATGATGAAATAAGCAAAACAAATGACAAATATTAATAAATAAAATACAAATAAAATCACAATAAAATAAGAGAAGAGAAATGAAGGAAAAAAAGTAAGTAAGATCGCATGAACCTCAATAAAAATGAATAGGAAATAAATAAGCGAATAAATAGAACTGACTAATTATAAAATAAATCCAAAGTAAAATGGTAAAAAGTAAGTAACAAAAAGGGCGGGTTTCGAAAATTGATGATTGAAAATTGATTTAAAAATTTGTCATAAAATGACAGTTCATTTTGGTATGCACATGAATAAGTTTGAAAAGAGAGGCGACGTGCCTCTTATTTTATTTATCTTTTGGATTTTCCTTTATAGGGTGAGAATTTTTGGTGTCTACAGATACATCCATTCTATTTAAAGAACGGGGTATACTGAGATTAAGATAATGATTAAGATTAAGGTAAGTTAAGATGCTGAGGTTAAGTGGAATTAGAACTGGAGGAGTTAACTGATTAACTCATCTACTAAGAAAAGGATTTTAAGCCGTTCATTGTGTGTGAACTTTTCTCGTTCATTTGTGGATTGTTGTTTTATTGCACTTCTTATTATGATTGTGTATCTAATCAACTCCATGCTATCGACAATTAGTCGTCGTAGCCCGTTAGCTTGGGGGCCATAAGAGAATCGTACCAGCAAAGGTGCTGACCCCCTCGGGGGCTACTGTTTACATTTTGCAGGTAAGCGTCCTATGAAGACTCATCTTGAGAGTAGGGGCGGTTAGACTTAGGCTGGGTTTATTTTTGAGCACGGGTTGCACTTGTGCACCCGTCTGTTAAAATTTAAACTTGTGTAGAATTATGTGTCTGTGGAGATACTGATAAACTCGGTTGGTATTATATTTTGGTTTTGACGGTTGTAAGTAATAAAGTTCGGTTATTTCTGTTAATCAGACCGTAGCAAGGTCCGGGAGTACGTTAATTTTCCGCTGCGATTTCTTAAGGGTGTTGTTAAGTTTTGCGATAACTACGATTGGCTTAAGACGAGGGTGTTACAAAAATGGTATCAGAGCGTAGTTACGCTCTGATCAGGGAAATACCAGACATAGATAACCACCGAGTTAGGATATGAGTTAGGACATAAGTATGGGTGGTAAGGGTGGTGAGAAGTAGAGAGGAGTAGAGTCAGATGACCACTAATGAGTGTGGATCGTCTTTACCGTCTACGGACGTTATAAAATTCATGAACCGAAAATTTGTGAGTACAAGCCTAATGCGCGTTGTGATTGTTCAGAGTCAGGGGAGGGAGGAGGCCGAGGCTGTGGTCGAGGCGACGAGGTTGAAATACCTGGTGGGCAGACGATAGGTGAGATCGTAGCTGCCGCGCTTGGGCATGGCCTACCAGCCTGGCGCGCCACCACCTCCACCGCACAGCCCCGAGAACCAAACTGGGTGAAGAGTCTGGCTGACCTTCGACCCACACATTTTAAGGGGGAGACGGATCCCACCAAGCTTGAGGCGTATATCTCCGAGCTGGAGACCGCCTTCAAGACCCTTGACGTCCCTGCTGGGATCAAGGTGCGTCTGGCTGCGTTTTATCTGAAGGAGCAGCAGGCGATTGGTGGAAGCTGGTGAGGGCCGAGCATGTGGCCAATCCAGAATTCAGTTGGGAGCAGTACACGGCACTACTACGAGCCAAGTACTACCCCGCCCATGTCCAGACGAAGAAGCGCTTACAGTTGGATGCGCTTAAGAAGACGGAAAAGATGACGGTGGACGAGTATTACTCAGAGTTCACCGCCTTGCTTCATCTTTTGCCGAGTCTTGGGTGTCCAGACCAGATACTAGTGGACCGCTTCTATGGCGGGATTAGCCATCGACTCCGCTACGGCATGGGGCCGATGAGTTATACTACATTGCAGGTAATTAGAACGATTGAGATAAATAAGTGAGTAAGATTTAGGCTTTGAGAAATAAGGGAAACTAATACTTGAGAGCAGGAGTGCTATCATACCGCCAGAGGCCCAAAGAGCCTTCGGCCAAGATCATCTCCGCCATGGCAATGTATAAGGAACTGAGGAGGAAGGAAGAAGTGTACCTCTGCTATGTCCAGGACATAGAGCGAGACCCCGAGTTTGACCCGACTTACCGGTAGTGTCGGAGTTCCCCGATCTCTTTCCACGAGAACTGCCCGGCATGCCACCCACTCGGGAGGTAGAGTTCACCATCGAGCTTCTACCAGGAACCGGACCGATAGCCAAGGCACCGTACCGCATGGCTCCGACAGAAATGAATGAGTTGAAAGAGCAACTGAAGGACTTGTGAGATAAGGGGTTCATAAGACCCAGTGTTTCACCATGGGGAGCGCCAGTTCACTTCGTGAAGAAGAAGGAAGACAGTCTTCGCCTTTGCATCGACTACAGAGAGTTGAATGTAGTAACTGTGAAGAATAAGTATCCACTACCTCACATTGATGATCTGTTCGATCAGTTGAAGAGGGCATCTGTGTTTTCCAAGATTGATTTCTGATCGGGGTATCATCAGATAGATAAGGAGGGAGATATTGAGAAGACGACATTCTGGACACGATATGGCCACTACGAATTTACAGTGATGCCGTTCGGTTTGTCGAACGCACCGGCGAAGTTTATGGATCTAATGAACCACTTGTTCAGGGAGCAGTTGGACAAATCGGTGTGGTATTCATCGACGACATATTGATATATTCAAAGTCTAGAGTTGAGCATGAGGAACATTTAAGGAAGGTGTTAAAGATACTGAGGGAGAACCAGCTTTACGCTAAGTTCTCAAAATGTGAGTTTGGCTTGACCAGGTCTCTTTCCTGGGTCATGTCATCTCAAATGCTGGGATCTCTGTACATCCAGCGAAGATTGATGTCGTACGCACCTGGCCAAGACTGAAGACGGTTACCGACATCCGGAGCTTCCTCGGTCTGGCAGGGTACTACCGGAGGTTTGTTAAGGACTTCAGCAAGGTCGCAAAGCCGATGACCAGTCTGATGAAGAAAGATGCACGTTCATTTGGATGGATGATTGTGAGAGTTCGTTTCAGAGTTTGAAGGACTCACTGACCACCGCACCAGTTCTGACCATTCCAGATGGTACGAAGGACTTTGAGGTTTACTGTGACTCATCCGACAGTGGCTTGGGTTGCTTGCTCATGCAACATGGCAAGGTGGTGGCATATGCCTCACGCCAGCTAAAGAAACATGAGGAGAACTACCCCACTCATGATTTAGAATTGGGAGCAGTGGTCTTTGCCTTGAAGATATGGCGCCACTACTTATACGGAGTTAGTGTGACGATCTACACCGACCATAAGAGTTTGAAATATATATTCACTCAGAAGGAGTAGAATCTTCGACATAGGAGATGGTTAGAATTCTTGAAGGACTATGATATTGACCTCCAGTACAAAGAAGGGATGGCCAATGTTGTAGCTGACGCCCTGAGCCGTCGAGCACACTCACTCCATTCGCTACTCGCTTCTTCTAGCTTGTTGATGAGGTGCGAGAGGCGTAGAGGGATGATGAGTATTTGAGGAAGTCATACAGAAGCTGATAGAGGGTACCTTTGAGAGTCAGAAATATGACTTCAGACTTCATGATGATGATCTGATCAGACTTAGGGGCCAGTTATGCATAACACGAGGCAACGCGGATCTGAAAGACCGCATACTTAGAGAATCGCACTATTCTTCAGTTTCCATCCATCCGGGAGCCTCTAAGATGTATAAAGACATGAAGAGATACTTCTGGTGGTCGGGGATGAAGGAAGATGTTACCGAGTTCGTCTTGAGGTGTCTCACATGCCAGAAGTGAAATTCGAGCACCGACGACCGGCGGAATGGTACAGTCGATGCCAGTTCCGGAGTGGAAGTTTCATGATATCTCCATGGACTTCATGGTCGGACTCCCGCCACCAGAGGAGGTCTGAACATGATATGGGTTGTGGTGGATTGCCTTACAAAGTAGCCCAATTCATACCGATGAAGGATACTTGGAAGGTAACTAAGTTAGCTGGGTTTTTTGAGAAGGAGATCATGACACCACGGGATACCAAAGACCACAGTGTCGGATAGAGATACCAGATTCCTTTCGAGGTACTGGAGAGCTACACGAGAACGTTAGGTATAGAATTGAAGTTGAGTACCGCGTTTCATCCTTAGATAGATGGTCAGAATGAGCGTACATTTTAGACACTAGAGGACATGCTGAGAGCATGTGCCTTAGACTTCCAGGGCAATTGGATCGACAAGTTGCATCTGATCGAGTTCTCTTACAACAATAGCTATCATGCTACGATCAAGATGGCGCCTTTCCAAGCGTTGTACGGTAGACCATGTCGTACACCGCTCTGCTGGGATGAGTCGAGTGAGACGGTCATTATAGGACCAGAATACTTAGGACAAGTTCAGTCTGAAGTTCAACAAATCAGGGAGAATATGAAAGCTGCTCAAGATAGGCAGAAGTCGTATGTTGATGTTCGACGATGAGACCTGGAGTTTGTCGTAGGCGACCGGGTATTTCTGCGAGTTTCACCGATGAAAGGTGTGTTTAGATTGGGCAGAAGGGCAAACTAAGCCCGAAGTTTGTTAGTCCTATGAGATTACGGAGCGGTGGGCCCAGTTGCTTACAGGTTGAATTTGCCTACTAAGCTGGGTAAAGTGCATGACGTCTTTCATGTCTCACAGCTGAAGAAGTACATGCACCACCCCTCCCATGTGTTAGAGCCTGAGAGATTGACGTTAGAACTGAAAATGAGATCAGTGGAGGTTCCAAAGAAATCCTGGATACGAAGACTAGGGACACTCGCCAAAAGTCAGTTCGACTGGTGAAGGTCCTCTGGTCTAACCAGGATGTCGAAGAGGCCACAAGGGAATTAGAGGATAAGATGAGATCAAAGTACCCTTCATTATTTACTGACTCGATTGTCTGTATAGGGTATGGGGCGTACCCCTTTTTAAGGGGGTAGAGTTTTCCTCCTGCTTTTGAGTTAGTAAACGAACATTTTGTCGTTTGTTTGTTTGTGTAAGATGTGGTTTTGTGTAAGTTTTACACTTGTGATAAGTTTAAGATATGTATAGTACTTGTGTATTGTACTTGTGGATTGTGGCAGACCTTTGAGTCTTGAGATGTGTGAATGTTAATATAAGATATGGTACTAAGATTAAGGGAATTGAGTATTGTGAATGATCAAGTACATATGTGAACTTTGGGGACAAAGTTCTTTTAAGGGGGTAGATTGAAATACCCCAAACCTAGATATGGTGTTTAGATGTTAAACTAAGATATAATAAGGCTAAATTATGCCTTAGAAACATTAAGAAACAATTTAAACCAATAAAACACAAGGAAACAACATAAGAGCAATTTAAGCAAAAACAGCTCTAAGCTTGGAGTAACTTTGGGCAACACCAAAATATCATTATTAGACTTTATTAACATGCTAATGGAACATGTTAAACCAATTACCAAAGTAAACCAAGCTAAAAAAACAGTTAAAACACAAATTGTGCTTTAAGGACTCTTAAAGCACATTTTTGAAATTGTCTTGGAAATGGGTTTTGAGTGGCTAAATACCCATGATTACTCCTTAATCAACTTATGTACTACTTAGTATCACATTAGGAAGTCTAAATCAATGGGAAATAAAAAATTTCACAAATATGTGCACTAATTTGTGAATAGTGTCCAAATAGTACCTAGTTTAGTCTTAAGTCAATTTAGTTTAGCTAATTGGTCAACAAAGACCATAACTAGCCTTATTTAATAAGGGGGGCAGTTTTCTAAGGGTGGTGAGTCACCACATGTGTCATACAACTTAATAAAAGAAGAGAGAAATAAAGAAAGGTTACTATTGCTTTTCAAGATAAATATCTTACTTTTACTTACCTCTCTCCTCATCTCTTCATTCTCTTCTTTTCCCACCGATTTCACCATCTCCTTCCCTTCTCTATTCACGTAAGAACAGCCCCCATACTTGCTCTATCTTGCTTTGCTCACCTCTTGCTCATTTTAACTCCAAATCCAAAACTAAATACATATTACTCTTAGTTAGGTCAAGCTCTTTCTTTCTATCCTTTCAAATCTCCAAAAGCTTCATTTTGGTGCCAAGGCAAACCGCCATTAGAGGAGGAAAAATCAGTTTGAAGAGCTCTTGGGCTTCTCCATTCATTCAAGGTAAGAAACTCTAAGAAAAACTAAGTTTCCATCACCTTTCCTTCATAACGAAAATCATCTTCTCATGGAATCTTGTTTTATCCTTGTTCTAGCTGTTTCTATTCTCTCAAGGACTAGAGGAGGTCCTTCTTGATTGATATCCAAGCTTACCTTAAGACTTCAAAGGTAAATATTCATTTTAATACCTTAAGACACATTTTTAACCTAGGTATGATTCCTTAAGGTTGGTGCATTCATTAGTACTCATTAGAGTCATTGTGTATTGGTTAGAACATTAGCAAGGGAATTAAGTTGGTGACCGAAAATCAAACATGAAATACCAAGGAGGAAAGTGTCAGGAAAAGCTTAGAGAAACAAGGTAAAAGTCTTACCTTAAGTGTTTTATATTGCTTAGGGATGGATTTAGATATATGATAAGTTTAGGTTAGAGGTTACATTATTTAAGGGTTATTTAACCTAGGAGAAAGAACATGGTTATTTGAGAACTTTGTTTAAGGAGCAAATGGCAAATGAGATAGTTAAACAATCACAAGGTGAATTATAAAGAACACAATTATTGCAATGGGAGCATTGTTGTGTGTATTTGTATGTCAAAGGCTATTATCGTGTGGGAAATTCAGTGTTTAGATTTATGCATTTAAGGGCCTAAGAGCCAGTCATTTAAGGGCCTATGTGCCAAGCAATTTAAGTTATGCACTATATTGTGGTGTGGTGTGGTTGGGTGAGATTTGTGTGGCTAAGATTGTGTATTAAGGATTTGAGTGTTCATAGTTTTTAATGGTGAAAAGAACCTAAGTGCTTGGGTGTATTAATATGATACTAGGGAAGCCATGTCAAAATTTGGTGAAGAAACTTGGTGTTTAAGATGTTTTAAGGAGATTGTATGAGCTAGGAAGTACTAGTAAACATTAGGAGTTGTTTTGGTGAAAAAGAATTAGTTTAAGGTGTTCTTGAGAATTAGGATGACCTAGGTATGTCTAGGAGGAACTAGGGGTTATAAGGGTGAATTCTAGGCATCAAAACCATGAGAAGATAAGTTAGGAAACTTGTTCAAAGTTTGAAGGAAATTAGGTGTAAAGTCTTGAAATGACTTAGGTGTAAGCTAAAGTGTATGACCTTGAGGAAGTTTTGGTAAAGGATAAGAGGATGAATAATGATGTTTATGGAGTGGTCAAATTGTAAGTAGGGAACACTTAGGTTAGTTAAAGTTCTAGGTAAATTACATGTTAGGGATATAAGGAATTAAATGTTAAGTGTTAGGAGTTTTTTTGTAAGGATTGAGTAAATGGTGGTTAAGAAGATCTTAGGTGGGTGAATAATGAGTTTGGTTGATGTTTTAAGGTGGGTTTAAGTGCCTAAATGATGATAGGACATATTGGGGAACTTGTGGAAGAGTTTGGGAGCAATTAGACAATTTTGGGAAGATTCTGCACTGGACCGACCCAGGGGACCGACCCTGTCTGGGTCGGGTCGGACCTTGTTAAACCAGCCGAAATGTTTCTGGGATGGACCGACCCAGAGGGCCTTGGGTCGGTCGGGCAAAATTTAATGAACAAAAATGTTTCTGGAATGGACCGACCTAGAGGGCCTTGGGTCGGTTGGGCTGGCCTTGGGTCGGTCGGGTGAGATTTAGAGAACGAGAAAAGTTACTGGAATGGACCGACCTAGGGGTTGGGTCGGTCGGTGGATCGGTCGACCCTTAAGACATAAAAAAAAGAGAGATTTTAAGGATGTTAAATGGTATTAGTATTGAACCATTAAGAGGGTAATGATGATTAAGAAGTAAGCATATAAGAACTTAAGGGATTAAGTTAAGTAAATGGTTTAAGATGTTAAGGTTAAGTTTGTAAGAACTGAAGAGATGTTAGATGGGGATCATGAGGGGATTGAGTAAATTAAGTAATGTGTAAGTAATTAATAATCTATGTTGGATGAATGTTTTAAGATTTAAGAGTTTGGAACCAGAAGAGAATTAAACAACCGGGACAACTGACGGTGAACGGTATAGTTTTCTTGTGACCTGCTTGCTAACGAGGTGTCTCTCGGCTTGTGTGCTATTTGTTTATGTGTGCCAACTAAGCAAGATAAAGCATGCAACCGGCTTTATTGCACTTATTGTGTGTGTGTTTTCTTTACACTAACACACGTGACTTGAGATTAGTACACATTGGAATGAGATGAGGAATTACACTTCTATAACAGTTGGTTAATACCCGTGAAGGTTTAACTAACGCTTGGTTTATAAGATTTTCACTAAATGGTAATTAAGGGGAGTGAGGAATTCGGGACTGACTCCGGTCATGCATGTTAAGGAAAGGGGGTCGGTGTCTGAATCAGATCCGACTTCCGCTTGAGGACTTGTCTTCGGACTTGTTGCCTAGGGTCGAAAGTTGACTCAGCTACCTTGGATTTCAGTCGAAGGTAGGGGGCAAATTAAGATGGTGCGGTAGGATCACCTAAATCCTAAAATTAAGATAAGTTGTTTATTCAACCAATGGAGTTAATAGCTCATTGGCTAGGATTACTTTTGACACGACAAAAATAAACATTGAGATATGATACAACCATTTCTATTTAAAGAACGGGTTGTATACTGAGATTAAGATAAGGATTAAGATTAAGGTAAGTTAAGATGGACTAAGGTTAAGTGGAATCGGAACTGGAGGAGTTAACTGATTAACTCATCTACTAAGAGAACGCTTTTAAGTCGTTCATTGTGTGTGAACTATACTCGTTCATTTGTGGATTGTTGTTTTATTGCACTTCTTATTATGACCGTGTATCTAATCAACTCCATGCTATCGACAATTAGTCGTCGTAGCCCCATTAGCTTGGGGGCCATAAGAGAATCGTACCAGCAAAGGTGTTGACCCCCTTGGGGGCTGCTGTTTACAAGGTAAGCGTCCTATGAAGACTCATCTTGAGAGTAGGGGCGGTTAGACTTAGGCTGGGTTTATTTTGAGCACGGGTTGCGCTTGTGCACCCGTCTGTTAATATTTAAACTTGTGGAGAATTATGTGTCTGTGGAGATACTGATAAACTCAGTTGGTATGTATATTTTTTTGGTTTTGACGGTTGTAAGTATTAAAGTTCGGTTATTTCTGTTAATCAGACCGTAGCAAGGTCCGGGCGTACGTTAATTTCCGCTGTGATTTCTTAAGGGTGTTGTTAAGTTTACGATAACTATGATTGGCTTAAGACGGGGTGTTACAGATAGAGGAGAGATCTCACAAGCTTTAGAACCCTAAGGAATCAAAAAGCACAACCTCCTCCCTCTCTCTCTCACGTTTTTCATCTTCCGGCCACCTAAATCATACCGAAAATCCCCCGAAATCACCACATAAACTTGTTTTCCAACTCCCAAAGCAACAACAATCATCAAAACCCCACAAAACGCCACCAAGACGTGAAGAACATCAAGAATAATCAGTGACCAGAAGCCCGGTTCGAAATCCATTCGAATCTGCCATCAACGGAGCTCCCGATGAATCCCGGCGTGAAGAATTGTTGTGAATCCGAAGGTAAAACAGGTGGGAACTTTACTTTCCTAACTCCCCACGACTTTATTAGTCTCATCTCAAAATTTGGGTTCAAATCGGCTCTTTTCCGCTTCTGTATTGCTAATTATCTTTGCTTCTGCCTTGTTACTTGTTGGTTAAGTTTCGTGCATAATTCAACTTCAAATTGGAATCTTTTAATCACTAACGTCTTGTACATCTTCCAGGCTACACACCCATAAAATTTGAGCTCAAAACACCGCCAGGAACCACCCAAAACTTGTCGTCCGAGGTCCGTAGCCCCGGACTCTGTGTCCGGGCCCACGGACACTCTCGGACGGCGGCGGGATTTTAATTTTTCAAAATTTAGGTTTTTTCAAACAATGTCCGGGCCCACGGACGTTCTGTCCGTGGCCCCGGACTTTTCAAAATTCTGTTTTCTTTTAAACTCAACTTTTCTGCAAAATTAAATTAACTGGGGTCCGTGGGTTCGGACATGTAACACCCCCGAATAACCAAACAGCAGTCTGAACAACACGCCAAACGATATTACAATAAGTCTAAGCAGCGGATTCATAACTCCATCCGGGTGTCACAGACGCCAACCACCCATGTGGTTGACACAACAACACTGTCAACACCAAGCTACGGTCGGAATGACTGGAAATTTAAACCTTAACCAAATCCAAGTACAAACAAGAAATACAAACCAAGTACCGAGAGTCTACATCATAAGTTCTTAATCAAACAACACAAACCAAAACGTACATCCAGGGTTTAGTGTTACATAGACATAACCCATACATAAAAACATACTACTTAAAAGTCTTGCCCAGATGGACTACCCCTATGGTAGTCACCCTGCCTACTCTCCGCCTGCTTCCAGTTTCATTCCTGTAAAAATAAAGGACTCAGCAAAACTATGCTGAGTATGAATATGTGTTGCCCGTATGTTGCCGGGCTACACGACTACTTGGTCAAATATGATTAAGCCCAATTTGCATGCTATAGTAAAGCAGTAACACACAACATACAACATCAGCATAGCAACTCACAACATGTTGAGCATAGAGATAACAACAAGCACTTCAAGCATATAAAAACAAGTAGAGCTTACAGGAGAATTTGAATAATGATGATCCTCACAGTGGGATCATTCAACGTTGAGTGTTTTCATTTCTTTTCTTTTGTTCCCATCATGTGTACTTCTCTTTCTCTTTCTTTGCACCAGGTCTGGGGATGTAAGTTAGTTCCCGTGACCATATAGTGTAGGTGCCCATCTTTCCTTGCTTCTTTATGGATTAATTGTGAGTTCTCTTATCACCGCATGTTGGAGGACTTCTCCTCTAGCTAATCCCCCATTCCCGACGTCGTGTGCCGAGAAAGCGGAGTCGCCTCTAGACTCAGGATATGCTCCACCAATTGCCAATCCCCCATCCCCGACGTCAAGTGCCGAGGAAGCGGAGTCACCTCTAGACTCCTGGATGTGCTCCACCATAGATGGTCGAAGGATCTAATGCAGATACCAACTCCCGAGTATTCTATACCGCACGGCCCGAGATGTTGTCTTCCCAGGTTATTCTCATGTTCCACCAGTTGGTAATTATGTTCATTATCGAAAGTAGCTCGGCACCATAGTGGGTGTCATTAGGTGTAACACCCCTACTAACTCGGCTCCTAACAATCCTATAAAAGTCGCACATAATAAATATATCACAGCGGTAAATAACAGACTGTCGCTCCTATGGTGTCACAGTTATCACTCGCCCATACGGGTGATAACGAGTTACCTGATAATCAACATGCGAAACGTATTCCCCAGCCGCGACGACAAGAGATAGATAGTAGAACTTTAAACAATTTAAAACAAACCAACCGTAACCAATTATTACAGATCGTACTCGTGAGCATCTAAACAAATCCACCTCGGTTTACACAACCCGAGTCCAAACGTCATCAGTAACAAACCGTACCAAGTCTTAAACAACAACAATATATTACAATCGTCACGCCTCGCGTCGACCACCAGCTACTCTCCTGAAATAAAAATGGTTTGTGGTATGGAATCAGCCCCTGCTGAGTATGTCATCACATGCCCCGTCATGCCCCCAAAGACCCCTCAATTATTTGGTCGAGAGCATGAGGTTCGTTACATGCAATACCGTTTTAATATTTAAAACTGTAAAACAATTAACAGCAACATCCATACAATAAACGCAACCATCAAACATAATAATATAACCACAAGTATAACCAATGAACAACAAAGCGAAACAACGAGAACAATAAACAAGTATTAAGTCTCGTCCATGGTATAGAAACCAATATTGTTCGCCACTGTATAAGTCTCAATTGTCTTATTGTTCAGTTATACCTAGTGACAATGTCTCGTTAAAACGACATGTCTCTAGTTACCCATATAATATGGCGGGTCACCCACGGCAGTAGCCACTCCAACGGTAGAGTCTCCGACCAACGAGCCATTCTAGCTCACGGGAAATTTTCTTGATACTTGCGGACCCGTACGCGGACATCCTGGTATCGTTTTGTGATCACAGCGCGCACCAAGAGCCACATCCTCTTGGCTTTACTTCCTTCATTAATTAATTAATTATACCATCGCATCGCATTACCAAATCTTCTAACACAGCAGACTAAGGTCATTAGTCCAATCCGGAGTCTGTAAACTCGGGATCCAGTGTTAGATACGAGAGCGGCGTATAGAAAGGCCAATGCTCCGTATAAAAGTCTTAGATAATATGTATATGTTATTATCATAGTGCTACAACGTTTTACTTACGTTCCTTATATTTCATATAAGATAGCACACAGCCGCTAGTTCGTTTTATATATATAGGTTCATATATACGAACCAATACTGTTAACTCAACAACAGTAAATAATAAGCAGCTATAAATATACAATTCATGCATATTAATTAACACATTCAGACAAACAATCTTATCACAGATCACACAGAAGTCTGAACTGAGGAAGCCCTCAGAGACAATCAGAGACACATAACAACATACCGTTCACCCTGATGTATTACGGTGGAGTATGAATCAGCAAGATCCTATGCCCGTGTGTCGTCTCTATTAGTCTAACAATACATAATGCTACTGATTAGCATACTGTATAACAACACAATCCTACGGTACCCCGTACCGTCACTAACAACTCCCGGTTAACCCCCCGTTATAAACTGTCAATGTTTGTCGGGTTTTAGGTTTAACTCGAGATTGGGAAAAGTGTTATGTTACATGCGTAGTCTTGTCTTGTATTAATATACCCATCGTTGAACTTGTTATCGCATGTGACTTTAATGTATGTTTGTACAACATGTAGTTTGTTTTATTATTGCATGTGTGATCCTTTGTCATGCACTATACATCTCACCTTAGTATTTATTTTCTAAGGTTGTCTCCTTTTTTTTTCCAATGTGGTATAATTCATTTGTAAACAATACTTTTAATTACATGAATCCTTATATCACATGTACACTCTCTTAACTTTAGAATCCCATATCCAATGTTTGTAATTCTTTTCCCTTTTATCATATGTCATTTTAATTATGAAAATACATGGTCATTAAGCCATGTTATATTTTCCACCATAACATATATTTACTTATAATCATGTATTATGGAACTATTTCTTATATGGTAAGTCTTATAATATATTCATTCTTTTTAATGAATACCTCTTATATTATAAATGTTATAACTCTTATAACATCAAAACCATATTATAAATTCCATTTTAAATGTCAACATTTTCGAACAGCACTTATGTTCTTAATATTTACAAAATCCACCACATAGTTAACATAATGTTACATTATAGTTATATAACTTATGTTATGACATTTAAGTCATTAAAACAATTATAACATATAGTTGTAAATTGTTGTAAAATACCAAACCAACCCCCTTATATTTTCGGTTTCAAAACAACCACTAAACTTCTATAAATCACAAATCAATCCCAAATTATATTTCATTGTTACACTTATATCATATACCTTATATTATACCCTATAGTTTTATTTTTTTTAAATAACCGAACACTATTCTAATTATCTTTCCACCACTTAACTTTTATATTCACCAAATTCTCTCTTTATAACATATAGTTTTCTAATATCATCAAAACTATATATTGTACATATGTCTTTATAAAACCTTATAGATAATTCCAAAAATCACCAAACTATACCAAAAGGTTATAAACATTATTCCTAGCCTTATATTTTCTCCAAATCTCGGTTGACCACATATGTTACCCATTTGTAACAATATCATAAAATATCTTATATTATACTTATATAACTCATATAAACTCCAAATTTAACCAAATAAATTTCTAAAAATTCCTAATAACCTAAGGTTTGTACTAAACTCCATTTAGTCCCTAGTTTTCGGAAATTACATTATAGCCCCATCTCTTTTAAATCTTTTACAAATTAATACTTATCTTAACATAAGGTTGCATTCAAATTCTAAAATTCTCCAAACTTGGTCAAAGTCTCCTATATAGTCAACTTTGACTTCTAATACCAAATTGGACCCAACCTTTCGGTAATTACAAGACTTTACCTATACTTTTCTATTTTTACAATTTTGACCCAAAACTTTATAAAATGTTATAATTTTTAAAATTCATTTAAAAACCCTAAATTCCTCTATATTAAGCTCTCGGCCTAATATTTTGTTAATAATTACCGTTTGGCCCCAACTTTAATTATAAGCATAAATAAAACTAAATAAGCTTATAAACTTAAATTAAAATGGCCTAATGACATGGCCTTATTACAACCTTGAACTTGCAAAATAAATTACACAATAAATGTCTCAAAATATAATACATACTCACGGCCTCACTTGTATTTGATTATTTTTCCACATAATGTCATAATTTGACCATTATGTTAATTAAATCTCTTAAATGACTAGCTTAATTTATCTTAGTCATTTTTTCCATTTTTAGGTCAATATGACCCTTATTTAAGATTTCACTCTCGGCAATATTAATATATAAGCTTAGAAATTATGAAATCATAGATTTAAGGTTTTATACCTTGATTTATCCTTGTATGCTCTCGGCCACTTGAAGGAAAATTCACCACATGATTTAGACATGTTTAATACACAAAAACAAGATATGGTTACACTCCAAGCTTGAGCTTAACCATAAGGAATAATTAATGTAAGATTTAAGGCAAAAATCACCTTAAAAATGCAAGAGGAGTTCAAGAGAGGTTCGGCCTGAATCAAACACACCACAAGGTGTTAGATCCACCATATTGACATAGGAAATAGCTAGATCACAACAAGCTCTCTTGTTATTAGGTTTTACCTTGGAAAAATGCCTTAAAAGAAGGGTATTTCCTTTGGATCTCGGCCACCCTTGCTCCAAATGGCTAACCAACTGATTGAACATGTAAATATGAAGATTATGAGTGTATAAACTCACAAAAATCAGAGGAAGAAAATCGGATGAAGAGTAGAGAAGCTTAAGGTATGTTTTTACCTTAAAATGAGATTTTGAGCAACCTTGGTCTCTAAACTTGTTTCAACCGAATTTGATTGATGTTCTAACCTTAGAACACTGAGAATAAGCCATAGGAACTGATTAGTCACGAGATCTAAGCATAGGTGGTGAAGAGATGAAGAAAAAAAGCCAAAAACAAGCCTTAAACCATTAATTAGAAGCTTAGAAGTTGGATCTACCTTCTTAGTTCAAGAGCCACAGTTGGGAGAGCTTGGGAGAGCTTGGAGGAGCAGCTTCATCGGTTGGAATGAAGCTAGGAGAGAGAGAGTGATTAGAATTGGTATATTAGGTAAAAATGTGCTTTAGATTAGTTTATTGTCTAATAATTGAATGATGACTCACCTAAGGGATAAGAGGGGACATGAGGTCGGCTGATTGAAGAGAAAGGAGAGGCTCCCACGAATTCCCAGCTGGAGGAGTCAAATAATGGAGCTTAAAGGAGTGTATAAACTAATAAAAGGCAAAAGTGAATCCTTAATTTGTGGAGAAATGTTGGAGTTTGATTATTGTATATGCAAGTGATGAATTTGGAGCCTCCTTGGCTTGTAAATGTCGAACTCACATGGTCTAGGGGTCAACTTTGACCTCTTGACCAATCTTAGTCAATATTGACTCCTGCGGGCCCCCTTTTAGGGTTTTATTAATATTTTAATATTAAATTTGTAAAAATTTGTAAAATTTGGAATTAAATTCCTAATATGATATATTGTGATATAATATCATATTTAAAGGTATTTATAACCTTTAAGCCCATTTAAAACCAGTTTAGAAGGCAATTTCACAAAAATGTGCTTTAAGGAGTTTTAGTGCACATTTTGTGTTGCAAGGTGTTTCTGAGCTTAGTTTCTTTGATAATGGTTTGTTGTGTTCCTTACTTCATTATAATACTTAGGAATCCACTTTGGATCCTATCTGAGGTCATACAATCTTTATGGTGTCTTAAAGCACCTTTTTGGCTTTACCGATCTTAAGGCATGTTTTGCCTTGTTGAGATCTTTAGATTATTCCCCAGTAATATTTAGATGTTTATTAACCATCTTAGATCATTAATAGATCATTTAATTATATTTTAAAGGTTAGGGGTATTTCAGTCTACCCCCCTTAAAAAGGCTTCGTCCCGAAGTCCTTAATCCTCTACAGTTCACCTAAGGAATCAAGTTCCACTAAGTAACCAACAGTCCATCACTAGGGAGTAACTCCCACTAGGTTCAAACCTAGTCTATACATACAGCATATATCAAATAGCCAAACCACATGGATATATCATATTCATGTTATCTTATTTCATAGCACTAAAAAGGTGCACAACCAATCATCAACAGAAGTACTCAGCGGTACTGTAGTATATATATTCTCACACAGGTGCACTAAGGCACATACATAAAATGTATTCAACATATAATCATCCAAGCAAACATGTATGACGCAGCATACCAACAAAAACACACCACCAAAACAAGACCTAATGCATAACATATGCGCAAGCCAAGTGGTGTCTACCCCCCTTAAAAAGGGTTTGACCACGAACCCGTACAAGTATCACAGCTACTACTCGAAGAGTGCGGGATACTTCGCTCTCATGGAGTCCTCTAACTCCCATGTAGCCTCCTTCACCTCATGGTTCGACCAGAGAACCTTGACCATGCTAACGGTCTTGTTCCTAGTCTGTCTCATCTTCGTATCGAGAATGCGGAGTGGTACTTCCTCATATCGTAGAGCGGGGTCCAACTCTAAAGTCTCTGGCTGCAAAACGTGCGATGGGTGGGGCACATACTTCTTCAACTGTGAGACGTGAAATACGTCGTGCACCCTCCCGAGCTCTGCTGGCAAATCCAGTCTGTAGGCTAAGGCCCACTCGCTCCCTAATCGCATAAGGTCCAACATACTTCGGGCTCAACTTGCCCTTCTGCCCAAACCGGAATATCCCCTTCATGGGTGACACTCTAAGGAATACCATATCGTCGGTAGTGAACTCAACGTCCCTCCTCTTGGTGTCTGCATATGATTTCTGCCGGTCCTGAGCTGCCTTCATGTTCTTGGAAATCTGTAGGACATCTTCCTTAATCTGCTCTAGGTACTCTGGTCCTAGAAGCGTATTCTCGCTGGCCTCATCCCAGCATAAGGGAGTCCTACATGGTCTACCATAAAGTGCCTGAAACGGTGGCATCTGTATCGAGGAGTGGTAGCTGTTGTTGTAGGCGAACTCTATCAGATGTAGTCGCTCTAACCAACTCCCCTGAAAGTCTAAGGCACATGCTCTCAGCATGTCCTCCAGTGTCTGGATGGTCCTCTCACTCTGACCGTCGGTCTGTGGATGGAATGCCGTACTAAGCTTCAACTTCGTACCCAAGGCTTCCTGAACCTGTCCCCAGAATCTGGACAAAAATCGAGGGTCCCTATCAGAAACAATAGTCTTTGGCACACCATGGTGCCGGATCACCTCCTTCTGGAACAAGTCCGCTAACTTTGGGACCTTCCAGGTATCCTTCATAGCAACAAACTTAGCCACCTTAGTCAGACGGTCCACAATGACCCATATCGTGTTCAGCCCTCCCTTAGTCGGTGGGAGACCGACAACGAAATCCATCGAGATGTCCTCGAACTTCCAGCAAGGAATAGGCATAGACTGCACTAAACCTCCGGGTCTCCTATGCTCAAACTTAACCTTCTGACAGGTCAAGCATCTAGTCACAAAGTCAGCTACATCCTTCTTCATCCCGCTCCACCAGAAATGAACCTTAAATCCTTATACATCTTCGAAGAAACGGGGGGACGGATAAGGATGAGCTATGAGCCTCCTGGAGTATCTTCTCCTTCAAGTCAGGAGAAGACTCGGAATACACAAACGTCCATTCAGTCGAATCATGCCATCATTACACAATTCGAAGTCATACTTCTGACTCTCAAAACAACCCTCCAACATTTCTGTTTAATGCTCTCCATGTACTGATCACTCTCTTGTGCAGCTCGTATCTCATCAATCATACTGCTGCTCGCTACCAGTGCAAATAATGAATGAGCTCTGCGGCTCAGGGCGTCAGCTACTACATTCGCCTTGCCCTCCTTATACCTCAGGTCTATGTCGTAGTCCTTCAAGAACTCGACCCATCTTCTCTGTTGCATGTTCAGCTCCTTCTGAGAGAAGAGATGTTGTAAACTCTTATGATCAGAGTAGATAGTGACTGTCACACCGTAAAGATAATGTCGCCAGATCTTCAAAGCGAAGACTACTGTCCTAACTCAAGGTCGTGTGTGGGGTAATTCACCTCATGCTTCTTCAGCTGTCGGGATGCGTAGGCAACTACCTTCCCGTGCTGCATAAGCACACAGCCTAGACCGGTTCCAGAGGCATCACAGTATACCTCGAACCCATCGGTGCCCTCAGGGATAGTAAGAACGGGCGCCGATGTCAGGAGATCCTTCAGCGTCTGAAAGGACTGCTCACACTCACAGACCATAAGAACTGGGATTCCTTCTTCATGAGATTAGTCATTGGTTTGGCCTCTTTGGAGAAGTCCTTCACGAACCTTCTATAGTAACCAGCCAAACCCAGAAAGCTGCGGACGTCTGTAACTGTCTTGGCCTTGGCCAACTCTTCACTGCCTCAATCTTAGCAGGGTCTACAGATATCCCGTCTGCTGATATGATGTGTCCCAGAAATGACACGCGTATAGCCAGAACTCACACTTCGAGAGCTTGGCATACAGCTGGTTCTTCCTCATGATACTCAATACCTGTCTCAAATGTAACTCATGATCTTCCCTGGTCTTCGAATAGATCAGAATATCGTCGATGAACACCACAACTGAACTATCAAGCTGTTCTCTGAAGAGACGGTTCATCAAATCCATGAATATGGCTGGCGCATTCGTTAATCCGAATGGCATAACGGTGAACTCGTAGTGTCCATACCGTGTCCTGAAAGCTGTCTTCTCTATGTCACCCTCTGCAATCCTAATCTGATGGTAGCCAGATCTGAGATCTATCTTCGAGAACACACTGGCCCCCCTCAACTGGTCAAATAAGTCATCAATCCGTGGTAACGGTACTTGTCTTGACCGTGACCGCATTAAGCTCGCGGTAGTCGATGCAGAGTCGCATACTGCCGTCCTTCTTCTTGACAAATAATACTGGAGCACCCCAAGGAGAAACACTAGGTCGAATGAATCCCTTGTCGAGGAGGTCCTCCAGCTGTACCTTCAGCTCCCTCATCTCAGCTGGTGCCATACGGTAGGGTGCCTTAGCAATAGGGCCCGTACCTGGCAATAAATCAACGGCGAACTCAACCTCACGCACAGGCGGCATGCCTGGCAACTCATCAGGAAACACATCAGGGAAGTCTGCCACGACTGGAATATCTACATCCATCTCGTCGCACTGTCTCGTGTCCTGTACATAACAGAGGAAGGCTTGTCGGCCCTTCCTAACATCCTTCATTAGGGACAATGCTGACACGATCTTGACAGTCGGCTCTCTCCTCACACTGCGTACGACACTGTCTTGCCGCTCGGCCCCTTCAGTAGTAGAAGTGCTCTGCACAATGAAGGCGGCCCTTATGCTTGTAGCCAATCCATCCCACTATAATGTCGAAGCCCAAGTTCTAACTCAATCAAACGATGGAAAAGTTCATCATAATACTGATCTCGTCTAAAGCTGCCGTGAAACCTACTTTCTCCTTCGATGGAAGGGTGACTGAAAAGTCTGAAAGCTGTTCGGGGGCAGCCCCCAGCTTCATAGCAAATGCCGAGGAATAAAAGAATGCGAAGCCCCTGAGTCGAACAATACGGAAGCACTAACACCATCAACAGGAAAGGTACCTGAGATCATCTCTCGTATTAGCATCGAGTCCCAATAAATCAGTAATCTACTGTCGGTTGTAATTGTCATACCTGTGATGACATTACCGGACTCCTTGGCTTGCGCCATATCTAAGATGCAGATGGTACCCTCCTTTCCATTTTCGTAGCCTGAAGTTATGAATCAACGGTATCAACAAACTGAACACATATGCTTGAAGGCATAAAACTCTTATTTCATTCATTCAACTGTATTATACAAGGTTACACACTTAGCTACTGCTATTACATCAGTACTGTCTGAAAGTCAAATTTAAACGGCCAGGTCGGATGTGGGTATCATTCACTAGGCTGGGGGGCGGTATTGAGCTTAATGCTCTTAATACCATGGTATAAGCCTCCTCTCCACCAAATACCAACACATCCCCAGACTTGAGGATGATCTTGCTTGCTAGATCCATCCTCTTCTGGTCTCCATAGATGAACTCAGCATCATCGCCGATGGAGAATGACACAACCGGTATTCCTCTGGTGATGGACTCGGTCGTCTCATCATGGTCCTGGTGCATTCCAAGTTTTCCTCCTTGATCGTAGTAGTTGATGATGCAAACGTCAGGTATCATGTCGGGTAATGGGTAAGTCTCACAGTCTTGAGCAATATCCATTCCGTTTCTCACCAAGGTTAGGAAACTCTCAGGTATCCTAGGTATAGATACGCCACCTACCATCGTCACCTCTCGATAAACCCTAGCTTGTGGGTCCCAATCTTTTCCTAAGCACATCATGTGCAGTTTCATTCTAGAACCACTATTAAATACAGGGGTATAAAATCCTCCTATGCCCTTACCCAAAGCTCTACACTCATTCACTATGGCGATTTGCTCATCTAGGGTTAGGAACTCTCTGAGAAGTATCATGCCCGGTCCGACTACATGACACAACTCACTAGGGTACTCCCGTCTTTCTTCCACGGGTCTAGGTGATCTCTGTCTTGTAAGTGTGGGATAGCAGATGTCGAAGTCGCCTAAGAGGTAACAGGTTTCCTAGATAAGTTGTTTATCTAAGCGGTAACTAAAACACGCATTCATGCTAAGGTAAAACGTTTAACACACAGTCATGCTTTCATACAATGGTTAAGGTTTCAAATGCTAACCTTCACCGCGCTGGGTGCTAGTACCAGCGCCCGATGCTCCCGCTGCATTCAGCACGCGGTTGCCTGGCGGGTTCCTCTGGTTCTGCTGCTGTGGCTGCTGCTGCTGTTGCCCCCTCTGGGCTTGGGCGCCGGCCCCCTCTGGCCACCTGGGCTCCACCTCCTCCAGTAGGGACGCCCTGAGTCCCCTTCGGCGGGCGGTACGCTCGACTCTCTGGGTTCGAGAAGCACTCGAACGACCTGTGGCCCTTCCTCCCACAATGGTGGCAGTCTACCGCTTGCCCGTGGCAGTCAACACCCGGGTGGTCTTACCACAGCGCTTGCAGTGAAAATGGGCGGGGTGCAGAACCTATTATCATGTTGCACTCAGATCAACACATGGTTGGTAATGGATAGTATAATAATCAACTCGTTCACATGGTTAGATCGCTTACCCTTAGGGGGTACAGATCTAAGAGGCTGGGCATCGTAGGTAGGCCCGGTCAGCATCGGGACCTTCTCTTTGCCCTTCTGGCTGGCCTGCTCCTTCTTCTTCTCCTTCCAAGAGAACTTTTTCTTCCTGGGATCGTCAAAGTGTCAGGAATAGTAGGTATAAAAGCAGGCAGCAAGTAAGTAATTTAAATGGATTAAATAACTTAAGGGTGGATCTTACTTCCAACTCTTGCCGCTCCCGCTTCCAGCCGCAACCTCCGCCTCCTTTTCTGGGGCCTTACGCTTCTGCCCCTGGCCGTCCTCCCGGCTGTTCACCAATAGCTCCGTCCGGGAAGCAGCCTCGTAGCATTCCTACAATGCATCAATGAGTTCCCCAACTTGTAATAATTCAAACTGAGTTACAAGATATAATCTGTCAACTAATTTTACCTGTATCGTAGGGTATAAGGCAGCGCCCATGGCGGCCTTGATCGCATATCTCAACCCGCCTCTAAACTTCTCAACTTTCATAGCATCTGAATAAACAACTCCTGGGACAAAGTCCAAGAGCCCAATAAAAGAAGAGTAGTACTGATCTACCGTCAGACTACCCTGCCTCAAGGCCTCAAACTCTTCCCTCTTTCTCTGCTTCAAGTGAGCAGGATAGTATTTCTCTCTTAACAGTTCCACAAAACCTGTCCATCCAAAACCCTCAGTAGCAAGGTAATGCGCCTTCACGGACCTCCACCAAGTGCTGGCGGCGTCCCTCAAGTGAAAGGCCGCTATGCCGACCCGGTGCTCAGCAGGCACGTGAATGGCGTCGAAGGCCTTCTCATGCTCAATGATGTATCTCTCTAGGACGGTGGGGTCAGCTACCCCGTCATACGTAGGTACTCTTGTGTCAGCGACACTCTTCAGCCAATTAGGCTCTCTAGGTGCGGGTACGGGTGGGACTACTGGTGGTGCTCCTATCTGGACACCTCCCATCAGGGCTAGCTGAGCAAAGACGGCTGCTACCGTCTCAGCAACGCCCACGGCTGGGGCCTCAGGAGGTCCTCCTCCAGGCCCGCCGCCTCGTCCACCACCTCCTCTGCCTCTGCCAGCTGATCGTCTTCCGGAAGACATCTGAAGAATTCAGAATCAAGGTCAGCTCTTGGTATAAGTACTGTACTTATTTTAATCATAACCTAACTCAAATCATTTACAACTATCTCTTGGTACTGGTGTGTGAGTAACCTAAGCCCACGGTACTTTAACTACTATCTCTTGTAATCAGAGCGGTACTCCGCTCTGATACCACTTTTTGTAACACCCCTACTAACTCGGCTCCTAACAATCCTATAAAAGTCGCACATAATAAATATATCGCAGCGGTAAATAACAGACTGTCGCTCCTATGGTGTCACAGTTATCACTCGCCCATACGGGTGATAACGAGTTACCTGATAATCAACATGCGAAACGTATTCCCGCAGTGACCACAAGAGATAGATAGTAGAACTTTAAACAATTTAAAACAAACCAACCGTAACCAATTATTACAGACCGTACTCGTGAGCATCTAAACAAATCCACCTCGGTTTACACAACCCGAGTCCAAACGTCATCAGTAACAAACCGTACCAAGTCTTAAACAACAACAATATATTACAATCGTCACGCCTCGCGTCAACCACCAGCTACTCTCCTGAAATAAAAATGGTTTGTGGTATGGAATCAGCCCCTGCTGAGTATGTCATCACATGCCCCGTCATGCCCCCAAAGACCCCTCAATTATTTGGTCGAGAGCATGAGGTTCGTTACATGCAATACCGTTTTAATATTTAAAACTGTAAAACAATTAACAGCAACATCCATACAATAAATGCAACCATCAACACATAATAATATAACCACAAGTATAACCAATGAACAACAAAGCGAAACAACGAGAACAATAAACAAGTATTAAGTCTCGTCCATGGTATAGAAACCAATATTGTTCGCCATTGTATAAGTCTCAATTGTCTTAATTGTTCAGTTATACCTAGTGACAATGTCTCGTTAAAACGACATGTCTCTAGTTACCCATATAATATGGCGGGTCACCCACGGCAGTAGCCACTCCAACGGTAGAGTCTCCGACCAACGAGCCATTCTAGCTCACGGGAAATTTTCTTGATACTTGCGGACCCGTACGCGGACATCCTGGTATCGTTTTTGTGATCACAGCGCGCACCAAGAGCCACATCCTCTTGGCTTTACTTCCATTTAATTAATTAATTATACCATCGCATCGCATTACCAAATCTTCTAACACAGCAGACTAAGGTCATTAGTCCAATCCGGAGTCTGTAAACTCGGGATCCAGTGTTAGATACGAGAGCGGCGTATAGAAAGGCCAATGCTCCGTATAAAAGTCTTAGATAATATGTATATATTATCATAGTGCTACAACGTTTTACTTACGTTCCTTATATTTCATATAAGATAGCACCACAGCCGCTAGTTCGTTTTATATATAGGTTCATATATACGAACCAATACTGTTAACTCAACAACAGTAAATAATAAGCAGCTATAAATATACAATTCATGCATATTAATTAACACATTCAGACAAACAATCTTATCACAGATCACACAGAAGTCTGAACTGAGGAAGCCCTCAGAGACAATCAGAGACACATAACAACATACCGTTCACCCTGATGTATTACGGTGGAGTATGAATCAGCAAGATCCTATGCTCCGTGTGTCGTCTCTATTAGTCTAAACAATACATAATGCTACTGATTAGCATACTGTATAACAACACAATCCTACGGTACCCCGTACCGTCACTAACAACTCCCGGTTAACCCCCCGTTATAAACTGTCAATGTTTGTCGGGTTTTAGGTTTAACTCGAGATTGGGAAAAGTGTTATGTTACATGCGTAGTCTTGTCTTGTATATTAATATACCCATCGTTGAACTTGTTATCGCATGTGACTTTAATGTATGTTTGTACAACATGTAGTTTGTTTTATTATTGCATGTGTGATCCTTTGTCATGCACTATACATCTCACCTTAGTATTTATTTTTCTAAGGTTGTCTCCTTTTTTTTTCCAATGTGGTATAATTCATTTGTAAACAATACTTTTAATTACATGAATCCTTATCATCACATGTACACTCTCTTAACTTTAGAATCCCATATCCAATGTTTGTAATTCTTTTCCCTTTTATCATATGTCATTTTTAATTATGAAAATACATGGTCATTAAGCCATGTTATATTTTCCACCATAACATATATTTACTTATAATCATGTATTATGGAACTATTTCTTATATGGTAAGTCTTATAATATATATTCATTCTTTTTAATGAATACCTCTTATATTATAAATGTTATAACTCTTATAACATCAAAACCATATTATAAATTCCATTTTAAAATGTCAACATTTTCGAACAGCACTTATGTTCTTAAGTATTTACAAAATCCACCACATAGTTAACATAATGTTACATTATAGTTATATAACTTATGTTATGACATTTAAGTCATTAAAACAATTATAACATATAGTTGTAAATTGTTGTAAAATACCAAACCAACCCCCTTATATTTTCGGTTTCCAAAACAACCACTAAACTTCTATAAATCACAAATCAATCCCAAATTATATTTCATTGTTACACTTATATCATATACCTTATATTAAACCCTATAGTTTTATTTTTTTTAAATAACCGAACACTATTCTAATTATCTTTCCACCACTTAACTTTTATATTCACCAAATTCTCCTCTTTATAACATATAGTTTTCTAATATCATCAAAACTATATATTGTACATATGTCTTTATAAAACCTTATAGATAATTCCAAAAATCACCAAACTATACCAAAAGGTTATAAACATTATTCCTAGCCTTATATTTTCTCCAAATCTCGGTTTGACCACATATGTTACCCATTTGTAACAATATCATAAAATATCTTATATTATACTTATATAACTCATATAAACTCCAAATTTAACCAAATAAATTTCTAAAAATTCCTAATAACCTAAGGTTTGTACTAAACTCCATTTAGTACCCCTAGTTTTTGGAAATTACATTATAGCCCCATCTCTTTTAAATCTTTTACAAATTAATACTTATCTTAACATAAGGTTGCATTGGACCCAAACCTTTCGGTAATTACAAGACTTTACCTATACTTTTCTATTTTTACAATTTTGACCCAAAACTTTATAAAATGTTATAATTTTTATTAAATTCATTTAAAAACCCTAAATTCCTCTATATTAAGCTCTTGGCCTAATATTTTGTTAATAATTACCGTTTGGCCCCAACTTTAATTATAAGCATAAATAAAACTAAATAAGCTTATAAACTTAAATTAAAATGGCCTAATGACATGGCCTTATTACAACCTTGAACTTGCAAAATAAATTACACAATAAATGTCTCAAAATATAATACATACTCACGACCTCACTTGTATTTGATTATTTTTCCACATAATGTCATAATTTGACCATTATGTTAATAAAATCTCTTAAATGACTAGCTTAATTTATCTTAGTCATTTTTTCCATTTTTAGGTCAATATGACCCTTATTTAGGATTTCACTCTCGGCAATATTAATATATAAGCTTAGAAATTATGAAAATCATAGATTTAAGGTGTTTACCTAGATTTATCCTTGTATGCTCTCGGCCACTTGAAGGAAAATTCACCACATGATTTAGACATGTTTAATACACAAAAACAAGATATGGTTACACTCCAAGCTTGAGCTTAACCATAAGGAATAATTAATGTAAGATTTAAGGCAAAAATCACCTTAAAAATGCAAGAGGAGTTCAAGAGAGATTCGGCCTGAATCAAACACACCAAAAGGTCTTAGATCCACCATATTGACATAGGAAATAGCTAGATCACAACATGCTCTCTTGTTATTAGGTTTTACCTTGGAAAAATGCCTTAAAAGAAGGTATTTCCTTTGGATCTCGGCCACCCTTGCTCCAAATGGCTAACCAACTGATTGAACATGTAAATATAAAGATTATGAGTGTATAAACTCACAAAAATCAGAGGAAAAAAATCGGATGAAGAGTAGAGAAGCTTAAGGTATGTTTTTACCTTAAAATGAGATTTTGAGCAACCTTGGTCTCTAAACTTGTTTCAACCGAATTTGATTGATGTTATAACCTTATAACACTGAGAATAAGCCATAGGAACTGATTAGTCACGAGATCTAAGCATAGGTGGTGAAGAGATGAAGAAAAAAAGCCAAAAACAAGCCTTAAACCATTAATTAGAAGCTTAGAAGTTGGATCTACCTTCTTAGTTCAAGAGCCACGGTTGGGAGAGCTTGGGAGAGCTTGAGAGGGCAGCTTCATCGGTTGGAATGAAGCTAGGAGAGAGAGAGTGATTAGAATTGGTATTATTAGGTTAAAATGTGCTTTAGATTAGTTTATTGTCTAATAATTGAATGATGACTCACCTAAGGGATAAGAGGGGACATGAGGTTGGCTAATTGAAGAGAAAGGAGAGGCTCCCACGAATTCCCAGCTGGAGGAGTCAAATAATGGAGCTTAAAGGAGTGTATAAACTAATAAAAGGCAAAAGTGAACCTTAATTTGTGGAGAAATGTTGGAGTTTGATTATTGTATATGCAAGTGACGAATTTGGAGCCTCCTTGGCTTGTAAATGTCGAACTCACATGGTCTAAGGGGTCAACTTTGACCTCTTGACCAATCTTAGTCAATATTGACTCCTACGGGCCCCCTTTTAGGGTTTTATTAATATTTTAATATTAAATTTGTAAAAATTTGTAAAATTTGGAATTAAATTCCTAATATGATATATTGTGATATAATATCATATTTAAAGGTATTTATAACCTTTAAGCCCATTTAAAACCAGTTTAGAAGGCAATTTCACAAAAATGTGCTTTAAGGAGTTTTAGTGCACATTTTGTGTTGCAAGGTGTTTTTGAGCTTAGTTTTCTTTGATAATGGTTTTGTTGTGTTCCTTACTTCATTATAATACTTAGGAATCCACTTTGGATCCTATCTGAGGTCATACAATCTTTATGGTGTCTTAAAGCACCTTTTTGGCTTTACCGATCTTAAGGCATGTTTTGCCTTGTTGAGATCTTTAGATTGTTCCCCAGTAATATTTAGATGTTTATTAACCATCTTAGATCATTAATAGATCATTTAATTATATTTAAAGGTTAGGGGTATTTCATTAGGAGCCCTCTATAGTTTGAGAGGAGTTTTCTCCTTGTATAGTTGTTTTGTTTTGTTTGCGTAGTTTCGTCGTGTTTTATCTCTAGTTCTTTAAACGAGAAGGGACTAAACTACTGTGTGCGCGCAAATAATATGAAACAATGATATAGCAATCATATAAGCAAGATAAGCAAGCAATCCACTTTCATGCTTTAATCTTATGGTCATTTTCACACAAGGCACACAACAAACAAGCCGTGTAACACGGCAACATACGGACCACACATATTCATACCTTATACAGAAGCAAGTGTCGTCTCACACACAGGTTCCTGGTTGGCGTTCGTTATGACCCTAACGCTGATTAAAAATAACGTGTCAGTCCATGATTTCATGTGACGACATTTTCCTAGTTTATCTTATGTATACCAGGTGTTATTCCCTCAGTGAGTCGTTGAATGTACGATCATTTTTTTAAACCTTATAACTTCCCAAGTACTCACCTTATATTATTATCCAACTCCTAAGACGTTTACATCATCGTTATATGAGTTAAATAAGTACTCCCTCTAGCTATTATTCTAGAGGATTTTAAACACTAAATTGTAACAAGTTTAACTAAGGTAGATTTAGCTTGTCTAGATATCTTCCCTTCTTAGCTAAATAGGTTAGCAATGTTTTAAACCTATTATCATAGTAATAAAATCTTTAGAAATCTCCTAGAACATGTTTATACAGAAGCATTGAATTTTCTAAATCTGCACACAATTTCCATGCATTACCTCATCTAGCTTCACCTCTAATGTGCCAAATTGATGTCTAACTCTCCCAAACTTTTTTACCAACTTAGCTAAGTGTATTAGTAATGGTTTGGGTTCATTATTAGACCAACACCCCATCTTTAACACCTCTGGAAATCGATCATACAGAGGCACGGGTTTCAGTAAACTGAATCATCAAACATGTGAATACTTCCATTCCAACTTCACTTTTACTGCCTTAAATCGATTTCTAATTTTTCCCAAAGTGCTTAAACACCTAGGTAGATGTATTATCACAGTTCTAAGTTCCTTTCCAACCCATTTCAACACTCTTATACCACCCGTATTACAGTTATACAGAAACATCAATTTACAGAAAAACTGAAAACACAATTTGTATATCTCTTCTCCAACTTTTCTTTTAGTTCATTAATCTGTCTGCAAATCCCCCCAAAATTTTTACCCAACTATATAACTGTATTAGGAAGGCTTTGAACTTAAAAACAACTCAGCACAGCACTGATTACCCTACTGAAAGTTCATTATACAGACCTGTTACACTGCAGGAAAGCTGAAGAAAACTGATTTTTGTACCTCCTCTTTAACCTCTCTTTTAGTTCATTAAACCGACCTCCATTTTTCTCAAGGTATTTGTGAACTTTCTTAAGTGCATTAGGAATGTTTTAGGCTTATTGTTAACTCAATACACCACTATTAGCTGCTCTGAGAGTTCATTTACAGAAGAACAGAAAACTGAAGATTGAAATCTAGAACTGATGCGTGTTCTTTTCAGTTGTTTCATTCCTGCTATCTAACCTACCTCCTATCTTCCCAACTTGTTTAGTGACTCATTTATGTGTTTTAATGCAGGCTTAAGCTCTCGAGCAAACCACTACAACTCCCTGTAACAGAGTTATATAGAAAACAATTTTTCAGAAACAAAACCAGAACTGAAGCATTCCTGTCTTCAGTTTTTTTTCTTCCTTGTTGCTCTTTAAATCTGTTTCCAGTTCCTCCCAAGTTGTTCTCCCGCATTCGTTAAGTGGTTTACCTCGACATCAATTTCCAAACAGACCCAGGGCAAATGTTATTAAAGTTATAGAAACTCACCCTTACTGAAATAAAGAATTTCAGAAGCTGACAAACTGAGACTGATATCTTCTTCCTCTTCTATTTCATTTTTGTTTTGCTTCTGTTATCTAATCTACTTCTTAGTTTTCCTCAACTGCTTTAGTTACTTAATTAGGTATTTTATTATTGTTCTAGCTCTCAGATAACCCAAGACAATAAATCAGAACTGGTGAGAAGTCCCCAAAACTGAATTGAGAAACCAAAAGAACTGAAACTACAAAACTGGTAACTTCTCCTTCTTCTGTTGTTCTTTTCATTCACAGATATGGGTTTTAATGTTCCCTAAACGTGTCTAGTTACTGAGTTAAGGGTTTTAGTAAGTTTTCAACCTCAAATAACCCAAATCAATACCCGTATAGTTTCTGTGCTTAATTACACAGAACCAACTACAAATGAAAACCTGAAAAACTGCAACTGTGAAACTGCCATACACTACCACATGATCAGGTTATCTTTTCTTTCTGTTTCGTGCATGGTTCTTGTTTTCTAATTCCCTCAAATGGTTTAGCTGCTTAATTAAGATCTTAGTATAGTTTATACTCTCAGAATTAACCCAACACAATATAGTGTGGCTACTGAAACTGAAATAGAACAGGAGGTGTAACTGGTGCATCTGGTTTCTATCCTTTGAAGTTGCTTTCTGGTTTTCTTTTTGTTTCTTGTTTTTTCCAACACCCTCACGTTTAGACACTTAGTCAGGTGCATGTATAATATTGTAAATATATCATTAATTCAATACCATCCTAGAACATTTAGCATACTGAAAATACATTGTTACAGATTTCAAATAATTATCAGTTTTGACAAGTTTATTGTTTGTTTTGTTCGTTGATCAGGGAAACTGCATAGGGATAACTCACCAGTTGAGTAACTTGACAGATTCTCCTTGGCCAATCCCTTAGTGCAAGAAGGGACTTCAGTTCCTTAGTCACTCGACAACACTGGAGAGAATTCCTAGGAGTTAGACTTGACAGAATCAGAAAAAGCCAATGACTGAAATGACCGAAACAGAAAAGAGGATTTGTTCCAGAGGCTCCACCTTTTGGTTATATTTCAGGGAAAGGATTCGCAGCTTTTACCCAGGGAACTTTTGAGCAATGCCTAGAAGAATGCATGAAAGAGTCACGCATGAAAGGAGCAAAAAGGGTTGAGTGAGTGAAATGACATTTTGTTCTAGACATCAGAAAAAGAAAGTGAGACTGAAACAGAACTTACGGTCTCACCTTGGATTGGTGTTCAAATCAGCAATGCCAGTGTTTCTGGGGATGTTTCATGGTCTCATTATTTGATTATTGTGGGTCTGAATCGGTGCCCAAGAGAGGGGGAACATATGTTTTATTCACTCACCTAAATACAGAAATGTATAGAAGTTACATGCAATTTTTCTCTCTATTTTCAGGCAGTACCAGGTTGAATGGGAATGTTGTACTTTGCTTGGTTAATTAATGCTACCGAGGTGGAGGATATGAAGGCAGTGCTAGCTAGTTCCTAGAATGTGGGTGTGGACTTTGATGGTCTGACTTTGAAGTATGAAGCTAATGGAACCAAACTTCAAGGGCTGTAAAAGTTGTCTGGTTCTTCTCTCTTTTTCTTTTTTTTTGTGTTACTGGTGCACCTGAACTATGAGCCTTTGCCTCTGTGTTTGGTGACTGATTACCCCTTAGTCCCAGTGGCAAAAGTGCATCAATTCACGAGGGCATGAATGGGGTCTGGGAGGTCAGACTTTAAGAAGTACACTGTCACCCCTCATGCTTGTTTCAGTATTTCTTTTGCAACTAACATCGACAGCAGAGCCATGAGGAGAATGAATCTGTTTTTTTTTATTCCAGGTTCTCAAGCAACAACAGCTCAAAGGGAGCGCGTGTATAATGATGAAGGGCTGAGTGAGTTATCGGACCAAGTCTCACAGATACGAGGAAGGAAGAAAACACTGGTGGAATTTACATGAGAGTTAGTGAAGCATGGGAGTCAGGAAATTCGAAATCTGAGGCCATTAAGGGGAACTGCATGCGTCTGACTAGGCATCGGGTGATGGAGATAATGCTCACCACTGCTACAGAATTCCTATTGTTGGTTTGACTCATCATTCCAGGCTGAATCAAAGGATATTGCTCTCAGATTATAAGGGAATGGGTGGGGTTAGTTTCAAAAACGAATTCCGGTGTTCACCGATCAGAATAAGAAGCTGGTTTACCTGAGAAAGAGTTCGAGAATTACAGAGGGCAGGTTTGTTTCTCTTTTTATATGTAGTTACTTAGTAGGCGTGTTACTAGTTTAAATTCGTGAGCATCTATTACCGAATTCGAGTATAGCTCAACCGGTTAAGATGTTCAGGACGGGTACGAGAGGTATGGGGTTCGAACCTCGGCAGGAGCGCATTTGCTCCCTTTTCCTTTTTCCCTCTTTTTGTATAACTTATATACATGCTAATTTGTATATATGTTAGACTATATAATATATCGCGTTATTAGTTAAGTACGCGACTACTTTATTATGTTACGTTATATATATATGTATACCAGTGGCGGACCCAGGATTTCGTAACATAGGTGTCCAAATATTAGATCAATATTTATAATGTTATAAAACATTAATCATTGTACTAAAAAACAAATTGGAAAATCACATCAAATACTATGAAGCTATAACTTATACATCAAATTAGATTTCTACGACTCTTCATGTTTTGAAACCTATTAATAATAACATCGTTGGAAATAGCAGATAACACATTTTTCTCGATGAAGGTCACCAGAGCGTCATTCATGAATTCATCGTCAATTCGGTTTCATAGACGAGTCTTCACAATTTTCATTGCAGAAAAAGCTCTCTCTACTGTTGCAATTGCTATATGAAGAATCAAAGCCAATTTCAGAAGTCGATAAACCAAGGGATACCTCTCATGTTTCTTGGTTTTCACTAGATTTTGAGAAAGATCATTAAGTGTGTCGAAATTAGAGAACTGAGCATCTGTATTAACATCTCGAATGTATAAAGATAGTTGAACTTCAAGCTCTGAACGATCGTGTTGAGAGAAATCATCTGGATATATAAAACTTAACCATGTTCACCAACTTCTGCAAATCAACGACTTCAAATGAATCAATTGGACTAAGATAAGCCACATGTAGAAGCAATTCTGTATTTCTCTCTCCAAAACGATTGTCCAACTCATGAAGCAACAAGTCAATCACTAATATAAAGAAGTCAACACGATAGTGGTGCAGATTGGTCTTTTTCATAGTTCCTCTCCTTGGTCTATCTTGAAAGACATATGGATCATTCATATTTGGAATTAGAATCTCATATTGGTTACAACAAGAAGAAACATCTTCCATAAGAGAATCCTAACCATTATTTCTCATTTCTTGTAAGCTTCCTTTGCAAAGTTCGACAAGCTTCATGGCATTCACAATATCCTGGTCTTTCTTTTGCAGAGAAACCAATAAAATATTGGTAATCCCCAGCACTTTAATCATCAACTTTAAGCCAAATGCAAAGTCAAAGGTATGTAAAGAGCGTAAAAGGCCACGTGCTTAGGCTCTTTTCTCAGACAAAAGCCCTTCATCTCTAATATTGAAATACCCCAAATGTAATTAACACTATAAAACCATTATATAATGAAAATTAATCTAAGGATGAATCATTTCATGTACGCATGAAAACACATGCATGCAAACGTTACGTAAAAATAGTTGTTTCATCATAAACGCTAAAACGCCTTAGGAACATGCGACTAACAATGACCTTGTATGACCTTCTAAAACTAAAACCAAATGGTCATACCCTCATTATATGACTATACAAACATAGTCCCCAGGCTATATTTAGTTAAAAATGTAAAGTGCCCGGGAGTGCTCACGCACGCCCCTTAAAGCACGAAAAGCCCGGGAACACTCGGAAATACTTTATATGATGAAATAAATCATTATACTTCATTCCAAATGCACCATAACACTTTATTAGACATTTAAGATGAAGTCTTCACGCTAAATTCTCAATGTAACGCAAAGCGCTCAGAGATTCCCGATGGGAGCCCCATAAACCCCCGGGAATGCCTTGGAGAAGTGCCGAGGTGGCACGAACTCCTATATAGTTCATTCTTAGAGTTCCTAACATCATTATAAAGATAACCCTCGAGCTACTTTTTCAAAATTCAACAAAATCCTCGGGGAATTTCTTAACGCTCCTGTTTTGCCCCGGGAGTGTCCCGATAGCCCGGGAATTATGTCATGAGTTGATATAACCCCATATAACTCAATGTAACACCTTAATATATCATTATTGACTATAAACATTGTTTATAAATACTTGTAACTCATAGCGACAACTTATTTTCCAAAATATCCTTAGAGCACAAAAACGCACCTTCGGGTGCCGTTAAAACGCGTTTTACGCAATTACCTTGTAGTTTTTGAGATGCCACGAATTAGGAATCTTAAATGGGGTTGAATTGACCACCTAAAACAATTAAAGACAGTGCCAAACAAGCAGCTCTACAGGGGCCGAAATTCTGCCTCAAAAGTACTATAAAAACAACATTTAAAACTTATAAAATGACATAGAATATGGTGACTCACCTTCCCATGTGCTATATTACTTAATGATAAGAGAATATTGAGTCAATTGACTCCCTCTCTGCCGAAAATCCTGCAAGAAATCAAGAGCATGTTAGCTTGACAAAAGTAAGAATTATTAAGGGAAAAAGTAGATTTAGATCTAGGGAATTAATTTGTTAATGTAGGAGACCATCCCTTGTTTGTCTAAGGCATTTGACTGCCGATTGAAGAGGCTTAAATCAGCCTTAATACTGTGTACATACAAGGAGGAAAAGAAGACAAATCAACATTGAAAAATCAAAAGAACTAAACCTTACCTACCTTACCATACCACCTTCTCTAGCATGATTTATGCAACTTGTCTCTTACCTCTTCACATGGCCGAAAGGGAGCCTCAATTAAGGGATTTTTGGAGCCTTAGAATCAAAGACAATTAATAAACAAGTCTTGACCTAACATGCCAATTATGGGTCCAAAATAAACAAATCAAAATCTAAACAATTCCTAGTCTAATTATACGGTTGCAATCCCATTCTTTCATTCCTTGCAACCGGTTTGGTAAGTCCCCTCTTTTCTCCTTTCATCTTCTTCCTTTGAAGCTATTAAGTTCATTAATGAAGGTTTAACTTCTATCTTCATTTATATGTTAATTTCCTAGCATTTCTCATCAAGTCTTGAAGCAAAAATCTTCCTAGCACAACTACAAGTTTTCGGCATCAATTTATACTCCAAGGAAGTTGTCTAAATCAACATTAGTCCAAGGAGCATCCAAGGTTATCTTAAGGTATTTTTCATGCTTGAAAATCCTTAAGACACATTTTATGTGTATCCGAATTCTACAACTTCTAAAGCTCTTTTCTTCATCATTTTCACTAAGGAAGGTAGGTTCTTCATTCATCCTAGGTGTGCCGAAAATCTAAGAAGAAAAGCCTAAGGTAAATCCTTGGAAAACTACTTACAAATCTACTTAAGATCTTTGTTAAGATCTAACTCCTAAACTCCTTCACCTCTTGCATAAAAACCGAAGTGGAGCATCAATTTCCTTTGGAGAAAGCTTGGAAATTCAAGAGGAGTTCAAGCACTTAACAATCCTTTCTTTAGAGTAAGTTTACTAAGCCAATCTTTATGTTTTAAGTTTGGTTGAGCTTCTAAAAATTGTACAAAAATTATGTACACCTTCTTAGGTATCTAAAACCGAAACTACATGGTAACATGTGCCAAAAATACAGCTTATAACATACATGGCAAATTTATTACCTTAAGACACATTTTTGTGTCACAAAATTTATCTATGTTAATCACTTATTCATGCCGAATTATCTAGGGCATTTATCCTCCATTTTGAGCTAAAAATCAATCTAAGACATTACAATAATTTTTACATGAGTTATATGACTCATATGTTTTATGTATAATTATTATGACTTATAAATCAACTTTTCATATACTATTGGTATCCTATAATTATGGCCGAATTGTTTTGGTGAAGAATAAGTTTTAATGAGCTACATATTATATAAACTTATATTATAAGTTGGTGAGTTAAAAATATTTTACTAGTGCTTAATGGCTAGTTAATTAAGTTATGTGGCTAAATTGTAAATTTTGAAAAGATTGGTGTATATATAGTAAAAGCCGAGAGTTATAGGCTTCTTTGGAATAATTATATATAATCTAAGTAGGAAACAATTTTATGACTTTTAGTTAATTTAACAAGTGTTAAATTAACAATTTATAAAGTTTGGGGCTATTTTGTAATTTATAAAGTTATTATGAAAGTTGAGTTTAATATGGGGCGAATCCATAATTAGGAGAATATAAAGCACACTTCCGAAATTTAGAGGATTAAATATTTAAACTATAGTTTATAAGTTATTAAGTACTATTATAAAGTTTTGGGGTGAAAATGTAAATTATGGAAAGTATATGTCTAAAGTCGAAATACTTGGGGTTAGATTTGTAATTTAAGAAACTATATGTTATGCATTTCGGCAATTAAAGGAAATTAATATTAAAACTATAGGTTATAAGTTATTATGTAAAGGTTATAAGATTTTTGATGAAATACCCCAAACATTGATATGTGGTTTAAACATCAAACTATGTTATATAAAGGCTAAAAGTGCCTTGAAAATCAGTGGACAATTTAAAATATAGTAAAGTGCAATAAAGCACTAAGACACAGTATGAGCAAAACATGCTCTAAGCTATGAGTGAACTTGGTTAGGACCCAAAGAGCTACCAAGACTTAATAACATTTAATTATGATATAAGGCTAATTAAGTCCTTAGGAAACTTGTTAGACAATGAAACCAAACAAAACACAAATAAATACCTTAAAGTCAATAAGAGCAAAAATGTGCTCTAAGCTTGGGATAAATTGTAAAAGACCTAATGGTCATACCTATACCTTATAAATATGTTAAGGAACATATTAAATCAATTACCAAAGAAAACCACTTGAAAACAAGTTAAAACACAAAATGTGCTTTAAGGAGTCTTAAAGCACGTTTTTGAAAAATTGTCTTGTAAATGAGTTTTGAATGGCTAAATGTCCATCATTACTCTTTAATTAACATGTGTACTATATAGTATCACATTTGGGTGGCTATATTAATGGGAAATCAAAAATTTCACTTCTATGTGCCTTAGTTTGTGAATAGTAACTTTTATAATCTAGTTTGTAACATATAATGTTATAAGTAATTAAATGAGTCAACAAAGACCAAACTACCCCTAAGTATATGATGGGGGCCGGTTTTTAGTAAGGTGAGTCATCACCATGTAAAATAAATTAAAGGAAGGAAGGAAAAGAAAGTAAAAGAAGAAAGTTACTTTAGTACATAATATCTTCTAAAAGTAGACTCCAATCTTCATTCTCTCATTTCCTCCAATTCCCACCGTCTTCTACCTTACTTCTTTCTCTCTTTTACGATTTGCTATGGCAACCTCTCTTCTCCATCTTCATTTCTTTGCCAAATCCAACTCCATGCTCCAAATCAAATTCTAAGACTATATTTGTCTTAGTTAGACCAAGCTCTACACTTCTATCTTTTCAAATCTTCAAGAACTCCATTTTGGTGCCATGAAGATTCACCATTGAAGGAGCTTGAGCTCATATTTTCATGCCTTGTCATTCTCCTTGGCTTCAAGGTGAGGAAACTCAAAGAAAAATGACATTTCCTCCATGTTTTGTTGTTGTCCGAAAATTCACCATTAATGGTGCTCTTATATTGGCTTGTTCTAGCTTTCATTCCAAGCTTTCATGGACTAGGTGGAGTCCTCTCTTGATACTCATTCAAGCTCTCTTTCCATTCCAAGGTGAAACAATCATTTTAATACCTTAAAACAATATATGTAACTAGGGTTTACAATGAGATGAAGCATGATGCTTGAATACTCATTCTATTATGTGTACATTGTTTAGAAGTTGACAAACAACCAAACATCCCACCGGTTTTACAAGGAAACAAGAAAGAAGTTGTGAGGAAAGAGGTAAATATGCTATCTCAATGTGGTTTAATGCCTTAGGAGAAATAAGCTTATAATGCTTGTTAAAACTACCTAAAGAGCAAATGGCGAATGACCTAGTAAAGTGTTCTCAAGGAGACTAGTAAAAGAACATATGTGATGGTGTATGTATTTGCAGGTCAAAGGCATTATTTATGTGGGAAATTCAGTGTTTATGGGTTATGCAATTTAAGGCCTAAGAGCCATGTCATTTAAGGGCCTAAGTGCCAAGCAATTTAAGTTATGCACTATATTGTGATGTAGTGCTAAATGTGTGAAGTTTGTGTATAAAAATGTGTTGATGGATTTTAGGTGTTTTGAATGAAATAAGGTAAAACCTAAGAGTTTGGATGTGAGTATATACAAGAGAAGCTATGGCCAAATTTGGGAAAATGTGTGAGAAGTTCTAAGTGTTTTAAATGGTCTTGGTGAACTAGGAAGTGTTAAAGGTGAATAAATGTTTACTTGAGAAGAAAACATGTGTTAAGGTGATTTAGAGTGATGCAAGGATTTAGGTGTTATCTAGGAAGTTCTAAGAATTCAAGTTGTGTTTTGAGAGTGTATTGAAAAGTCTTGAAGAAGTTTGTTTAAGGTTTGGGTGATGTTGATGAATAAGGAGAATGATGTTTAAGTAGGTTTTGAGAAAAATTCAAGGAGTAGTAAAAGGAGATTTAGTTAGTAAGAAAAGGAGTTGAGAGATGATGTTAAGGTGTAGAGGAAACACCTTGGTATAGTGGTCAATATTGGTGAAATACCACTTGGAAAAATTAAGGAGGAAGTGTAAGCTTGGGAAAGGAATTGTAAGAATGACATAAGGAGTTTTGATATGTAAGAAAGGATGTTTGAATGATGATGTTGTGTGGAAGAAATGTCTTGGTATAATGGTTAGAATTGGCATGAATCATCACTAAGGGACTTAAGGAGTATAAACTATAAGTGTTGGAGGCTTTGGAGGAATTTGGCTAAGTGTTTAAAGGTGTAGAAGTTGAGCATTTTGCCGTGTCCGAACTTCCGTCCGGACATGGAAGTTCGGACAGGCTCTGTTGGGCAAAGGATTTTTCTCATTTCGAACTGTGTCCGAACTTGGGAAGTCCGGACACAATTCGGACGTGACTGTTTCTATCTGGGATTTACTCTCGAACTGTGTCCGAACTTGGGAAGTCCGGACACAAGTTCGGACGTGTGTATAGTCTTCAGTATTAGGTCGCGGCTTGCGTCCGAACTTGGAAGTTCGGACACAAGTTCGGACAGGCCACTGTATGGACCAAAATTGTTGTTTTAAGGTATAGAAATGATGTGTAATGATGGGGATTGATAGGTAATGATGTTATAAGGTTGTTAAGGACATGAGGGTGAGTTTTTAATGGTAATTAAGTGGGTGAAAAGTAGTATCAAAATGTAAAAGTAAAACAAGTTAAAATATAAAGTTATGTAACTAAGTTAACGGGGAAAGTTAAGCATTAGACATTAAATAATCAAGCAAACCCCAATGTTAATAAAAACACATGTGATGTTAACAGTTGTTCGAGAATCGCTCGAGGAACATAAGTGGACGTGGTAAAGTGGACTCCGGTGACAGGTATGGTTTTCTTGCAACGTGTATCCTACCGGATTACACCGGCTTGTATGCCAATGTGTTTTCTGTATGTTTGCCACGTTATGAGATAATCATGAACGAGTTTAAAGTCGTTGTAGTTATTGTTATGTATGTTTACGTGCCGATACCGGTAACCGAATGCGCTTGAAGGGCTAGTTAACCACTATTAGGTAAACGTAGGAGAACGGTATCCGGTAACAACGTTTCCGACTTAAGGAACGTTCTAACCACGGCTATGCGTGAGTTGGTTATGTGATGTTTGTGTGTGATGTTTGTATGTGAATGTATGACTCTCTCTTCCCTTGTGTATGTCTAACAAGACTTAACCCAATGTTGTGATTGTTTAATAAAGTTCAAAGTTGAACTTCTAACAAGTGCTAACGGGGGAGTGAGGAGTCGGCTGTTCCGGCCACGCGTGTGAGTAGGGGGTCGTGTCATAGCAGGTTCGCGATCCTTCTGTATGTTATGGTTGTTTTCAATTTGGTTCCCAACCTTCCCTTTAGCTTAAACCAAGGCTATTACTGACTCACGTCGGGCACAGGGGCATACTATTGTTATGTTTGTTCGGTGTGCTTGCGATCACTATATCGAGACACCTTGTGTTAAGTTAACCGTTCATTTAACGAGACGGTAACGAGTTATGTAACGAGCTTATCAGAGACTGGCAACATTCTCTAGGTCACCAGTGTGTAACAATGTTTGGGGTCGGTCCTAAGCGAACCATTCCCGTTATGTTATGGTTTTGTTGTGATGCAATATCCATTGCGCGTATATGTTGTGTACGTGGAAACGTGCAAAGTGTTGTTAGTGGTGTTGTATGTAGTGTATGTTATATGTTGTATAATATGGAGTGTGGGATCATGGATATGATTCCCAGTTTATGATAAGAGGCGTTAAGGATAACCCGATTTAAGGGTAAGTGTCGTCTATTAAGGAAGTAGCTCCATTGGAGGAGGAACACTCTAGGGGTAATGAATACCATGAGTGACTTATTAAGTAAGGATATATTATTGTTTGTTGAGCCCGTTGAGGCGAAATGATTATGTGTTGTGTGTTTACAGTTGCATGTATGATTTAAAAATAATCAACCGCATGCTAAGACGACAATTAGTTGTGCGCGTGGGTAGCATGTGGGCTGCGGGATTACCATACCAGCAAAGGTGCTGAGCCCCTTGGGGGCCACCCTTTCTCTTCTTTTCCTATTTCAGGTACGAAGTGCTGGAAGCCGTTCGAGAGTAGGACGGGTAGTCATTGTACATGGGTAATCATTTAAGTGTACGTATACAGTAGGTGTATAGTAAGACCGAAATTGTTGTCGGCACCAGTTTATAAATACTCGGTATAGTGAAAGTTGTACGTTGTTGTTGTTGTTAATGGAAAGGAATAGTATGTGTAGTCGCTCGGGAATTTAGCCCATCAGACCGGTACAATGTGTATGATTAGCCTTGTTAGCCACGTGGTGGCTAACGGCGTGTAACACCAACGAGATAAGTAATGTGATGAGGTTGTTTTTCGCTGCAGTTTATTGTAAGTGTGTTATTGTTGGATGGGGTGTTACAAAAAGTGGTATCAGAGCGAAGTATCGCTCTGATGACTGAATTACCGAGCTTAGGAAGTACCGAGTTAGGATTTAAGTACTTTGGGTTAAGGGTTGAGTGATAGCGTGAGAGATACGCTAGATAGGAACTACCAGTGACTACTGGAAACCTACAATATCCATCCCACCCTCCACAATCCCTGTTTATAACTTGGGGAAGAACGCCAGAGAGATGGAAATCCACTCTTACTCGGGAATACCGATCTGGCTGTTATTAAACACATCTAAAGGTACGGAGAACCTGTCACACGGTAGATCCCAAAAACTGGGAATCCCGGAGACGGTCTCCATCTGAACAATGTTAACCGCATTCCATAGCAAAGAATGAAGGATCTTGTGTATAGAGGAATAGAATTTCCGGCAACCTGGGTCGACATGCTAAGCAGTCGAGAATAACCAGTTTGCAACGCACCAACGTCCGCAACAGGCAAGAAGTGGATTATAAAACCGAGACAAGTGTCTACGGGACCACAGTTGATAAACAATACACCAACGGTATACCAACCGACAAAGGAACTACAACGTAGTGCCCAAACAAGAGACAAGTCTCAGTAACCACAACAAATACGTGGAACGGGCTACAAAGAGAATACAATACTAAGACAAAGGGGTCTCCCAGAATGGGAAACACCCTAATTGATGATCGTCATGTGAAGACAGTGAGAAGTCACCTAGAAGAGTTATTATCAAGACAGTAAGATCAGTGAGGGCCAACAAGGCCACTGATGACAAATGGGTAAAAACAATACCACAAACGGTATGTGTTAAACCGATAGCCAATTAGCATGGCGCACTTGCCAATAGCAAGTGCTGCTATAACAGGGCTGTTCGGGAAATTTATAGCCACTACAGAGTACTTAGTAAAGTACCATGAAGTTAAAAAGGATCATTATGACCATGGAAGGGCTTGGTAGCCTAACCTCTGTAGTTGTAAATACACCAGTCAGCAAGAAGCTAGACTTGGTTAAGGTAAGAAGATGTGTGAAGCCATGAAAATTTATTTCAAACCCAGATTTATTCAAACCCTTTTCTTTTCAAACCAGACTTTCTTTCAAACCAACACTTCTTTCCAACCTTCTTTTAAACCAAACCAGTAAAACTAAGGACAGTTGACAAGGATACAACAATGGATAAACTTTCCCTCGATTAAGTTCGGGAAGCAGGGAATGAATATTGTCACGGGACAATATAAGGGAGTTGGCAACAGAATACTTCACCTAGGCGTGTGACGGACACTACAAGTGTACCAACTGAATTGTGGGACGACCGCACTCCGAAAGGAGCTTGTGGGACTGACAGACCTACTTATGGGTTAGTTGGGTAAGTAGTAATGTATCAGTATGATACCCCATATATGTATACGAGTGGAGTCCGAAACACGGGAAGTAGTCGACTCCGTTCTACGGTCAGCAGTATAAGTCAAACAATAGCTAAGGATTACCATGAGTGGTTGAAGTAAAGGAACCCAGTTAAGCTAACTGGACTAAAAGAGTCAGTGAATTCATTTTCAAGGAAATGTTTTAAGAGTCAGGAAGTGCGAAGTGCACTAACTGTTATATAAAGACATCACACATGTCTTATGAATTCCTCAGGGATAAACATTATAGCTGGAATGGTGACCCAGCCTGTAAATGGCAAAGCAGATGCCTAATGTGGACACATTAATGTGCAACAAACGGGATGAAACTCCCATAATGAGTACCTACACTACCAGGAAAGGTTGATCTTCACGGAAGAAGATAATAACCAGTGAAAAACGCAAACGGCGTGGCTAATGGAATGCACCAATAAGTGTGAAACAAATGTAAAGCATAACGTAGCAACACCCAGGAGCAATCCTTGAGGGGTGTTCGCATCAACAATTGTTGAACGAAATGCATGACAGAAACACAAGGGTTGAACTAACACCCAGTTTAGACATGAGTTGTCAGGAGACGGACTGACAAACCTAAGGGGAATCCCATGAAAGGAAACGTGATGCAACGACTTGTCATGGAGCCCAATATAATGTCCAAATCATGAAATGTTGCACAGAGAAGTAAACGAATGTGGACAGCCTACAATGAGCCCAGCTCAAGGCAAATAAGGCTTATAAGCCATAAGCAAGATATGTTATATAAATTCGATTGATGGTAGAAGTTTATGTTGTATAAGTGAATAGAGTGGTAAACGAACCACTGCATTAAGAGTGGGGATATCTCTCGATATTGTGACACCGCAGGAGCGGTGGTTATGTGTATCAAGCCCAAGAAATATGTTAAGGAGGGACGATGTTATTATTGAAAGAGAGCAATTAGCTTAGTAGTATGTGTGTATAAAGTGAAGCACCGAGCTGGATAATGCCGGCTTGTGACTCGAATGATCAATGCTCAAGGAGCATACAGTAGTGAGTGATGAACCATAATACGAATGATGTAAGTATATGTGTGGAAGTCAATGTGACAGTAAACACCATATAAGTTAGTGTTATACAATAAGTAAGAGCACGGTGCGCAACAAGCGACCGTTGTATAAATGTTGTTAAACGATAATGTAACAGATAAGACCAGTTATGAGTTAAACTCAGTGGACATGCAAGCAAGTGATGATACACAGACTGGGCAATAAGCCAATGGTCGGTACTATGTGATAAGGAACTCAGTGTGAATTCCTACTGCAATCACATGAGGGATTTACTGTCAAGAGTTTACGCCTCTGCACTCTGTATGACTGAGTGTTTTGGTATTGCACTTGCGCAGTAATGATCGAGTGGGATAGCTAGGAATTGGAAACATGTTAATTATGGAGAAATAATGTTATAATGGCCGATGCATAGGAAATGCAAGACGCACCAATAAAAGAGTACTTGTACAAAACCAAATGTGGAGATATAATTAACAGTAAGTGACTACAGTAGCACTAACTGCCAAATATCGGTATGGAATATACCCCAAATGTTATAAATAGCTGAGAGAGCACTACACACTAGGTAGTAGCTCAATCTCAACCGACAATAAGTCGGAAGGGAACAAGTCAGTCATTGTGAAATACATAGCTGTATACACAGTAAATTATCATGGAAGTGGATGGAAAATTGTGAAACTCACCGAATCCGCTCAGGGTAAAAGATACCGTGCGTCGGTTGAGAAACCATTGTTACCAAGATGAAGGTGACGATTGGGGATGTACAATACAGTAAGAATAACAAATGGGGCAATTAAGCTCTACAGTTACTAGAGTTTCGCAGCAGAAACTAGTGAGCCAGTGATTCAAGTGTTGAATGTACATGGTGAATACGAGTGAATGGCTAATTATTAACGCCTAGAAGCCTAACAGGCCAGAATCGAAACCGACTAAGAGTTTAAACAAACTCCAACGAGAATTCTTGGTTTAGGAACTAAACCGCCAATATGGTTAAGATCCTCTAATCAGAATCCGTTGTGTAATAGACCGCGTGGAAGTTAAAACACTTCACGACGGCAGAACATTAAGCCAATGTTTAGTGATTGATTACGTGGGCGTAATCCCTTTTAAGGGGGGTAGAACGCAAAACCACTTAGTGTATATTACCGTACAAGTGTACGTAGTGTATGTGATTTATACTGTGCATAGCACAAAATTATATTATTGTTTTGATGATTGGTGTGTGTGTTACGTAAACATACACATTCATTCATGGTTTAATTGTGGTAATTGCGCACAGAAGATGCGAATACCATTGTGATAAGTGTGTATATTTATTAACAGTTGTGTGTGATAGTACAAGTGTGGGGAGTAGAGAAACTCCCGGGGGAACAAAAGCCCCGACAGTGTATAAATGTAAAACCAGGTGTTGTATTTTGATAAAATATATGTGTATATATATATACTATATAGTGATGCATGAAAGGGTATGAAACCGACATAGAACCTAGTGAGAATAAGATTCCCTAGGCAACATGATTAAAGCGAATGGAGGTAACTGATAGACGGAGTTCTATCCTTTGGAGATGTTATGATCATGATTAGAATGATTTGGAAGATAGGAAATTGGAAATGAGTGATTTAATTGATGCTTGAAAATGAAGTGGGAGGTGGAACTTGATTTGCATGTGATCAAGGGAAGCCAAACACAAATTGGAGTGGAAGGATAGTTCAACACTGATGCTGATCACATCAGGGTTGGATGACTCTTGAAACTCCCTATAAGTGGTCACAAATAACCACGCTAAGAAAAGAAGCAAAGAGCTTAAGTTGGACTTGGAGTTGTGTGTGTTTTCAAAAGGATTTTAAATTGGTATTTATAAAACGTTGATGGATACTTTACATAATTAAAGTCTTCTTACTTAACCTCACAAGGAAAAATTTTAAATTTAAGTGATTGTTTTGATCTCCCAAAGGCACGGGGACGGAAGGTGTCCATCGCGACCGGGTTCTGCGGGATCACAGTGTATATCAAGGATATTTTTTATTGCTATACATGCTCTGACATATTGTGTGGTATGTGTAATAAATGCTATTTTGACCTCGAGTTCTAAAAGTGTATGCTATTGAGACCTATGAGTCTAAATGTGTTGTGTTACATAGACCTAAGTGTCTGAAGACTGTTATGTTATGGGGACCTATGTGTCCAAATGTTGTGATGTTACCCAAGACCAGTGAGTCAAAGGGGTTGTTATGTATGTGTAAGTGTTGTTAAGATACCCGGACCATAGAGTCCGAGGTTATCATGTGGATATGTTATGTTATGTGTGGATGTGAATGTGTTGCCCGGACCATTAAGTCCGAGGTTGTGATGTAAAGTGTGTTTGGTTATGGAAGTTTATTTCCAAGTGATTCCTGTGTTCAAATCTAATGATGTGTGGAAAGTGTGAACTTCGAGGACGAAGTTCTTTTAAGGGGGGTAGATTGAAATACCCCAAACATTGATATGTGGTTTAAACATCAAACTATGTTATATAAAGGCTAAAAAGTGCCTTAGAAACATCAGTGGACAATTTAAAATATAGTAAAGTGCAATAAAGCACTAAGACACAGTATGAGCAAAAACATGCTCTAAGCTATGAGTGAACTTGGTTAGGACCCAAAGAGCCTACCAAGACTTAATAACATTTAATTATGATTTTATAAGGCTAATTAAGTTCTTAGGAAACTTTGTTAGACAATGAAACCAAACAAAACACAAATAAATACCTTAAAGTCAATAAGAGCAAAAATGTGCTCTAAGCTTGGGATAAATTTGTAAAAGACCTAATGGTCATATCTATACCTTATAAATATGTTAAGGAACATATTAAATCAATTACCAAAGAAAACCAAGCTTGAAAACAAGTTAAAACACAAAATGTGCTTTAAGGAGTCTTAAAGCACGTTTTTGAAAAATTGTCTTGTAAATGAGTTTTGAATGGCTAAATGTCCATCATTACTCTTTAATTAACATGTGTACTATATAGTATCACATTTGGGTGGCTATATTAATGGGAAATCAAAAATTTCACTTCTATGTGCCTTAGTTTGTGAATAGTAACTTTTATAATCTAGTTTGTAACATATAATGTTATAAGTAATTAAATGAGTCAACAAAGACCAAACTACCCCTAAGTATATGATGGGGGCCGGTTTTTAGTAAGGTGAGTCATCACCATGTAAAATAAATTAAAGGAAGGAAGGAAAAGAAAGTAAAAGAAGAAAGTTACTTTAGTACATAAATATCTTCTAAAAGTAGACTCCAATCTTCATTCTCTCATTTCCTCCAATTCCCACCGTCTTCTACCTTACTTCTTTCTCTCTTTTACGATTTGCTATGGCAACCTCTCTTCTCCATCTTCATTTCTTTGCCAAATCCAACTCCATGCTCCAAATCAAATTCTAAGACTATATTTGTCTTAGTTAGACCAAGCTCTACACTTCTATCTTTTCAAATCTTCAAGAACTCCATTTTGGTGCCATGAAGATTCACCATTGAAGGAGCTTGAGCTCATATTTTCATGCCTTGTCATTCTCCTTGGCTTCAAGGTGAGGAAACTCAAAGAAAAATGACATTTCCTCCATGTTTTGTTGTTGTCCGAAAATTCACCATTAATGGTGCTCTTATATTGGCTTGTTCTAGCTTTCATTCCAAGCTTTCATGGACTAGGTGGAGTCCTCTCTTGATACTCATTCAAGCTCTCTTTCCATTCCAAGGTGAAACAATCATTTTAATACCTTAAAACAATATATGTAACTAGGGTTTACAATGAGATGAAGCATGATGCTTGAATACTCATTCTATTATGTGTACATTGTTTAGAAGTTGACAAACAACCAAACATCCCACCGGTTTTACAAGGAAACAAGAAAGAAGTTTGTGAGGAAAAGAGGTAAATATGCTATCTCAATGTGGTTTAATGCCTTAGGAGAAATAAGCTTATAATGCTTGTTAAAACTACCTAAAGAGCAAATGGCGAATGACCTAGTAAAGTGTTCTCAAGGAGACTAGTAAAAGAACATATGTGATGGTGTATGTATTTGCAGGTCAAAGGCATTATTTATGTGGGAAATTCAGTGTTTATGGCTTATGCAATTTAAGGGCCTAAGAGCCATGTCATTTAAGGGCCTAAGTGCCAAGCAATTTAAGTTATGCACTATATTGTGATGTAGTGCTAAATGTGTGAAGTTTGTGTATAAAAATGTGTTTGATGGATTTTAGGTGTTTTGAATGAAATAAGGTAAAAACCTAAGAGTTTGGATGTGAGTATATACAAGAGAAGCTATGGCCAAATTTGGGAAAATGTGTGAGAAGTTCTAAGTGTTTTAAATGGTCTTGGTGAACTAGGAAGTGTTAAAGGTGAATAAATGTTTACTTGAGAAGAAAACATGTGTTAAGGTGATTTAGAGTGATGCAAGGATTTAGGTGTTATCTAGGAAGTTCTAAGAATTCAAGTTGTGTTTTGAGAGTGTATTGAAAAGTCTTGAAGAAGTTTGTTTAAGGTTTGGGTGATGTTGATGAATAAGGAGAATGATGTTTAAGTAAGGTTTTGAGAAAAGAATTCAAGGAGTTGTAAAAAGGAGATTTAGTTAGTAAGAAAAGGAGTTGAGAGATGATGTTAAGGTGTAGAGGAAACACCTTGGTATAGTGGTCAATATTGGTGAAATACCACTTGGAAAAATTAAGGAGGAAGTGTAAGCTTGGGAAAGGAATTGTAAGAATGACATAAGGAGTTTTGATATGTAAGAAAGGATGTTTGAATGATGATGTTGTGTGGAAGAAATGTCTTGGTATAATGGTTAGAATTGGCATGAATCATCACTAAGGGACTTAAGGAGTATAAACTATAAGTGTTGGAGGCTTTGGAGGAATTTGGCTAAGTGTTTAAAGGTGTAGAAGTTGAGCATTTTGCCGTGTCCGAACTTCCGTCCGGACATGGAAGTTCGGACAGGCTCTGTTGGGCAAAGGATTTTCTCATTCTCGAACTGTGTCCGAACTTGGGAAGTCCGGACACAAGTTCGGACGTGACTGTTTCTATCTGGGATTTACTCTCGAACTGTGTCCGAACTTGGGAAGTCCGGACACAAGTTCGGACGTGTGTATAGTCTTCAGTATTAGGTCGCGGCTTGCGTCCGAACTTGGAAGTTCGGACACAAGTTCGGACAGGCCACTGTATGGACCAAAATTGTTGTTTTAAGGTATAGAAATGATGTGTAATGATGGGGATTGATAGGTAATGATGTTATAAGGTTGTTAAGGACATGAGGGGTGAGTTTTAATGGTAATTAAGTGGGTGAAAAGTAGTATCAAAATGTAAAAGTAAAACAAGTTAAAATATAAAGTTATGTAACTAAGTTAACGGGGAAAGTTAAGCATTAGACATTAAATAATCAAGCAAACCCCAATGTTAATAAAAACACATGTGATGTTAACAGTTGTTCGAGAATCGCTCGAGGAACATAAGTGGACGTGGTAAAGTGGACTCCGGTGACAGGTATGGTTTTCTTGCAACCTGTGTCCTACCGGATTACACCGGCTTGTATGCCAATGTGTTTTTCTGTATGTTTGCCACGTTATGAGATAAATCATGAAACGAGTTTACAGTCGTTATTGTTATTGTATGTTTACGTGCCGATACCGGTAACCTCGAATGCGCTTGAAGGGCTAGTTAACCACTATTAGGTAAACGTAGGAGAACGGTATCCGGTAACAACGTTTCCGACTTAAGGAACGTTCTAACCACGGCTATGCGTGAGTTGGTTATGTGATGTTTGTGTGTGATGTTTGTATGTGAATGTATGACTCTCTCTTCCCTTGTGTATGTCTAACAAGACTTAACCCAATGTTTGTGATTGTTTAATAAAGTTCAAAGTTGAACTTCTAACAAGTGCTAACGGGGGAGTGAGGAGTCTGGTCTGTTCCGGCCACGCGTGTGAGTATGGGGGTCGTTGTCATAGCAGGTTCGATCCTCTCTGTATGTTATGGTTGTTTTCCAATTTGGTTCCCAACCTTCCCTTTAGCTTAACCAAGGCTATTACTGACTCACGTCGGGCCACAGGGGCATACTATTGTTATGTTTGTTTCGGTGTGCTTGGATCACTATATCCGAGACACCTTGTGTTAAGTTAACCGTTCATTTAACGAGACGGTAACGAGTTATGTAACGAGCTTATCATGAGACTGGCAACATTCTCTAGGCTCACCAGTGTGTAAACAATGTTTGGGTCGGTTCCTAAGCGAACCATTCCCGTTATGTTATGTGTTTTGTTGTGATGCAATATCCATTGCGGTATTATGTTGTGTACGTGGAAACGTGCAAAGTGTTGTTAGGTGTTGTATGTAGTGTATGTTATATGTTGTATAATATGGAGTGTGTGGATCATGGATATGATTCCCAGTTTGTGATAAGAGGCGTTTAAGGATAACCCGATTTAAGGGTAAGTGTCGTCTATTAAGGAAGTAGCTCCATTGGAGGAGGAACACTCTAGGGGTAATGAATACCATGAGTGACTTATTAAGTAAGGATATATTATCCGTTTGTTGAGCCCGTTGAGGCGAAATGATTATGTGTTGTGTGTTTACAGTTGCATGTATGATTTAAAAATAATCAACCGCATGCTAAGACGACAATTAGTTGTGCGTGGCCCGGTAGCATGTGGGCTGCGGGATTACCATACCAGCAAAGGTGCTGAGCCCCTTGGGGGCCACCCTTTCTCTTCTTTTCCTATTTCAGGTACGAAGTGCTGGAAGCCGTTCGAGAGTAGGACGGGTAGTCATTGTACATGGGTAATCATTTAAGTGTACGTATACAGTAGGTGTAGTAAGACCGAAATTGTTGTCGGCACCAGTTTATAAATACTCGGTATAGTGAAAGTTGTACGTTGTTGTTGTTGTTAATGGAAAGGAATAGTATGTGTAGTCGCTCGGGAATTTAGCCCATCAGACCGGTACAATGTGTATGTATTAGCCTTGTTAGCCACGTGGGTGGCTAACGACGTGTAACACCAACGAGATAAGTAATGTGATGAGGTTGTTTTTCCGCTGCAGTTTATTGTAAGTGTGTTAATGTTGGATGGGGTGTTACATTTGAGGTTAAATTGTAATTATAGGAAAGATTATATTAAGGCCGAAAGTTTGAGGGGCCAAGTTGTAATTTTCGAAAAGTTATAATGTTCAAAAAGTTATATACCGAAATATTGATGGTGGTTTTGTAATATAATTAAATAAGGAATTAAAAATATATAATAAAATGAGATTAAAGTTTAAATGTTAAGTTTATGAATTATTATGGTTGTTTTGTAAGTAACCGAAATATAAGGGTAAGTATTTAAATTTAAGTAAGAATAGGTCCTATGTGGATATTTGGAGGAATTAGAAAAAGAATTTTTGATTTAAGGGATTATGGAATTAAAACTATGGCTTATATAGTTATAAGGAATTTAATGGTAACCAATAAATATTATTTATGGTTAAGAGGGGAATAATAAAAACTATAGAATATTATATCCATGTGTGGCATATAAATATAATTGAGAAAGTATAAAGTTATTATGTCATCCTGTAACATAAATAGTACATGAATAAATATATACATATATGTACATTAAAGGATTTATAAATAAATCAAAAGGGATTAACAAAATAAGTTATACATTAAATCATAAGGTAATTAAAAGAAATTACCACACAATATAAGTCATTAATTAAGACTATATGATTTGGAAATATATATATATATATAAACACCTTAATTATTAATAAGGTTAAGAGGTTAAAGAAACTATCTAAGCATAAAGAAATAAACCTCATATGAAATAACGAATATGAAATCGTTGAATGATCCAATAAAATTATTATACAAGGGTAACATAAATTAACCCTCTCAGTTAATCCTATTCTAGGACAATACTTGACCAGACGTTGATCAGGATATATTCAACTGCAATCTACGGTGAACGGTATGAGATTCTTGCAGCCTGTTTGCTACCGGATTATACTGGCTTGTGTGCTATCTGTTGTTTGAATTCACGACCAAGATAATTCTTATAAAATGTTGTATCACTCTTGTGCACTGTTGTGTTACTTTATGGGCGTGATGATACTAACTGTAACGTGTATGTTCCACGCATACCACACTACATTACCAGTGGATTAAATACCTGCATTTTATTATACCGAGAACTTGTACTCAAGTTTCTCACTAACTTCATTTTATAACAGACGTTGTTATCCTAAACGTGATAACTGACAACACACATTGTGATCTTGTTTAACGCCCTGGTGTGATACCTAAAAATTCTAAACTACGAGAACGAGGAGCCCAGATGGATCTGGCCATGCATGCTACAGGAGTTGTACCTGTCTCAGGTCGTCTCCTATTCAAATATATGTCACGATGGAAGTTTTGGGTGCACTCTTTGTCCCCTCACCGGGACCGTACCAGAATAATTTTAAGTTGGGAGGAAGACTGCTTTTCTCTCGAGGGTACGATACCCACCTTTTAAATACCGGAGTTGACTACGTTATCTTCTGAGGGAATTATTACCCACCTACTTGTACGAGAGTCCCATCTCGTCTAAGGGTTTATCATACCCGACCAATTTACTCTATGAAGATAGAGTTTAACGAGGTCACTATACCTCCACTGTATTGGCATACTCTCTATATATGCCAGCCCCATTGTGTGGAGTTGTCTACTATCAAACCATTACAGGACATCTAACTTGACCTTCTGAAGTCTTAATCTGTGTGACATTACTATCCTTGTATGGATACTTGCTATGTATATGTTATGCTTGTTTACAGCTTTACAAAAAAAATGATCTGCATGTATTCGACAAAGTAGTTGGTGTGGCCCAGTAGCTTTTGGGCTGCACGCTTTTCATACCAGCATTGTTTGCTGAGCCCCTTTGGGGGCACCCCCACTTTTCAGGTACCTGAAGTTGAAGAGATTACCACACCGAGTGTAGGTGGGGTAGATCAAGCTATGGGAGTTTATTACCAGCTATTTGTTTTTACTTGATTATTGTACCTTTGAGTTTTATTCCTAGTATCTCGGGTTGTATTCGTATTCAGACCGTGACATTTGAGATTTGTATTTAGAGTTAGCCTTGTTAGTCACAAGGGTGGCTAACGGCATTGTAATACCGCCTGGTTATTGTAATTTATTCCGTTGCAGTGTAAGTTTTATTGGGAGTGATCGTCGTTCAGGTTATTAGATTTCGGGTTGGGGTGTTACAAATATATTCCAAAACTTCAAACACTATGCATAGTAAGAAATTTAAACTCACAAGAGTTCCATAGTGTGATCCCCATCTTGTATCTCCAGCTCGCTTCAAGACCATTTCTTGATTCAATCCTTTTCCACCTTTGACTTCTCCACCATTTAGTGCTTCGACAAGTTTAGCAGCTTGAGTTTCACGTACAATATCCCGCCTCCTACTATAAGCATCCAACATTGACTACACTATTAACTAGATAGAAAAGAGAACCAACCTCTTCTTGGTCCTTTGAAATTGCCACAAGTGTGAGTTGAAGTTGATGAGCGAAACAATGGACATAATAAGCTGACTCATTTTCTTTCAAAATCAAAGACTTGAGTCCATTAAATTCACCCCGCATGTTACTTGCCCCATCATATCCTTGTCCTCTAAGGCTCGACACACTCAATCCATTTTCATTGATTTTAAGCGATCAATGGCTTTCTTAAGTGATGCGAGCAAGTATCCTGAACATGAACTATTCGAAGAAATCTCTCCATAACCCTTCCTTTTTTATCAACAAACCTTATAGCAACAACCATCTGCTCTTTCTTCGATACATCACAAGACTCATCAACTAAAAGGCCAAAATAATCACCATCAAGCTCTTCAATGATAGTCTTTACAGTTTCTTTTGCAGCTGCATTCACAAGATCTTTCTGGATCTCTGGGGACATCATTTGATTATTTCCAGGAGCATTTCTGTAACACCCCTACTATGCACTTAACAATAATCGAAATCGCTGCGGAAATAACAACTAAACAATAACTAAACGGTTCGGTGCTACAATGCCGTTAACCACCCACGTGGTTAACAAGGCAGAATAAATACAAGCGTATCGGTCTGATGATCAGACTCCCGAGCATTAGGTACTAACATCCATACATATATACGTTACCAACATACCGAGTATCTAATACAAACCGTCACTGTAAACTGTACACATGAACTCCACTGTCAACTGTAAACGACCGCCACTGTAATACAAACGGTACCAAAATATAACGCCACGGGAGCACAGGCGCATCCCGGGCTCAACATCCAAAATAACCAAAAGTATTTCTGCAGCCTAGAATCTATAGCCATTCCGCTTCCTCGATCCTCATCCTGCAGTAAAAATATGGAGCCCCCGAGGGGGTCAGCAACCCTTGGCTGGTATGGTTAACGCGCAGCCCATCGGCTACCGGGATACGCGCAACTAATTGTCATGATGTCATGGCATTCATTTTGAACATACAACATATATATCACAACAAGAATATTGCATAACAACATCACACATAACATACAAGAACGAATCCTTTTAGGAAATGAACCAACACAATTAGATCCCATGGAGAGCCTAGAGAATGTTGCCAAACCCATGCTAAGCTCGTTACATAACTCTTTACCGTCCTGCTGTTAGATTGAAGTAATAACTTAACACAAGGCGCCTCGGATATAGTGATCCAAGCACACCGAACAAAACATAGTATGCCCCTGTGGCCCGACGCGAGTCAGTAAAATAGCCTTGGTTAAGCTAAAGGGAAGGTTGGAAACCAAAATGGAAGAACAACCATAACATACAGAGAGAATCGAACCGGTTATGACATCGACTCCCATACTCACACGCGTGGCCGGAACAGACCGGGCTCCTCACTCTCTAGTTAGCACTTGTTAGAAGTTCAACATCGAACTCAACAAACAATCACATACAAGTGGTTAAGTCTTGTTAGACACACACAAGGGAAATGAGTCACACTTAACAATACAATAATATTTAACAACTATAAACTCATTACATGGCTTAAGTCTTACAAGGTCATAAACACACAGAAAAACAAACAACACACAAGCCGGTGTAAACCGGTAGGCAACAGACTGCAAGAAAACCATACCTTGGTCCTTGCTTCGACTGGTTTCCACCTTTGGAGAATCCTATACACATTTTGTAACGTCGGTTAATTTAACGTACTAGTCCGTCGATAACTTATTATTTTACATTTCTAGTTATTTTACTTTCTCATTTTATTACAACTTCTCACCTTTTAAATTGTCGTTATAACTCACCTATCATGTCTTAGACAATCTTATAACATCTTTACTAACTAATCCCCATCATTAGACATTATTAATTAATCTTAAACTCAACCTTTAAAGTGGTCCGGGACTTGGTCCCCAATTAAGGTCCCGGACCGTGTCATTGTAAAACTCTCGGGCCGATTTCAGGTAGTGGTCCGGGACTCCATACAGGTCCTATGTCCCGGACCAATGTAGGCAAAAACTCTCGGGTTGTTTTTATGGGGTGGTCCGGGACTTCATACAAGTCCTAGGTCCCGGACCAATATAAGCAAATTCTCTCGGGGGTAAAACAGGGGGTGGTCCGGTACTTCTTACATAACCTAAGTACCGGACCAAGGCTGTGTAAGAATTCTCGGCCCCTTTTTAATGCATGGTCCGGGACATTATCCAAGACCTAAGTCCCGGACCACTGCTACAGATTTACGTTTTGAACATTTTCTAAGTCTTGTTGCAATGGTTCTCCTTACCCATTAAATGTATAACCTTCCCAAATGATCTTAGGTATATTCTAATGCCAAAATATCATCTTAAACACACCTAGTTCCTTGTCTAACTTGTTACTCAATTTTCTCTTAAAATTCACCAACACTTGTAACATTTCTTACAAGGTTTCTAAATGGTGTTTCTCACCTATGATAATCACTATCCCAAAATGCTTTCTCCTCACCATAACATCATCTCCCAAGCACCTTTTCTTAACAACCTAACTTCTAGTTGATGTCTAAGTCCTTTTTGTTTCCTAGAACACCTAAGACATTACTTCTCCTCTAGTAAAACACCTAAACATTTCTAACACTTCCTAGTTCACCAAATCTTGTTTAAACACTTAGAACTTCTTGTACATTACCTAAATTTTGACATGAACTCTCCTAGAACATTACTAAGCCAAAACACATTGTTTTCACCATTAAACAATCAAGAACACTAAAATCCATCAAGAACATTCTTGTACACAAAACTTCACTCATTTAACACTACATCACAATATAGTGCATAATTTAAATTGCTTGGCACTTAGGCCCTTAAATAGCATGGCTCTTAGGCCCTTAAGATGCATAAATCATAAACACTGAATTTCCCACATTGTATTTGCCTTTGACCTGCAATTACACCCAGCAATACATATGCCTTTTACTAAGCCCTTGAGAGTATTTTTCTAAGTCATTTACCATTGGCTCCTTAAGTAGTTTTAATAAGCAATATAAGCTCATTCCTCCTAATACATTAAACTACATTAGGTTAGCATATTTACCTCTTTTCCTCACAAACTTCTTTCTTGTTTAAAATCGGTAAGGATGTTTGGTTTCTTGTCAACTTCTAAACAATATACAAATAATGAAATGAGATACAAGCTTTATACTTCATCTCATTGTAAACCCTAGATACATATATTGTCTTAGAACATTTAGATGATTGTTTTACCTTGGATATAAAAGAGAGTTTGGATATGTAGCAAGAGAGGACTCCACCAAGCCCTTGGAATATTCAAATGAAGCTAGAACAAAGCAATATAAAGGACACCATCAATGGTGATTCTCGGTCAACATCAAAACAAGAAGGAAATGGAGTTTTTATTTGAGTTTCCTTACCTAGAAGCAAAGGAGAACAATATGTGAAAAGATGAGCTCAAGCTCCTCCCATGGAGATTCCTCTTGGCACCGAAATGAAGCGCTTGGAATTTTGAAAAGACAAGGTTGAAGAGCTTGATGAGACTAAGAGAATGGTGGTCTTTGTTTTGATTTGGTAAAGAGAGCTAGGAGATATAAGTGGTCAAAGATGGAGAATGGTGTGAGAGCTGCTGCAAACCGATGGAGAGAGGAGGAAGATGAAGTTGGAGACGGTGGGAATGCAAGAGAAATGAGAGAATGAGTTTGAAGTTGCTTTTGGAAGATATTAAGTAGTAAAGCAAATAGTAACTTGCTTTATCATTTGTTATTTATTTGTTAACTTACAAGGTGGTGACTCACCTCATAAAAACCGGCCCCCATTAGTCATCTAGGGGTGTTTTAGTCTTTGTTGACCATTTAACTTACTTATATAGACTTATGTTATAAACTAGCTTATTTTAGTTACTATTCACAAAAACAAGGCACATAGTTGTGAAATTTTTGATTTCCCATTGATTTAGACTTCCTAATGTGATACTAAGTAGTACACATGTTAATTAAAGAGTAATGATGGACATTTAGCCATTCAAAACTCATTTACAAGACAATTTTTCAAAAATGTGCTTTAAGACTCCTTAAAGCACATTTTGTGTTTTAACTTGTTTTCAAGCTTGGTTTTCTTTGGTAATCGGTTTAATATGTTCATTAATATATAAATAAGGTCTTGGTAAGCTCATTAGGTCTTAACCAAGCTTATCCCAAGCTTAGAGCACATTTTGGCCCTAATTGACTTTAAGGTATTTATTTGTGTTTTCTATGGTTTAAATTGTTTACTAACGTTTCTAAGACTCTTTTTAGTCTTAATATACCATATTTTAATGTTTAAACAACACACTAAGGTTTGGGGTATTTCAATCTACCCCCCTTAAAAGAACTTTGTCCCCAAAGTTCATACTTCCCACATATCTTAAATATTAGGACACGGGAATACACATAAAATAACACTTCCATAACAACATTTACAACATACTTACATAGCACCGGACACAAGGTCCAAACAACAAAACATCATTCAGACACAGCGGTCTGTAACATAACAAGGTAACAACATAACAACATAACATAGACAATGTATCCAAATACATGTCGCACACACATAACCGAAGCGGCTCAACCCCCCTTAAAATAGGGGTATGCCCCGTAACCTATACATACAAATACTAAGAGGTAAACAGCGATGGGTACTTCGCCTTCATCTTGTCTTCCAGCTCCCAAGTGGCCTCCTCAACGTCCTGGTTAGACCAGAGAACCTTCACCAGTCTCACAGCCTTATGGCGAGTGTCTCGAGTCTTAGTGTCCAGAATCTGTACGGGAGTCTCCACTGATCGCATGGTCGGCTCTAAGGTTAGCCTTTCAGACTGAAGTACATGAGACGGATGAGACATATTTCTTCAACTGGGACACATGAAATACATCATGTACCTTGCCCAGCTCGGCGGGTAAATGATAAGTGCGAAATATATAGACTTTTAAGGGTTTAATTACCTTATAATTTGCAGTATTTTAAGTAATATTTCTCACTTATCTGACGATTTTCCTAGGTTTATGTTTTGATATGAATTGATATATTTTATGTGTTAAATGTAGGAAAAAGTGTTGGAATCAAGTAGTTTACTTCACAAGCTTTCCAACGCAACAAACGGCGAGTCAAACGGACTTATAACGAATAATCTGGAGCCGATTCAAGATTGGACTACAATCGTGTATATATATATAGCATAACTGGCGGACAGGAGAGGCGCAGACACAACAGAGGCGTCCGCCTCTTATCTCGCGGTCAAGTTAGAGTCGTCCGCCTCTTATCTCGCGGTCAAGGGAGAGGAGTCCGCCTGGTTTGGTCGCGGACAAGGAATAGACGTCCGCCTGGCGGACAGAACAGAGGCGTCCGCCTCTTATCAGGCGGACAGCACATAGATGACCGCGAGGCGGACGGGACCAAACGCGCGGACAAGGTAGACGACCGCGAGGCGGACTGAGCTAGGCGCGAGGCGGACAAGAGCATTTCAGCGCACGGAACAGAATTCGAACAGAGTTTTCTTCTTTTCTTCAGGCGCCGCAGTCGAACTACTTCATTAATTGCGATCGCCCACCTTAATTTGCGCGAGCGTGATGCCGGCTCTTCAATCAATGGCTGCTGCAGATCATCAATTAAATCTGTCTGAAATCAATTCACTGCCCGATGAAATCTCAATCTTCACGGATCTGCACCAACTCCTCCGACTATCTTGATTCACCCTGTCACTTCTCCTTTGTCTGTTTCCCATGTCCTCCGCCTATATAAACCCACACTACTGGAAGCTAAAATACACACGATCCATCACATCATCCATCCAGTCATCCACATTATCAGTCCACGAATTAATCCGTTCACCCACGCATTCTCCCACGATCGCACTCCATTCACTTCATCAAAATAATCACCCATCCACTCCATTAAATTCCCACGTAATACATACACCCCACTTTCCATTTTATTTCCACTATTACGCACCAGCTCTACAGAAATAAATTAGCAGACGGGGCAACGCAAGACGAAGTTGAAGCGAGGAACCGGAGTGAACTTCTAAACTGGAGTTATCTCTTACCCTTACTTTAATTTATTTAATGCATTCCTTTTCTGTTATTGTTTCTGTAACGATGAGCGAGTAAGTATTTTAGCTTCCCGGGTTGGGAAGCGAACCTATTTCCTAAATTCTGTTATGTATTTCTTTAAATAAATTTAGTTAACTGCAACAGTTCAATTCCTGTCCTTCAAGTGTTTTAATTATTTGGCCGGTAGTTAAAACAACCCTTGTAGTTATTTTATTAAAATGCGAGAGCTGAGATAAATAACTAGACGAGGAAGTTGAACCTAATTAACAGCTAGAAGCCTGATCCGGCCTATAGGTTAATTAGACTCCAATAGAAACTGCTCTTTATGCGATTAATTGTGTCCGGTCTAGAGCATTAGCCTGCTGCTAGGTCTAACAATTGGTTAGGATTCATTATACTTAGTCGTAATGAATTAATTAAAGTTTCTGAGTTATTGCAGTAAAATTAAAGGAAGAATTTACTAACAGATATAAAAGGAATAGGTAAGCAAACAACCCGGGGTGCGCTTTTCTATTTATCACATTCACCACTCTTTAAATCCCTCTGTGTTTATTTAAGTTGTTTATTTCCTTGTAGTTTAGTTTCTTTTTAATTAATAATCAAAACCGAAAAAGTGATATTTCCTGTTTTCTTTAGTTTAACTTAATTTCCAGTTAATCAAATATTTGTCAATTAATTATACGAGGTCCCTGAGATCGACAACCCCATTTAATCACTATACCCGCAAAACGATAGGTACACTGCCTATGTGGTAGAAGTAGTCACATATTTCTCCATCAAGTTTTTGGCGCCGTTGCCGGGGACCTCCGGCACGGTTAATTGACAATTATTATTTAATTGGGATAAGTTAAATTTTTCATTCTTTTTTTTTATTTCTGTTTAATATTTTCTCTTTATTTTTGCCACGTATATAGTTAATCTAGTTTTTCCATATTCATACCAACTCGTCTCTTATGCGTCGGACCCGATCTGCAGGAGAACCTATAGCTGAATTTCAGCCAGAGATCGAAAGAGTTCTCCACAGCAGGCGACAACTACAGTTTGCCATGACGACCAGACAAACTCGGGGGAGTACCAGCAACCATCAGTAGAAGGACGATCTCTGCTATCGTCCTCCCTCAAGTGACGCAAACTGAGCTCGACGCCTGGCAATTCAAGACGAGCTTCATCACCACGTTGTACCACCAGGGACAATTCAGCGGACTTGACTCAGATGATGCCCCACACCACATCTCTGCATTCCTGGACTTCTGCAATACATTCAACAAGACGGGGAACCTGAACGAGCGCATTCGTCTACAGCTGTTCCCCTATTCTCTGAAAGACGGAGCGTCCAGGTGGCTAAGGAGTCTGCAACCGGGTAGCATCCACACTTGGGCTGACTTGGCAAACAAGTTCCTGGCGAAGTACTATCCACCGTCAAAGACAAGGGAAAAGATCGCTGAAATCACAAACTTTTGTCAAGAACCAGGTGAGTCCCTGTATGATTCTTGGGATAGATTCAAGGAGCTGCAGATTCAATGCCCACACCATGGTATGAGTAGCGAAGAACTAGTACTGTCATTCTTTAAGGGATTAAATGATTCAAACAATGGTACTAAGTTCCTCATCTGGAGGAAACTTTATGGCAAGAACTGGGGATGAAGCGATGGAGCTTTTGGACACCATGACCGCTAGTACCAGACAGTGGTGCAAGAACAAGGGGAGAGGTGAGCCAAAAGCAGGTATGTATAATATTCCCCCACAGGATCATTTATCCGCTCAACTAACAGCTCTTACTAAAGTTGTGGAAAAGTTAGCTGTAAACCAGACGCAACAGCAAACCGCGAAGGCAGCTACTTCTTCGCCTTTCCTGAATCCTTGCTGTGAGAATTGTGGAGGAGCCCACGAAACGTTCAACTGTGAAGGTCCTAGCTTTGCAGGTAACCCCGAAGAGCTAAAATCGATCAACAACAGACCAGGTAACCCCTATCCTAACAATTTCAATCAGAATAATTGGAGGAACAATCAACAACCTCCATGGAGGGGTAATGATCAGTCTTTAGGTAATTTTGGGTTCAATCAAAATAGACCACCTTACTTTAGACAGCAGGAGCAATCCCAAAATTCTCAAGGAGGCAGTGGTAAAATTGAGAATATGCTGGCAGAAATCCTAAACAAGGCCAAACTACAAACTCCAGGATTGCCGAAATAGAAGCTAAACTTTCTGAACAAGCCGCTAAAAACGCTGATCAAGCTTCTATCAACCTGAGCCTAGAGAGGCAAATGAGTCAAATTTCACAACAGCTGGCACAGCGACCGACGGGGTCACTTCCCAGTCAGCCTGACCCTAACCCAAGGGAGCATGCAAAAGCAGTAACTCTGAGAAGCGGCAAGGAACTAGTTTCTGATGTTCCAGAAGTTGAAGAAGATTTTAATAAGCCAGCTGAATCTCAACCTGAAGTGGAGGAAACAACAAATCCCAAGGAGAAGGAGTCTCCTGAATCTCTCACTATTAAACCTTCTCAACTCTCTTATAATCCTCCTATTCCATTCCCTAACAGACTAAAGAAAAAGAACATGGACGAGCAATATGGGAAATTTCTTAATATCTTTAAGAAATTAACTATTAATATCCCTTTTTCTGATGCTTTGTCTCAAATGCCTATGTATGCTAAATTTATGAAGGATATTTTGTCTAACAGGCGTTCTTTGCTAGAGTCTGACACAGTCAAGTTGACAGAAAGAGTATCTGCAGTTCTCCTGAAGAAACTGCCACCCAAGTTAGGAGATCCGGGTCTTCCCATCATTCCATGCGCTATCGAGAAGGTTGATTGCGGTAACGGTTTATGTGATTTAGGAGCAAGTATTAATTTGATGCCTTTATCTATTTTCAAGAAATTAGGTGTAGGTCAATGTGCTCCCACATCTGTTCAGTTACAACTAGCAGACCGTTCCATAATTATCCTAAAGGAAAAGTTGAGGACCTGGTAGTTTCTATTGATAAATTTATCTTCCCTGCTGATTTTATCATCATTGATATGGAGGAAGATACAGATGTACCACTAATTTTGGGCAGACCGTTTATGAGAACTGCCCGCACTCTCATTGATGTGGAAGGAGGGAAGATTATTCTAAGATTTCATGATGAGCAGGTTGTTTTCGACATGACACGCAACATGAAGCGTCCTGCCACTGTTCAATCCTGCTTTGCTATAGATATTATTGACTCTTTAGTGCAGGAAACTATTTTAAGCAGAGAAGAAGAGGAAGTCCTGGAAAGATGTCTTATGGCATCTTGTGAAGCTGATGATGAGGATCCAGATATGGCCCTCATGGCTGAGGAGTTAAACAAAAGGCGGCCACACTTCCACAAGTACCAGCAGCAATTTGAGAAAGTTGAGCGAAGTGCTGACCGGCCAAGACCATCTATTGAAAAACCTCCTACAGTGGAGATGAAACCTCTTCCCTCTCATTTGAAATATTCTTTTCTTAATGAACCATCGGAATTACCTGTTATAATCTCTTCTGACTTGACAGGAACTCAAGAGAAGCAACTACTGGAGGTGTTGCGCAATCACACATCAGCTATTGGTTGGTCGATAGCAGATATTAAAGGAATCAGCCCTCAGTTGTGTTCTCACCGAATCTATATGGAAGATAACTACCGACCATTGGCTCAGCCTCAGCGACGTCTTAACCCAGTCCTAAAAGAGGTAGTTAAGAAAGAGGTAATCAAACTACTCGATGCAGGCATTATTTATCCTATTTCAGACAGTAAATGGGTAAGTCCAGTTCAGGTAGTACCAAAGAAAGGAGGAATCACTGTGGTTCCTAATGAAAAGGGTGAGCTGATTACCCAGCGTCCCACTACAGGTTGGCGGGTTTGTATTGATTATAGAAAGTTAAATGATGCCACTCGTAAGGACCATTTTCCATTACCTTTCATTGATCAAATGTTGGAAAGACTAGCTGGACATGACTACTACTGCTTTCTGGATGGCTTTTCAGGTTATTTTCAATCCCTATAGCTCCTGAGGATCAGGATAAGACAACTTTTACCTGTCCGTATGGAACCTATAGTTATAAAAGAATGCCATTTGGATTATGTAATGCTCCTGTGTAACACCCCAACCGCTAATACCGTCATTACCGTCCAATCTCCTTATACAATACAGATTCACGCAGCGGATACTTACATACTCAACGGTGGGTGATACACTGCCGTTAGTCACCCACGTGACCAACAAGCTACTACTACATACAGCATCGGTCTGATGGACCGGAATATCCGAGTACTACACAGATACAATACATACTCTCATTACTTGCTGAGTACTACAATACTCCATTCGATACAATACTCCATCCAATACAATACTCCATAATCAATACAAGATAATACACTACACATACCGAGTTTACTAAGTTCCCAATACAAACACGATGCTTCTTCCAAGTTCATACATACTCTTTAAAGCCTACCACTACCCCTTTCTCACAACTACATACTTTCCTCTTACGTAATAGTGTACCCCTTGGTACACTTCTACATTCCAGGCTACAAGTCTTATACCATTTACTGCAATCTACATTTCCTTCCTAGTAACTAGGCACGTCCACCGGTCTCTTCGGTGACCAGGTCTGCTTCGGGTAACCTTGGTACACTTCTACATTCCAGGCTACAAGTCTTATACCATTTACTGCAATCTACATTTCCTTCCTAGTAACTAGGCACGTCCACCGGTCTCTTCTGTGACCAGGTCTGCTTCGGGTACCTGCACACTAAAAATGTTCCCCCGAGGGGGTCAGCTTTCGCTGAACATGATAACCGCATACCCCGCGTACTAGCGAGGGTACGCCGACCATTTGGTCGAATACATGCATTCATTTTGCAATACATACATGCGTTCACTTACATACATACATACTTACATTACATACATACATACATACATCATACTCATTCAATACTACAATACTACACAAGGTATACATACATACGTACGGTACAATACATGCTTGGAAGACAATACAAGTCAACCAATACTTACTTACCATCTTTCAGAATACACATGCACAATACATACTCATTACATACCCGATACGCAATACGGAGATACACTTCTCCAATTCACACAGAAGGTTGTTAGCTTCTTTACACACCCGGGTTAGTCGGGTGTTCAATACTCTTTTACTTCCGGTCAATGACTTACAATAGTCAAGACCAATACACATACAATACTTACTCCTTACATACTTTACTTCCAGTTAAGTCGGTGTGACCTCCGGGCAGGGAGTACTACCTCCCACCACCGGGCTTTAGGGTGGCCCACTAATCCAGGATGCTACCCATACAAAGGGAATTGGTCCAAGGAAAAGATCATAGCCAGGATTCGGTTCCAACCTCTTGTGGTTCCTTATCCTCACGCGTGGCCGAAACTATATCGGGCTTCTACTCATTCCATTTTACTCATTACTCATGTTAGGAGTTAGGTTGTTAGGAATTAGTAGAAGTCCATTCTTACTTCCATACATACATACAATACACAAATACTCATACTTACACATACACTTCATTTCCATTCATTCATTTCATGAATTATACAAACTAAATGTTCAAGAGCAATAAACAAGAACAATATAGTTCAAACACAATTATGTGCAATATAAATCCGATTCATGCATTTATCTTGTTGGTGATCACATAAGCACACAAATCGGGGTAACCAAGTTAGGATACAGGGCATGAAGAAATCATACCGTTCACCGTCGTATTCGTACTACCGGTTCCTTTGGAGCTCAACTATTTGATTCCTATACATACATGAAGTTGTATGATCAATGGTCTATTATTGATCCAACTTATTCCTTCATTAACACTCCTAATATATACCTACTACTCCTTTACATTCATACTTGATTATTATACCATTCTTTTCTCATTACCTCTTATTCTTGCTTCCTTACCTTTACTACTTCATTTATAATTTACTACCACATATATATGCATATAGGTATATAGGCATAATATGTATATATACATATACATATGATTGTTATAATCATATGGTAAAAATACTCTTTTTTTTTTTTTTTTTTTTTTAAGGCCCGACCGGACTTGCGACCGACCTTGCAAGTCCGGTCCATTCCAGTAGCTATCAGTACGGGAAAATTCTGGCCCGACCGAACTTGCAAGTCCGGTCGCAAGTTCGGTCCGTTCCAGTAGCTCGCATTACGGAAATTTTTCTGGCCGACCGAACTTGCAAGTCCGGTCGCAAGTTCGGTCCATTCCAGAAGGTTTCTGACGGGAGAATTTTCTGGTCCGACCGAACTTGCAAGTCCGGTCGCAAGTCCGGTCGATTCCAGAAGCTTTCCCGTCTTTGTAAATCTGGGCTCGACCGAACTTGCAAGTCCGGTCGCAAGTCCGGTCCGGCCCAGTACTTCAGTTTTAAAATCTGTTTTTGGGTGTTTTCTTTACCCATTGTTTCCCCAATCTTTACCAATACTTTCCCACATGATTTGGCACTAATTAAGCCCTCTAAATCACCTTGGTTCATCCTCCAAACTTACTACTCAATCCCTACATTCACTTACACCTTCTTCCTCATTTCAATCCAACACTTATACTAGTTGTATTTCACTAATGCTACAGATTTTGCTCTTTCCTCAAATGCTACAGATTTTTACTCAAACTTCTATCCTCCATTACTTCCTCAACTAATGTCACTCTTGGCATCTTAAATACACTAGTCCACTTCTAGTTACATTCCCTTAACATACTCATTCTCCAATTCTGTTACAAGCTAATGACATCCCTTTTAAACTTCTCCAAATACTTCCTCTTCTTAAACAACTTAAGTCCTCTCATTTCTACACAAAATTTGACATAGTCTCCCCTATATTTCTTACTTTGCTCACACACTATTTCAGTTCCCAAATTTCTCATTCACAACCTGTTTATTCAATACACCATACACACAATTCACACTACTTCAACAACATAAAATTCCTGCACATACTCCATCAATACCCAATGTTTTCCCAAGTTTTTAAAACTCATTTAAAACTTCAAAACTGTTACAATATCATTCCTCATTACACTACAATATACTTACTACTCATTACTCAATTCATTACTCATTTTACTACTCCAAAAACTGTTACATTACACAATACAAAACTAGTTCAAGGTAAGGGTAATTACCTTGTCTCACTAGTTTTTCTTTCTTTCCTTCTTCTTTTTTTTCTCCTTTGTTCTCGGTTTTGAATGGGATTCACACACAAGTTCTACAACCCATATCAATACACAATACCATTTAGCATTCATTTTAATCTAACCCTAGAATCTCAATGTTTTAGGGTTTAGAAAAGATTATTACCTTCCATGGATGAATGAAGTTCTTGACTAGCAAGAGAACAAGATTCCTAGCCCAAATAAGAAGCCAAAATCGGCTGGAGCATGAAGAAGAAAGCATTCAAAAACTGAAAATTCTTAAAATGCTAATGAGGGCTAGAAACGATGGATTTTCGAACTTCTTTTTACCTCAAGATGATAAGGAGGTGAAGGTGCTTCTAATGGTGGACTTGAATCTTCAAATGGAGAACACCCATAAAATCGAAAGTGAAGCTCTTGGATTTTTGAAAGGATGAAAATGTTCTCCCTTGCAAGGGGATTCCAATGGTGTAATTTTTATTGGATTCGGAGAAGGTTTGAGTACTCAAAGAGAGGAGAGAAGGAGAGAGTTAAGTGGGTTTCTTCATTTCTCCATGGCTGTCGCATGGGAGGAGAAAAATCAGAGAATAGAGAAGGAAGGGGAGGGCAATACGTGAGAGAGGGCTGAGTGGTGAGGAGAGAGAATTGTTTTTGCTTTTTACTTATTGTTTTGTCTTGTAGTGTATTAGGTGAGTGAAGGGAGTGAGAGGGGCAATTGCCACCGGTCACACACACTGCACACACTGCACTTTCTGATTTTTATTTTCAAAGTGGACACACCAAGTTTGTTTATTTGCATTCTCACCCCACAACTTACCGGTTGTTACAGTTCTTACTAACCGGTACCCGTTTTCCGGAATTTCCTCGTTTAATTAATTTTATTGGTTCTAAAGCTTGACTAACATTAATTAGTGGCTATTTAGTTCACCAAAATTGTTACGAGTCTATTTAACCCGCTTAAAGTCACGTTTTCCCGGTTTCCTCGAAAAACGTGCTTTAAGGTTCGTTTATGCTTTTAACCCATTTTAAAGGTCCGTTTTCTTCGGGATTTGTTCCCTCATATTTATTTAAGTGTAATTAAGCCTTTAAAAATATAATTAGCCTAATTAATCACTGTTTTTAATTACGGGGTATTTCAATCTACCCCCCTTAAGAAACTTTGCCCTCAAAGTTGCTCAAGGTTTACGGTTTACTGCTTCTACTCATTTGGCAATCAATTGCCATAATGCATACTACTATCACCTTACAAGGTGTTCACAATTCTTACACTACCAGCATACACAATCCAGATACTATGCACCATACTCGATTCAAATACCATATACAATACTCAATTCAAATACCACACAAAGTGCTACAGCACACAATACATATACAATACCATTTACATAGTCATTCGTGTTGTATACCGTACAACACCAATGCATTACTCATTACGCACATACCATACACATACCATACTCATTACTACTAGCACTTTGTGCCAATAAAATACAATTAGCACTACATGTGCCAACCAAAGTACAGTTACAATACATACTTACTATGCAATGCTAACCCGAAGCAATGCAGTACACATTACAATCCCGCAGGTACTCAGGTCATCTAGACACAGGACTCTTCTCTGTCCCGCTGCCCTTGGAATAATACAATACGATACTCTACTACCTTCTCAGGTATACGCTTCTAGCAAATCCTTTATCTTCGGCTAAGAAAATTCTTTCCCAACTACTACTTAGAAATTCTCCAAAGCATACAACTCCCAATTCCAGTTTGTGTTTATTGCTTCTACCATATGCGTGATTCTTGTGACCACTTGAGGGGAGCTTCAAGAATCGTTCGACCTGATGTGATCAGCACCAGTGTTGAACTATCTTTCCACCCCATTTTGTGTTCGGCTTCCCTTGATCTGATCAGGATCAAGTTCGACTTCCCACATCAGTTTCAAACAACAGGTGATTCAATCATTTTCATTTGTTACCTTTTTACTCTTCCTAGTCATAATTCCAATTTCATACAACTCCAAAGGATGGAATTCAGTCCATCAATTATTCTCAATCTACTTCCCAAATAATTTTCTCGGAATTCGATGCCTAAGTGCTCATTCCATCAATCTTCTCTACTTCCTTCCGTTACTCTCTATTATCTCCACTACTCTGACTAGGGCATACAGTACTTATGAAATTCAGTTGTCCTCAATTTACTTCTAATAACATACTTACGAATACACCACTCATGGGTTACATTTCCTCTACTACTCATAATCAATCCGTACTACTTCTTTAAGGATACCATACATGTGGATCTCCGTCCACTACTCATTCTCAATTGTCTCGAAACAATCACCTAGGGAACTCGATTTCCTCTAGGTTTACATCGGTTTATACCGACTCGTGCATCGTAATGCCGTGTCTAATTTCAAATAGACACACACTACGGGGATTATCGTTCCCCCAGGAGTTACTCTACTCCTCTTTACTAATACTTTTACACTGGGGTTACAAGATGGGTATATTCACCCTATGGTATTCGCATCTCTCGTGCCTAATTCCCATAATTACCAAATGAATGGATCCGTATGTTTATTTAACATAGTACCAATCATCAATTTGATTCTTGTTTGTGCTATGCACATTACAGTTTGTGAGTTTTATTCATAAAATTCTCATTATGCGATTTTCGCTCTACCCCCCTTAAAAGGGATTACGCCCACGTAATCTACCATATGTTATCATTACCAAACATTGGTTACTCAATTTGGGCAATCTGAAGCGCTTCGCTTCACTACGGTATACTATACAATATGCTCTAGTCAAAGGGTCTTAACCATACCAATGGTTTAGTCTTTGCACCGAGGATTCCTATATGAGTTTATTTAACTCATAATTAATTCAGTTCTAACCTACTAGGCTTCAAGGCGATAATAGCCATGCTTTCATACTTACCAGGTATATTACATTTCCTAGCTAGGGCCCACTAGCTTCTGCTGCGCGACCCTGCTAACTTGGGTTACTCACCCTTCATGTTATCCTTCGTGTGCTATACATTACCTTTTTATCCCTCTATTGTGGAAATAAGGTTTACTAACAGTGTGGTATTCTTTTACCGCTGTTTGAACTCCATGAGTTTTAGATTGTAACCAGCTCTCTGGTAATCTATTACACATACTATTCGTACTCCCGCGATTATTCATTATGTTCCTCCGACTTGTTGTCGGGTGAGGTTAAGTCACTACCTAGTTGTAGTGCTTCCTCTGATGTTAATAGTTTCTGAATAATACCAGTTCTTCTGGTTCAGTACAAGTGTCTTTACTTGTATGACCTTGCCTTCCGTATGCGTTGGTCTTAGTGACTTGTTACGACTCCTTTCACCTTTTTATTCCAATGGAATTCACATCTTGTGATTGTTAGTGTGTTTCACAATCTTCGTGCTTCTTTGGGCTCGTGCTGCACGGTCTGTTGCTAAGCTTCCTTAGCTGGCTTCTGCCATGTTTGTTGGTGAAAAGAAGGATTTTCTACGGTTTACATTTTCCATATCCCTAGCCGTCCCATTAGATCATTAGCTGCACAAGCGCCATACCAAAACACTCAGTCATACAGAGTGCAGAGGCGTAAACGCTTGACAGTAAGTCACTTATGTGATAGGAAAGGATATTCTACTTATCTCCTCATACTTATACTCCGTGTCATTACCTTGCTACTTCCTCATAGCGGTCGCTGGCTGCGTACCGTATTCTTACTCACTGTACAACATTGTTCTACTTCTTCCGTTACTGTGGTAGTTTGTCTTTACTCATTGCCATTGTCATTGGCACCATTCCCTTATGGCGTGAATACACTAGGAGGTTTCCTAGTTCACGTATGCGACGGTCATCGTAGCACGCCGCAATACTATTATCTTCCCCTCGTGGGGATGTTTTATTTCAATTTGGATTTCATGTGTAGGTTAGCTTACCTCACATTACTTCCTCATTCATGATATAGTTTGTCAAATATCCTAGTTGACCAAGGATGAAGTGGTTTATCGTGTTGCAAGCTCTTTTGAGCGTTGGTCATTCATGGTGTGTAATGTGCACTCATCGATTTTTTTGACAATTACTGTCTCCATAGTGCTGAGCATTGATCATAGGCTCCAGCTATGCGGTTTTACTTTTGCATGTACATTACCGGGACATCCCAAGAAGCTTCAAGGGTTTTCTGGTCCCGTTCTCTAATTAAAGGGTATTCTATCACTGGTAGGTGAAAGTTCTCGTTGAGGGGTGTGTTCCACTCATATGTCTCATGACAAGGTTTACCATGCAAGTATTTACACAATGGTTCGCCACATGTTTGGGTGCATAAGGAGTATACTTACTCCTTCGAGCTTCGATGCTCTGAAGCGATGTGCTTCTACCGTCTACAGCCTCTTGTAGGCGTAGTGGTTTGGAAACCTCATTTCCTTATTCGTTGTCCCTTGGCAATATCTGTATGCACAAGTTTTGTTGTTATGGTAGACGGAAGCCTATTTCTAAGGTTTCACCTCATCACCGCATTGGTGGTCTTTGGCTAACGAGGGGTTCATTCCCTTGGGTTTCTCGTAGTGTCCAAGAGGGGACTAGGCCAATGTTGGCATTATCATGATTCTTATGTCTCTGTGTACCATTGCTACAGAAGGCATGAAGGTGATTAAAAGCTTGTCAACTGTATGCTAGACTGGTGCACTAGTGACAGTGATACTGAGTTGACCAATACACCAAGTCACTCAGGACGTTGGGTCTGAATTGATGGTCCAGTTGTTGATTTCTTGTCGTATGTGATAGCATTTCTTGCAAGTCTTGTTGGTAAATGGTGCCGGTTTTGCAACCGTTCAAGTTTACATAACGTAGTTGGTAAGTGGCTTTCAAGCCTTATTGCGGCGAGCTATGCTCTCTGCAAGCTGCTTATACACGTTTCCATTCTTTGCGTACCCCATAGGTTGGAGGTATTTACTGGCTCCATGGTAAGTCGTGACATCACGCTTCCATTCATAGGAGGCCCTTTAGGCAATCCGGTGCTAATCGGTGCATTCTTGTGGTTGAGGGTATTTCCTGTTAAGTGAAATCCCTTCGGCGTCCTAACCGAATATTCGTTCTGGTTATCGTGCTCTTATCATGATGCTTTGTTCGATTGGTGTTATCCCTGTCACCCTTCCAGGATTGCTCCTAGGTGTTATTAGGTATGTCGTTACATCCGGCCAATGTTTATGATATGTTGTGTCTGCTACACCACCTTGTGGTATTGTACTTGAGCTATTCCCTTTAGGGTTATAGCGCCTCCCGTTCTTGGGTAGACTGTTTATGCTTGCTCATAGTGCTTAAGACTAGGTTTAATATTCTCTTTGAGGGTGGATTATACCTTGCGGTAGTCTTGGGGTTGCTATTGGGAGTTGTGTCCCGTTTGTTGAGCATTGTGGTGTTCACGTTAGGCGATTGGCTTACTGTGTGTGGGCTGGGTATACTTTCCAGCTATCATGTATTTCTTTGGTGTCCTTCGGACATATCCAATGTCTATACCTACTAGTCTGTGCTCTTGCACTTTCTAATTCTTATTCTTACTTTCAGATGAGTTCTCTGAATTCCTTTATACTTGATTGTCTGAGGTGTCCAGCTGTTCTGATCTGAACTTCCTGATGGTCCGTAGAACGGAGTTGACTACTTCCCGTGTGTCGTACACTACATGTATACATACGTGGGGTACCATGTTGATACGTTACCACTTACCCAACTATATGTCAGGCCCGCAAGCTCCTTCGGAGTGCGGTTGTCCCACATCCCGTAATGGGTACACTCGTAGTGTTCGTCACACGCCTAGGTGAAGTATTCTGTTGCCAACTCCTCTTGTATCATTCTATGATACTCACCGTAATTCTGTTGGTTTGGTTTTAAAATCCAAGGTTTTAAAGAAAGGTTGTGGTTTGAAAGGAAAATTTTTGGGTTTTAAAATATGGTTCGGTGTTAAAGAAGTCTCTCATGGCATAGCCATGTTTGAGGTCTTGACCAAGTCTAGCTTCTCGCTGACCGGTATATTCTAGATACGGTGGTCGGGCCGTTAGGCCTTTCCAAGGTTCCATACTCCTAGTCGTTTGGATGTGTGATCCTGTAGTTGTTCTGTTACGGCCACAGTACATTACTATGTACTTGTGGTGTGTTAGGGTTCCTCTACATGTCTCTGTCCTTACTGCACTTGCCGTGGCAAGTGCGTGGTACTGGTGGTTTTTGAGTAATCCTATACCGATCACGGTATGGTTTCCACTCGCATTTGGTAGTCTTGTGGACTCTTCCCTTGATCTTATTGATCTACAATTGGTATACTCGATCCTTTAGGTAGCTTCTCGGTGGTCTAGACATGGCTGTCGTAGATCTCGGTACTTCTCCACTCCTTGGAGGTTCCCGTTCTATTTGGTCTAGTGTCGTTCCTTGTGGCTCGCTCCCACACCTTGGGGTGGTTACTGAGCCTTCCTTGTTTAGGTACTACGCTTGTAGTCCTATTAGATTGTATCTCATGGTTGTTCTTGTATTTGTCTGAGCTATATTGGCCAGGTATTGCAACCTTAATGGCGTCGTGGTTTTGGAGTCAGTCACTCCCGACTATGTCCTTAGCCAGCTAGCTCACCGTTGGTGGTGTTGCTTGGCTATTACTGTTGTCCCGCAGACTTGTGTCTCGGGTTTCATTACTGCTCCCGTTTCCATTTCGTTGCACGGTTAGTGCTTCTTTCCTGTTGTGTGGTTGACTAGCTAGGTTTCGCGACTGCTAAGCACGTCGCCCCATGCTGTTGTAAGCTGCTGCCTCCTCGTGGTTGGAGTGCTCATCCTACCGCTATTAAGTGGGGGGTTGTGGTTCAACCGGGATCCATCTCCGGGACTTCCAGTTCTTGGAATCTACTACATGTCAGTTCTTGTTTACTGTGTGATGACCTCACAACTGCCAGATCGGGTTTTCCCCGAGTATGAGAAAGCTTTTCTTCTCTCTGGCGTCCTTTCACAAGTTATACAATGGGGATTGCGGTGGGCGGGACTGGTGTTGTAGGTATCCGGTACTCACCGGGAGTTCCTAACTAGCATATCTCTGATGCTAACACTCAGCCCTTAGCCCTAAGCTTCTAATTCCTAACTCGGTATTCCTAGACTCGGTATTTCCAGTCATCAGAGCGATACTTGGCTCTGATACCACTTTTTGTAACACCCCAACCGCTAATACCGTCATTACCGTCCAATCTCCTTATACAATACAGATTCACGCAGCGGATACTTACATACTCAACGGTGGGTGATACACTGCCGTTAGTCACCCACGTGACCAACAAGCTACTACTACATACAGCATCGGTCTGATGGACCGGAATATCCGAGTACTACACAATACAATACATACTCTCATTACTTGCTGAGTACTACAATACTCCATTCGATACAATACTCCATCCAATACAATACTCCATAATTCAATACAAGATAATACACTACACATACCGAGTTACTAAGTTCCCAATACAAACACGATGCTTCTTCCAAGTTCATACATACTTTAAAGCCTACCACTACCCCTTTCTCACAACTACATACTTTCCTCTTACGTAATAGTGTACCCCTTGGTACACTTCTACATTCCAGGCTACAAGTCTTATACCATTTACTGCAATCTACATTTCCTTCCTAGTAACTAGGCACGTCCACCGGTTCTTCTGTGACCAGGTCTGCTTCGGGTAACCTTGGTACACTTCTACATTCCAGGCTACAAGTCTTATACCATTTACTGCAATCTACATTTCCTTCCTAGTAACTAGGCACGTCCACCGGTCTCTTCTGTGACCAGGTCTGCTTCGGGTACCTGCACACTAAAAATGTTCCCCCGAGGGGGTCAGCTTTCGCTGAACATGATAACCGCATACCCCGCGTACTAGCGAGGGTACGCCGACCATTTGGTCGAATACATGCATTTCATTTTGCAATACATACATGCGTTCACACTTACATACATACATACTTACATTGATACATACATACATACATACATCCATACTTTCATTCACGATACTACAATACTACACAAGGTATACATACATACGTACGGTACAATACATGCTTGGAAGACAATACAAGTCACCCAATACTTACTTACCATCTTTCAGAATACACATGCACAATACATACTCATTACATACCCGATACGCAATACGGAGATACACTTCTCCAATTCACACAGAAGGTTGTCAGCTTCTTTACACACCCGGGTTAGTCGGGTGTTCAATACTCTTTTACTTCCGGTCAATGACTTACAATAGTCAAGACCAATACACATACAATACTTACTCCTTACATACTCTACTTCCAGTTAAGTCGGTGTGACCTCCGGGCAGGGAGTACTACCTCCCACCACCGGGCTTTAGGGTGGCCCACTAATCCAGGATGCTACCCATACAAAGGGAATTGGTCCAAGGAAAAGATCATAGCCAGGATTCGGTTCCAACCTCTTGTGGTTCCTTATCCTCACACGTGGCCGAAACTATATCGGGCTTCTACTCATTCCATTTTACTCATTACTCATGTTAGGAGTTAGGTTGTTAGGAATTAGTAGAAGTCCATTCTTACTTCCATACATACATACAATACACAAATACTCATACTTACACATACACTTCATTTCCATTCATTCATTTCATGAATTATACAAACTAAATGTCAAGAGCAATAAACAAGAACAATATAGTTCAAACACAATTATGTGCAATATAAATCCGATTCATGCATTTATCTTGTTGGTGATCACATAAGCACACAAATCGGGGTAACCAAGTTAGTATACAGGGCATGAAGAAATCATACCGTTCACCGTCGTATTCGTACTACCGGTTCCTTTGGAGCTCAACTATTTGATTCCTATACATACATGAAGTTGTATGATCAATGGTCTATTATTGATCCAACTTATTCCTTCATTAACACTCCTAATATATACCTACTACTCCTTTACATTCATACTTGATTATATACCATTCTTTTCTCATTACCTCTCATTCTTGCTTCCTTACCTTTACTACTTCATTTATAATTTACTACCACATATATGCATAGGTATATAGGCATATATATGTATATATACATATAATATGATTGTTATAATCATATGGTAAAAATACTCCTTTTTTTTTTTTTTTTTAAGGCCCGACCGGACTTGCGACCGACCTTGCAAGTCCGGTCAATTCCAGTAGCTATCAGTACGGGAAAATTCTGGCCCGACCGAACTTGCAAGTCCGGTCGCAAGTTCGGTCCGTTCCAGTAGCTCGCATTACGGAAATTTTTCTGGCCGACCGAACTTGCAAGTCCGGTCGCAAGTTCGGTCCATTCCAGAAGGTTTCTGACAGGAGAATTTTCTGGTCCGACCGAACTTGCAAGTCCGGTCGCAAGTCCGGTCGATTCCAGAAGCTTTCCCGTCTTTGTAAATCTGGGCTCGACCGAACTTGCAAGTCCGGTCGCAAGTCCGGTCCGGCCCAGTACTTCAGTTTTAAAATCTGTTTTTGGGTGTTTTCTTTACCCATTGCTTTCCCAATCTTTACCAATACTTTCCCACATGATTGGCACTAATTAAGCCCTCTAAATCACCTTGGTTCATCCTCCAAACTTACTACTCAATCCCTACATTCACTTACACCTTCTTCCTCATTTCAATCCAACACTTATACTAGTTGTATTTCACTAATGCTACAGATTTTGCTCTTTCCTCAAATGCTACAGATTTTTACTCAAACTTCTATCCTCCATTACTTCCTCAACTAATGTCACTCTTGGCATCTTAAATACACTAGTCCACTTCTAGTTACATTCCCTTAACATACTCATTCCCAATTCTGTTACAAGCTAATGACATCCCTTTTAAACTTCTCCAAATACTTCCTCTTCTTAAACAACTTAAGTCCTCTCATTTCTACACAAAATTTGACATAGTCTCCCCTATTTCTTACTTTGCTCACACACTATTCAGTTCCCAAATTTCTCATTCACAACCTGTTTATTCAATACACCATACACACAATTCACACTACTTCAACAACATAAAATTCCTGCACAACTCCATCAATACCCAATGTTTTCCCAAGTTTTTAAAACTCATTTAAACTTCAAAACTGTTACAATATCATTCCTCATTACACTACAATATACTTACTACTCATTACTCAATTCATTACTCATTTTACTACTCCAAAAACTGTTACATTACAATACAAACTAGTTCAAGGTAAGGGTAATTACCTTGTCTCACTAGTTTTTTCTTTCTTTTTTCCTTCTTCTTTTTTCTTCTCCTTTGTTCTCGGTTTTGAATGGGATTCACACACAAGTTCTACAACCCATATCAATACACATACCATTTAGCATTCATTTAATCTAACCCTAGAATCTCAATGTTTTAGGGTTTAGAAAAGATTATTACCTTCCATTGGATGAATGAAGTTCTTGACTAGCAAGAGAACAAGATTCCTAGCCCAAATAAGAAGCCAAAATCGGCTGGAGCATGAAGAAGAAAGCATTCAAAAACTGAAAATTCTTAAAATGCTAATGAGGGCTAGAAACGATGGATTTTCGAACTTCTTTTTACCTCAAGATGATAAGGAGGTGAAGGTGCTTCTAATGGTGGACTTGAATCTTCAAATGGAGAACACCCATAAAATTGAAAGTGAAGCTCTTGGATTTTTGAAAGGATGAAAATGTTCTCCCTTGCAAGGGGATTCCAATGGTGTAATTTTTATTGGATTCGGAGAAGGTTTGAGTACTCAAAGAGAGGAGAGAAGGAGAGAGTTAAGTGGGTTTCTTCATTTCTCCATGGCTGTCGCATGGGAGGAGAAAAATCAAATAGAGAGAATAGAGGGAAGGGGGAGGGCAATACGTGAGAGAGGGCTGAGTGGTGAGGAGAGAGAATTGTTTTTGCTTTTACTTATGTTTTGTCTTTAGTGTATTAGGTGAGTGAAGGGAGAGTGAGAGGGGCAATTGCCACCGGTCACACACACTGCACACACTGAGCACTTTCTGATTTTTATTTCAAAGTGGACACACCAAGTTTGTTTAGTGCATTCTCACCCACAACTTACGGTTGTTACAGTTCTTACTAACCGGTACCCGTTCCGGAATTTCCTCGTTTAATTAATTTTATTGGTTCTAAAGCTTGACTAACATTAATTAGTGGCTATTTAGTTCACCAAAATTGTTACGAGTCTATTTAACCCGCTTAAAGTCACGTTTTCCGGTTTCCTCGAAAAACGTGCTTTAAGGTTCGTTTATGCTTTACCCATTTAAAGGTCCGTTTCTTCGGGATTTGTTCCCCATATTTATTAAGGTAATTAAGCCTTTAAAAATATAATTAGCCTAATTAATCACTGTTTTTAATTAAGGGGTATTCATCCTGCCAACGTTTCACGTTGTAGATGGCCATCTTTGCTGAATATATGAGAAATGCATTGAGGTTTTATGGACGATTTTCTGTTTATGGTCTAACATTTTAAATCCTGTCTAGAAACCTTGATTGTGCTGTCCAGGTGTGAAGAAACCAATCTGGTGTTAAATTGGAAAATGCAACTTCATGGTTCGAGAAGGAATCGTCCTGCGGCCACAAAATTTCTTAAAAGGTATTGAGGTAGATCGGGCTAAAGTCGAGGTAATTGAAAAGCTCCCACACATCTTCTGTTAGAGATATTCGTAGTTTTCTTGGGACAGCAGGTTTTTATAGAAAGATTCATCAAAGATTTTTCCAAAATCTCTAAACCTCTGTGTGATTACTGGCGAGGATGTTAAGTTCCATTTTTCTGCAGAATGTTTGACAGCTTTTAATTCATTAAAAGAAAAGCTATTTCTGCACCTGTCGTTGTGTCTCCTGATTGGTCACTCCCTTTTGAGATAATGTGTGACGCTAGTGATTACGCTGTGGGAGCGTGTTATGTCAGAAGGTTGATAAAATTCTTCGCGGGTAGTATATTATGCAAGTCGAACTTTAAATGATGCCCAGAAAAATTATGCGACCACAGAAAAAGAATACTAGCTGTAGTTTTTGCTCTAGATAAGTTTCGATCTTATTTACTGGGTGGTAAAAATATTGTGATACTGATCACTCTGCTCTTAAGTATTTGTTTGCTAAGGCGGAGTCCAAACCCAGGTAATTAGGTGGATTCTATTGCAAGAATTTGATATTGAAATCAGGGACAAAAAGGGAACACAAAATGTGTGGTAGCTGATCATCTGTCCAGAATGGAGGCATCTGATGATGGACTCCCTCAACGAGTCCTTCCCGATGAGTCAGCATTTGCAGCTGAAGAAGTTGAGGATCCATGGTTTGCTGATATCGCAACTACCTTGTTAGGAAGATGTTCCAGCTGATATGACTTATCAGCAGAGAAAGAGGTTCTTTTCCATTGTCAAACATTATTTTTGGATGACCTTATCTGTTTAAAGTCTGTGCAGTGGTATCATTAGGAGATGTGTCCAGAAGTCAGAGGTCAGAAAACATTCTCCTCCATTGCCATTCAGAGAAGCCGGTGGACTCATGGTGCCACTCGAACCGCTGCAAAAATACTAGAATCAGGTTTTTCTGGAACACCCTTCACAAGGATTGTCATGTGTTTGTTTCGACATGTGATCGTGTCAAAGGCAAGGTAATCTATCTCGTCGGAATGAGCTACCACTGAATAACATGTAGAAGTTGAGCTATTGACGTCGGGGGTATTGATTTTATGGGTCCCTTCCCAAACTCTTCGGTAATCTTTACATCTTAGTAGCTGTTGATTATGTTTCAAAATGGGCGGAGCCCTTGCCTGTTCTACAATGATGCTAAAATTGTGTGAAGTTCCTGAAAGAAAAATATTTCACTCGATCGGCGTTCCTCGAGCATAATCAGTGACGGGGCTCACATTTCTGTAACCGCCAGTTTGAAGCACTATTAAAGAAATATGGGGTTCGACATAAGGTTTCCTTACCCTACATCCTCAAACAAATGGGCAGGCCGAAGTGACGAACCGAGAGCTCAAGTGGATCTTGCAAAAGACGGTGAACTCTTCTCGAAAGGATTGGTCACTTCGATTAGATGAAGCACTCTGGGCCTACCGCACTGCGTTCAAGACACCAATTGGCATGTCTCCCTACAAGTTGGTTTTGGGAAGGCATGCCACTTGCCTGTGGAATTAGAATACAAGTCATATTGGGCCCTAAAAAGCTCTTAATTTTGACCTACAGCAAGCCGGTGATAAACGCAAGTTCCAGTTGACAGAGTTGGAGGAACTCAGGAACGAATCTTATGAGAATGCTGTAATATATAAGGAACGTACCAAGCGCTGGCATGACAAGATGATTGCCAATCGGGAACTCAAGGTGGGGGACCACGTTTACTTTCAAACTCCAGGCTCAGATTCTTCCCAGGTAAGCTGAAATCATACTGGTCAGGACCTTACCCTATTATTAGCATTCCCCATTCGGTGCGATTGAACTCGCCAATGCAAAGGGGGAAACATTTAAAGTCAATGGGTCAAGAGTCAAGAAATTTCTGGGTACTACACTGGATCAAGCTGCTACATATGAATATCTCTTAAAGATCCAACTGCAGGTTAGCTACTTCACAAAGTCCAGCCAATGACTATAAAGAGGGCAGCTGACTGGGAGGCAACCCAGGGGTAATTTTCAAATTCATGTTTTATAAGCTACGCATCTATTTCTCTCTAATATTTTGTGATATATATATAAAAAAAAAAGGGGCGAGGAAGAAAGAAGAGGAAGGAGATAATTATACCTGTGCTATTAACGCAACGCTTCCTAGCGTTATTTTGGTATATTTGACAGTGTGTGTAGGTAAACCGTTTGTTGCAATCACTCCAAGCTGAACCCTTGCTTAGACTTAAGTGTGAGGAACATCGACCCCACCGCCAATGCTTTAAGTGTGAGGAAGGGCACCTTCCTCAATCTCACGATATCAGGGGAGTCTCAGTTCCTTTATTTTTAATATTTATGTTCAGCCACTCGAGCTTTAACTGTTGATTCATGAGTCTGGCATATTTTGAAAGGTCTTTTCTTGATTATTTTATGAACAATGAGGACATTGCTCCTCTTAAGTGTGAGGAAGTTTAGACCTTTCCCTGAAAATATGCCAGTAGTACCTAATGCCACACTTGATTTTTATTATGATAGTCAGCTTCTCTAAAGGCCAATACATGTTGAATTTTCGGGCTAAAATTTTTTGTGGAAGTTTTTGAAATCGAGCCTGATGACAACCTCAAGAATCGTTCTGCTTGACGTTGTTTGTATGTATCAATTTCTTTCTTCAAAATTTAATCTATTTTCACTGAAATCTGGTGGATAAGCTGATTGTGGAAATTGAGTTACCTTAGCTTGGCAATCATGGGACTAAGTGAAAGTTTGGTATGGAAAGGATAAGGCAAGGTACTCCTCTGATCATATAATGAAGTTTTCTGAACCAAAACAGGCCTCGTTCATTCGGTTATTAAGTCCTTGGGGTGCCTTATCACCCATCTACCTAAGGTCTTGTGATCTGGGATAGAAGGCCCAAAACCGCTACATGGGTGAAGAGAAAAGTCTGGGGGATGAAAACAATTGTGCAAACAATGAAAAAAAAAACAAAAGAGAAGAGAAAAAGAAAAAAAATGAACATGCAAAACTCTTAATGCTGAATAACTGTCACAATTTTTCATATTTCGATCATGAGTATGTGGTGTTGAAAGGTATCACGGAATAAGGTGTTACTTCACACCCCTTGTCATCCAAAGGTAGAGAAAAGAAATTGGTGGAAGGTTCCAAGCTAATCTATGTTCAATTTTTACAATCTGACTTATCCATGCTCTTATTAAAAATTTTCTGTTTCACTGTTTACAAAAACCTACATCTAAGAGCAGGATTATTCTTTTGATTGCCATTTAGCTTGATTTCCTTCCACGATTGTTGAATCCCGGAGTTTGATACTGTAACCTTAGAGAAGTTTGTTCTTTATTTGCTTGAGGACAAGCAAAAGATAAGTGTGAGGAAGTTTGATAAGTGCGAAATATATAGACTTTTAAGGGTTTAATTACCTTATAATTTGCAGTATTTTAAGTAATATTTCTCACTTATCTGACGATTTTCCTAGGTTTATGTTTTGATATGAATTGATATATTTTATGTGTTAAATGTAGGAAAAAGTGTTGGAATCAAGTAGTTTACTTCACAAGCTTTCCAACGCAACAAACGGCGAGTCAAACGGACTTATAACGAATAATCTGGAGCCGATTCAAGATTGGACTACAATCGTGTATATATATATATAGCATAACTGGCGGACAGGAGAGGCGCAGACACAACAGAGGCGTCCGCCTCTTATCTCGCGGTCAAGTTAGAGTCGTCCGCCTCTTATCTCGCGGTCAAGGGAGAGGAGTCCGCCTGGTTTGGTCGCGGACAAGGAACAGACGTCCGCCTGGCGGACAGAGCAGAGACTACCGCCTCTTATCAGGCGGACAGCACATAGATGACCGCGAGGCGGACGGGACCAAACGCGCGGACAAGACATAGATGACCGCGAGGCGGACTGAGCTAGGCGCGAGGCGGACAAGAGCATTTCAGCGCACGGAACGAATTCGAAGAGTTTTCTTCTTCTTCAGGCGCCGCAGTCGAACTACTTCATTAATTGCGATCGCCCACCTTAATTTGCGCGAGCGTGATGCCGGCTCTTCAATCAATGGCTGCTGCAGATCATCAATTAAATCTGTCTGAAATCAATTTCACTGCCCGATGAAATCTCAATCTTCACGGATCTGCACCAACTCCTCCGACTATCTTGATTCACCCTGTCACTTCTCCTTTGTCTGTTTCCCATGTCCTCCGCCTATATAAACCCACACTACTGGAAGCTAAAATAGACACGATCCATCCACAATCCATCCATCCAGTCATCCATTCATTTATCAGTCCACAAATTAATCCATTCACCCACGCATTCTCCCACGATCGCACTCCATTCACTTCATCAAAAATAATCACCCATCCACTCCATTAAATTCCCACGTAATACATACACCCCACTTTCCATTTTATTTCCACTATTACGCACCAGCTCTACAGAAATAAATTAGCAGACGGGGCAACGCAAGACGAAGTTGAAGCGAGGAACCGGAGTGAACTTCTAAACTGGAGTTATCTCTTACCCTTACTTTAATTTATTTAATGCATTCCTTTTCTGTTATCGTTGTTTCTGTAACGATGAGCGAGTAAGTATTTTGGCTTCCCGGGTTGGAAAGCGAACCTATTTCCTAAATTCTGTTATGTATTTCTTTAAATAAATTTAGTTAACTGCAACAGTTCAATTCCTGTCCTTCAAGTGTTTTAATTATTTGGCCGGTAGTTAAAACAACCCTTGTAGTTATTTTATTAAAATGCGAGAGCTGAGATAAATAACTAGACAGAGGAAGTTGAACCTAATTAACAGCTAGAAGCCTGATCCGGCCTATAGGTTAATTAGACTCCAATAGAAACTGCTCTTTATGCAATTAATTGTGTCCGGTCTAGAGCATTAGCCTGCTGCTAGGTCTAACAATTGGTTAGGATTCATTATACTTAGTCGTAAATGAATTAATTAAAGTTTCTGAGTTATTGCAGTAAAATTAAAGGAAGAATTTACTAACAGATATAAAAGGAATAGGTAAGCAAACAACCCGGGGTGCGCTTTTCTATTTATCACATTCACCACTCTTTAAATCCCTCTGTGTTTATTTAAGTTGTTTTATTTTTCCTTGTAGTTTAGTTCCTTTTTAATCAATCAATCAAAACCGAAAAAGTGATATTTCCTGTTTTCTTTAGTTTAACTTAATTTCCAGTTAATCAAATATTTGTCAATTAATTATACGAGGTCCCTGAGATCGACAACCCCATTTAATCACTATACCCGCAAAACGATAGGTACACTGCCTATGTGGTAGAAGTAGTCACATATTTCTCCATCAGTAAATCAAGTCTGTAAGCTACCGGGCCGATCCGCTCCATCACAACATAAGGCCCCACATATTTTGGGCTCAACTTGCCTTTCTAGCCAAAACGAAACACTCCCTTCATGGGGGATACTCTCAGAAATACCTGATCACCCACGGCGAACTCCAGGTCACGTCTGCGCACATCGGCATATGATTTCTGCCTATCCTGAGCTGACTTCATGTTAGCCTGGATCTGTCGTACTTCTGCTTGAACTTGCTCTAGATACTCTGGTCCTATAATGACCGTCTCACTCGACTCATCCCAGCATAATGGCGTGCGGCATGGTCTACCGTATAATGCCTGGAAGGGAGACATCTTGATTGAAGCATGGTAACTGTTGTTGTAGCTAAACTCGATTAGATGTAACTTGTCAATCCAGCTGGTTTGAAAGTCAAGTGCACATGCACGTAACATATCCTCAAGTGTCTGGATGGTGCGCTCACTCTGACCATCTGTCTGTGGGTGGAACACTGTACTTAGCTTCAGCTCGGTACCAAGCGCTTCCCGTGTGGATTTCCAATACCTCGAAAGGAATCTGGTATCCCTATCAGACACGATAGTCTTCGGTACCCCATGGTGCCGAACAATCTCTCTATCGAAGAGCTCTGCAAGTCTTGCCACTTTCCAAGTGTCCTTCATCGGAATGAATCGGGCCACCTTGGTCAGTCGGTCAACAACAACCCAAATCATATTCAGACCTCCCCTTGTAGGCGGAAGCCCTACTACGAAGTCTATAGAAATGTCATGGAACTTCCACTCAGGCACTGGCATTGGCTGCACCATACCACCAGGCCGTCGGTGCTCAAACTTGACCTTCTGACAAGTGAGACACCTTGAAATACCCCAAACTAATAAAATATGGATTAAATATTTAATCACATTGATTAAGGCCTAAACATGCTTTAAAAGTCAACTGAGAACAACAGTGGTCAACACAAAGCAAGATGTTGCACCCTTTGACTGTTTAGGGTAAATAAATACCCAAATGAACTTATTAGGATCTAAAAATTTGTCCTAAGCTTACTAACACATTAATAAACATATTACAATTGTTGGACAACACTCCAACACAATGAACAAGCACTTTCATGCTTCAAGGTCAAGTTGGGCAAAAATGTGCTCTAAGAATACCTTAAAGGTCTAATGACCTCTAAATGTTATAAAATTGGATACCATGATCAAATATCATGTAAGGAACACAACAAAACTGTTCTCAAAGAAACAGAGCTCAGAAACACCCTGTGAATCAAAATGTGCACTAAAATTCCTTAAAGCACGTTTTTCGTCTATGAGCTCTAAGATAATGATTTTTGTCACTGTAAAGACTATAATAAGTTCTTTATAACATTAATGTGACATGATAGACTATATTATAAAGTCTAAATCAAAGTTTAAAAATAAAATCAAAAATTGGCAATTTAGTATGAATAGTACCCAAAAATAACACTTAAATACTTAATTTAAGTTAAACCATGGTCAAAGCTCACCCATGGTATTGACCAAGGGCTGCCGACCTCCTTTGGCTATAATGCCCACTCAATCAACACCTTCAATCAATTAAGACAGCTGTTATAATTAGTCACCTACTACCATTTCAAAAGTAATCAAATAATGCCATTAAAAGACAAAACTCACTTATTTCCTTCACTCACCTTGCTTCCCAGCCGACACCACCTTCCTTCAACCTCTCTTGGCTTCTCCAAGTCGTGGCTATCTCACCAAGAACAGAGAGAACATCAATTAATCTTGGTAAGCTAATTAAGCCTTGAAATGTTCATTTTCTTCACAATTCTTTCCTCTTTCAATGGAGCAAAGCATCAACCACTTTCATCAATGTTCTTAGGTTGTTTTGGAGGTTAAATGGAGGGTGTATCTCGGCCTTAACAAGGGAAGAAGGTGGAGAAAGCTAATCTTGTTCTTAAGGTATAAAAATGTGCTTTAAGCACATATCTTTTGATTCCCTTCAAATTCGGCTGTGAAACTTTGTTTCTAAGCTTATAATCTTCATCTTAACATACTTATCCAGTTGGTACATCAAGATCTTTGAAGTATAACCAGATCCAAGCCAAAAACACCATTTTAGGCATTTTAAACAAGGTAAAGTTTAGCCATCTTCTAATCTGAGTTATACCAGTTTAAAGCTTGGTTTTAGTAGCTCTTTTGACACTCTTTAGCTACTGTAAAAACAGGCCGTGGAGCATCCTTGTTTGCCTTGGTATTCCAAGGTAAATTATACCTTGAAAATTACATTAAACACTTCTTATGGTTAGATCTTGCTTGGAGACTAACCATGCCTTAATTGCTGTGTAAAAACATGTAAATGATGCTGTGGAAACTTTATCCTAAGCAGGCCGTGGCCAAACAAGGCCTTATCTAGGCAAGAACAAGGTATAAATCACTTAAACTTACACTTGGTATATTAATATGTGTTTATACATATATATACATATATGCCGTGAGTGAAAAAGTTTATTAAGGTCTTATTTTGACCTTAGGTGATTAAGGAATGGTTTAATAAATTTTATAACTAATTAATTAGCATAATTGTCAAATTTAAGACATTATATGGAAAATTGGTAATTAATGAAAATATATGGTGAGGGCCGAGAGTTTACAGCATTTTTGGCCATTTATGTGTAATTTATTTTATAAGCCAATGTTTGTAATAAGGCCATGTACTTTAGGCCATTTTATTTATGCATTTATAAGCTTTTAATTAAGTTTAGGTGCTAAAAATGAATTACCGCAAGGAATTGGGGTTATGTGTAATTAAATTAAATTTGGGGGCTTATAATAATAAGGCCGAAAATTAGAAGTTAGAAAGGATTTAAAATAAAGTTTATAAGATTTTATAAAGTTTTGGGGTTAAATGGTAATTTCCAAAAGATAAGGGTATAAACCGTATTAAATGGAAATTAATGGTCAAGGAAATATTAAGGTGGTCAACCTTGACCATATGGTAGGTTTTGACCAAATTAAATAAGTTAGATAACTTATTTAAGGTTTTATAAAAAGATAAGTATTTAATTGTAACAACTTTATAACATATGTGGTGAATATGTTATTACCGAAAATAAAGGGTGTAATGGTATTATAAACACCCATGGGCTATTAGGAATTTATTGTGTTGTTTTTGGAATTAAAATAAACTATATATGTATAATATATAGTTATTATGTCATTATGACACTTTGGAGAAATATAGATGGTGGAATGGTAAATACCGAGAGTATATGGGTTGATAATATGAATTATAACCCTTTGGTGAAATTTGGTGATTTTTAGAATGGTATAAGAGTATTTATTAAGATATATGTATAATATATAGTTTTAATGAATTATTAACTATATGTTATAAATTGGGCAAATGGCAATTATAGAATGTATTGAGGTCTGTTTGGAATTTACAAAAAATATAACCATAGGTTATACCCTTTTTATAAGTTAGAAATGTTATATTAAATGGTATATATAACATGGTATAAATAATGGGGTGATTTTGTAAATAAAAGAAACTATGGTTTATGGAAAAAAATAAGGTTTAATATATGTGCCTATGCGGCAATATATAATAGTTTTGTATAAAAACTATAGGTTATAAATTAAAGGGAATAAAAATATCATAATATATGATATTAGTATATGGTATAACATTACATAATGTTAAGTGGTCAAAATAGAATTTAAATAAATTCAAGGGCTGTACCGAAATATTAAAGGTTAGAAAATGAATTCTAGACTAAGGTCTATAATGTTATAAATGTTATACCAATTATATGTTTAGATGGGATTAATAAAAGTAAGAATATTCACATTAAGTAATGTGACAAACTATAAATAAATAGGATTCATAAACCAAGGAAGTTGTTAATTAAATCTTGGGAGTTGTTAAGATACAACATAAAATGTTACATACTATTAGGATAATAATCTTAATATAAGTCGTACAATATAGTACAACTAAAGGGAAAAGTCATCTAATAAACGATGATAAAAATGTAACATATAATATAAGAGTTTATAACTCATGGAATTACCTATGTGGTAAATATACATATACAAGAAAAATGTATATAAGGATGAATATATATTATGGTTAGAAACCATGTATTAAAATGGATGGTGGAAAAACAAACCTTAGGAAATAAATACTAAGGTGGGATGTATAACAAATGATTAGGATTATACATGCAATATAGTGACAAGCTATATAATATACAAATGTGTATTAAATTACATGTGATAACAAACGTTTAAAGATAAGTATATTAATATACTCAACGTAACCACGCATGAAGTATAACGTCTCTCCTAATCCCGAGTTAAACCGAAAACCCGACAAACGTTATCAGTTAGCAACGGGGAATAAACCGGGATGGATTAGTAACGGTACGGGGTGCCGTAGTGTATTGTTAGTATGAGATGCTGATG